>VZRW01002610.1:410074-445464 GCA_013398125.1 Aegotheles bennettii
GCTTGGAGCAACCTGGTGTGGTGGGAGGTGTCCCTGCCCATGGCAGGGGGTTGGGACTGGATGAGCTTTAAGGTCCCTTCCAATGCAAACCATTCTATTATATATATACATATATATAGTCTATAAGGCTAGGAACACTCATTCCTAATTTGCTGTTATCGTTGACCAAGCATGGCTAAATCCAAACACATTTTTTTCCTTACGTTTCACTTAAGCTCTGTGTTACAGGCTTGCCTTTTACTGCCTAAATCCAGATTTCAGGGTTGGCGTTTGCCGTGTCTTGTCTCTCCTGGCCCCATGGCTGGCCATACACTGCTGTAACACCAACCAGCATTAATGAGGGCTACTCCTAATTACGGGAGCTGCTGTTTATCTCCATCGCTCTCTTTGCTGCTGACTAAAGCCATCTCGGGAGGGGGGTCTCTTGTTAATAAGCTGTGTGTGCACCCCAGCGGTGATATATTGATGTATTTTTAATAAATATTCCCTTTTAAAGGGCCACATATGTATTCTGTGCTAATCCACTCATTACAGGGTCGCGGGGTGGTTCGCAGGGTCTGTGAGCAAAGCTGGTTCTCATACTCAAGGCTGGAGCTTTAGATCTTTGTGCTTCCTGAAGGGGAGAGATGATGAGAGTAATAAAGACTGGCTGTGCTAATTATTGCCATCCTTGAAGTTCATAGGAGGGAGGTGCACTGCCTCAATTAAGAAAAACAGGGAGCGATAACCCAGTAATAGGCAAAGCTTTCATTAATCCATCCCTCTGGAAAGGGAGGGCTCCTCCTCCCTTCCCCCGGTCCCCCAGTGCCAATGCCTTCCTTAGGATGGATAACAGGGAGAGGATGGGGGGCGTTGAGTGTGGGGAGATGGTGGGGAGCCCCTGCCAGGGCTTGTTCTGGGCAGGAACCCTTCCAATGATGGGTGTCACGGATGCGGTGGTGAGGATGTGGGGCCACCACATTTTCCTGGTCAAGCTGGGGCTGAGCGAACACTGCTTGTTCACGTAGCCAACCTGAAGGTAACGGGATGGGAAGGCTCATTCAACCTTCCTTTCTGGTGTTTACCTTGCTCTCCTGCTTGGGTTGCATAGACTTTAATTCTGATAAAAATCTGATTAAAATATTCCATTGCCATTTGCTCAGCGGCTGCACGACAGAAAATACAAATAACCAAAAAATCACAGAATGGTTTGGGTTGAAGGGGTTCCTCACATCCCATCTCCATCTCCCCTCTGGCCCTTGGAACCCATTCCCCCTCGTCCCATCACTCCCTGCCCTTGGCACCAGTCCCTCTCCAGCTTTCCTGCAGCCCCTTCAGGCACTGGAAGGTGCTCTAAGGTCTCCCTGGAGCCTTCTCTTCTCCAGGCTGAACACCCCCAACTCTCTCAGCCTGGCCCCAGAGCAGAGCTGCTCCAGCCCTCGCAGCATCTCCGTGGCCTCCTCTGGACTCTCTCCAACAGCTCCGTGTCCTTCTTGTGTTGGGGACCCCAGAGGTGGCCCCAGCACTGCAGGGGGGGTCTCACAGAGTGGAGCAGAGGGAAGGAATCCCCTCCCTTGTCCTGCACCGCGTACATTGTGAGCAGAGCAATGGGCATCTTATGAAATGGAGAAGAGAACTCAGGTTGATGCAGCTAAGTCTATGTAGACCAACAACCACACAGGCTTTGAACTGCTGCATCCTGTTTTTATTCAGCGTTTTCCACTCATTTATGTTTTTAACTACTTTCATAGTTTTTCTCCCCTTTTTTATGAGACCTCAAGTCTTTTCTTGTTGCTGCTGACTGAGGAGAACGAGGTACCCTGAAGGTAAGAAGAATTTTATAATGGGTTGGTACTTGACAGAAGAAAATGTTCCCGACTCCATACACACAGTTCTTCTTTCCGTGGTGGCCCTCAATGGATCCCGTGTGCTGGCTGATTAAAACCCAGTTGTGCAGTTTCCTACCTCTGTCTCCCAGAGCTGCAGCCTGGACACTGAACAAAGCATCTTCATTAATTTTGTGCAGCTGAAGTATTTCCACCTTGCACAGAACAATAGTAGGGCTGGTGGTGTTTGTCCTGCTTATTTTCAGCGAGTTCTGATGATTCACATCTCTTCCTACGTGGCTTTGAGTTGCTTGGTTACCAGACATGGGAGCAAGTGGTGAAGGCAGCCTTGGCTTTGCAGGAACCTTCTGCCTGCGTGGTCAGGTCTGTTCTTGGTGGCTTGGAGCTGTAAGAGGGGATAACATCAGCCTGGCTGATGTGCAGCAGCTTGGAAGGGAATTTGGGGTTAATGTGAGCTCTCCCTGGCTGCTCTCATAGAATCATAGAGAATCATAGAATCATTATGGTTGGAAGGGACCTCCAGGGTCATCAAGTCCAACCTTTATCCCATCATATTCCTAACCATTAGACCATTAGACCATGGCCTCAAGTGCCTCATTAACCTGTTTTTTGAACACCCCAAGGTGTTCACCCCACTCCCAAGGTGGAAGCATCTCCCTGGGAGATGCAGGACCCTTCCTGTTGCCTTTTCCAGTCATTTTGGTGACAAGGATAGAGATTTTCCTCACCAACAGCTGACCTGAAGCAGCTGGAGATGCATCAGGGCAAGGAGCCTGCACTGGGGGCTGCTGGGGAGTTCATTTTGGGGGGCTGGGACACGCAGGGTTGTCCCCCCCATCCTCCTGGCTTGGGATGCTGCTGTGGGGGAAAACCTGGGCTGGGAAATCACAGTCATGGGTGGCTGCTGATGCCTGAGTCTGCACCCAAGGGCGATGCTGCTGGGAGTGGGTGATGCTGTGAGAACTTCTGTCCCATCACTGCTGAATCTGGGGAGCAGCACGCATCCTTTGTGGCTGCAGCAGTGGACTTTTGACTCCACCTCTGTTTTTCTCTCCTCTTGCAGGCAAAGAGTGAGCCTGAAGGAGAAGGACTGCCTCCTGCTCTCCTTTTCTGAGGACGCTTAGCACTGGAGGAGGAGGTGGTGATGGAAATGAGTCATCCGTCTGGCAAGTCGCTTCTCCCCCTTCAGCGCTGCTCCCACGCGAGAAGGTGGTGGCTTTCCTCCTTCCTCATCAGGGGAAACAATAAAGCTGTCATAGCCCCTGGTGTCCTGCGGCGTGAAGCCCTGGTTGCTGTCAGAGATGCCTTCAGCGGGAGAGGGCCAAGACCCATTGGTGGGGGCACCGTGTCTCTCCAGATCCATGGAACACCTCTCACCCCATGGAACACCTCTCAGCCCCAAGGTTTTGTGGTTTTATGTTTCATCTAAGGGAAAAAAGGTTTTTCAGGCAGAAGAACCGAAGCCCTCCAAGGCCAGGACCCTGTGTCCAGCAACCACCAGCACAGGGCAGAGCCCATGGCTGGACAAGGATGTAGCAATGCAACTCTGGATGCAGCGTGGGATGTCCTGAGCCCCTCCAAAGGACTACACATGGGGGAAGAGATGCAATGGGATGGGTGATGCTGCAGCTAGTATGGTGTCTCTTGGCTTTAGGAGAAGTTGAGCCTGTTCCTTCACAGTCTTTCATGTCTTCAGGACAAGTGGCTGTCGCACAAGGGTTTTGGGGGAATAAGTGTTTCAGAGGTTGAGGGAGCATGGAAGAGGGCAGAAGGGGAGGCTGGTGGCAGGTTTAGGTGGTTGCAATGGTCTGGTTTGGAGCCAGGGAAGGGAAATAAGGTGGGTCTCCATCCTCCTGTTCACACTGGAAAGAGCAATGAGGAGGAACACTGCCTTTCCTTCAAATGCAACTGGTGGTGGTCTTCCTTGGCCCTGTGCTGCAATTTGGTTGCATGTTGTGATCAGTGCTTTGCTGTGACCCATGGCAGAGCTGTTATCCATGTGAGAGAGGAGGGGGAGCTGGAGGGGTATGGGGGCTCTGTGGAGGTGACACTGGATGTAAGGTGGCTTGATAGAAACATGAGCTCCACCAAGCTCAGGTGGCTTCTTGCTCAGGATACTGTAAGAGATGCTCTTGGCTGTTTTTTTTCTTTAATTTTCTCAAGATCTTCTTTGGTTCAACTGCAGTTTCATGTGAAAACCATGTTTGTACCCTCAGCAATGGCTTCTCATTCAGCTTAGCCATAAACTTCTCCAAGACATGAGCTGGTGCCTCCCACCTTTACGCTCATGGTCCTTGTTTTGGGCAGTGGCTTGTGCCTCCTCCTGCCATGGGTGCTGCTGGGGCCTCATGGGGCTCCGCACGAGGTAGGTGGTAGCAGAGGCTGATGAGTCTTCTGCTGTTTTGTGGGGCCAGGGGATGGGGTGAGGTGGGATTAAGGGAAATCAGCATGGAGGGGTCTTGGTCCTGCTGCCATGTGGTTTGCACAGAGGGTTGAGGCAAGTGATGTGTCCACAGAGAGGATGGAGCAATGTCTGGGGTGGGTGTCTGCTTTGGTGCATCAAGGTGGGTGATGCTGGGGACATCCAGTCCTCCTTCTCCTCCTCTTCCTCTTGCACCATGGAACTGTCTTCTTCCACCTTCAGGTCTCTGCTCCCATCCATAATGCCAGTGAGATCAGAAGTTTTATCAGGAGTTTTATGCCACTTCAATGCATGAAATGGGTTGTGCAGGTAGAAACACCCTTATGGGAGGTTGCTCTGTCTCCAGGGCCCTTGGTGACAACTGGGTTTCCCATCTGGTGCTGGGGTCCTGCCCTCCATGTGGTCTGCAGGAGCCGGCGTCTGCCGTTGTCTGGCAGCATCCAGGCTGTTTTTCAGCTCCAGCGCACGGAGAAGGCGACCTTGCTGGTGACATTTCGGGATTAAAAAGAAACTCTCCACCCACATGTGTGTGGCTGAGCCCCATCAACACCAGGAGAGCACGGACCGCAGTGACCCGCGACCTTCATCGCTCCATCCATCCGTGCCCTCCCAGCTCTTCCTCTGACCCGGCAGCCGCTGGCCCTGCGGCTCTGTTGTGCTAGGGAAGGTCAGCACCCATATTAATCTCTCGGATTTTTTTCTTTCCCTGGCTATTTATAAAGTGTAGCTTGAACTAAAAAGCCTATTGTAGCAAATAGTAGGCTTCTTGTGTGGCATCTTTGAATAGGAGGGGTGTTATCCCGTCCCCATGACAACGAGCATTTGAATTAAGAGCCGACTACTCCGAACAATTTGCCGTCACATGGTTGGGAGGAAACACTTTGAAACCCTTGTAGTCTTTTCAATAGGCTTGATTGTTAACATCTCCCAGACTTAATCATTAATAGGGCTCTGCAACAGATAATTACTGTGCTTTGCATTTTTCTGCCCCACACGTGACCGCCGCGGTCCTGGGACGCGGGTCCCCATTAGCTCTTTTTCCTCTTGGAGGAGGTGGATTGGAGAAGTCTGTGGTGGACTTTGACTGGTCTTAAATTTATGGGCAGCGAGCCCATGTGCTAAGGGGTGGATGGTTTGCAGGAGGGGAGGCTGAGCCTACTCGGAGGCGATTCTTGGATGCGTTCCTGTGTGATGGACTCTAGGTGACCCTGCTCTGGCAGGGGGGTTGGACTGGATGATCTTTTGAGGTCCCTTCCAACCCCTAGGATTCTGTGATTCTGTGTGATTCTGTGATTCTGTGATGAATGCTGGAGTGCCCACGGAATGTGTGGGACTTTCTTTCCTTCCCTGCAAACAGCCACCCCCCTGCCATGTTTTGCTGACCATGTAGTGGTCACTAATGAGGGGTTTAAAATGTATGCTAATGCTTTGCCTAATTGTAGGGCTCAGGGTTAGGGTGGTTGGGTGCTGACTGTGCTACTCAGTGCCTGGAAGAGTCAGCCCTGGCAACACCAGCTGCTCTGACATCAACAAGAGCAATTTCATTGACATGTAGAATCATGGAAACATTTTGGTTGGAAAAGACCTTTAAACCATCAAGTCCAATTGTTAACCCAGCACTGCCAAGGCCACCACTGACCCATGGCCCTCAGCACCACATCTACACGGCTTTGAGATCCCTCCAGAGATGGGGACTCCACCACTGCCCTGGGCAGCCTGCGCCAGGCCCTGACAGCCCTCTGGGGAAGGAATTGTTCCTCACATCCAACCTAAACCTCCCCTGGCACAACTTGAGGCCATTCCCTCTTGTTCTGTCTCTTGTTCCTTGGGAGCAGAGACCGACCCCCCCTGGCTCCAACCTCCTCTCAGGGAGCTGCAGAGAGCAGAAGGTCTCCCCTCAGCCTCCTTCTCTCCAGGCTGAGCACCCCCAGCTCCCTCATCTGCTCCTCCTTGTGCTCCAGCCCCTTCCCCAGCTCCGTTCCCTTCTCTGGACACGCTCCAGCCCCTCAATGCCCTTCTCACATTCTGTGTAAATTGTCTCAGTTGTCTATATAAATATCTTGCTTGAGTTTTTTTGGCTAGTGAGGTTTTTTTATAGCCCAGGTGAAGGGACAGGCATTTTGCATCCCATGAAAGGACCTGCGGGATGATCCCACCATGGCATGGTGGGAGCATCGGTGCTGTGCTGGCTCAGCCGATGGTCTCCCAGCAGCGTGGCTGGCAGGAGGGCAGCAGCCAGCTGCAGTGGAGGTGCCCCCTTGTCCTGCATTAATAGAATTTGCATTGTGCAGGAGCAGGTGGCAACAAGCTCATTTGCAATTTCTGTGCCTGCCACATGTCCTTTCAGAGACGAGGCATTTTAATGGGGCGTTAAAATAGAAGGGGCCCCACCGGCAGGACTGCTGCCATGAAAAGACACCAGAAATAGGCTTCAAAAAGCCTCATGCGCCTCAAAATGAGCTTGGGTGGATACAACATTCCCATCCCACCTTGGCCAAGGTAAGCAATGGTCAGGAGCAGTCCAGACTCGGCGGGTCAATAACGCATTTGGCACCTTTGTAGGTTGCCACCCATCAAGTGACATGGTCACATCTCCCCCAGTCACAGGGTGCAATGGAAATGATGTCTCTGTGATAGAAGGGTTTGGAGGATCTATTTCTTCTGCCTTTGGAAAGAAATATCCTGCTCCTTCCTGCATTTATGGGGAGTCAGGGGTAGCGTTATCCCATGCCAGCGCTCTTTTTGGTTAATGTTATTTCTTAATTAAGGAATCAAACTGTGTGAACTGCATGAAGTTCAATAAGGCCAAGTGCAAGGTCCTGCACATGGGTCAGGGCAATCCCAAGCACAAATACAGGCTGGGTGGGGAATGGATTGAGAGCAGCCCCGAGGAGAAGGACTTGGGGGTGTTGGTTGATGAGAAGCTCAATATGAGCCAGCAGTGTGTGCTTGCAGCCTGGAAAGCCACCGGGATCCTGGGCTGCATCAAAAGCAGCGTGAGCAGCAGGGCAAGGGAGGGGATTGTCCCCCTCTGCTCTGCTCTTGTGAGACCCCACCTGCAGTGCTGGGTCCAGTTCTGGAGTCCCCANAGCCTGGAGAAGAGAAGGCTCCAGGGAGACCTTAGAGCACCTTCCAGTGCCTGAAGGGGCTCCAGGAAAGCTGGAGAGGGACTGGTGCCAAGGGCAGGGAGTGATGGGACGAGGGGGAACGGGTTCCAAGTGCCAGAGGGGAGATGGAGATGGGATGGGAGGGAGAAATTGTTTGGTGTGAGGGTGGTGAGAGCCTGGCCCAGGGTGCCCAGAGAAGCTGTGGCTGCCCCTGCCTGGCAGTGTTGAAGGCCAGGTTGGCTGGGGCTTGGAGCAACGTGGTGTGGTGGGAGGTGTCCCTGCCCATGGCAGGGGCTTGGGGCTGGATGAGCTTTAAGGTCCCTCCCAACCTAAACCAATCTGTGATTGTATGAATATTTGTATTTTATTTTACCTTTAGAATGGAAATCTTGATGACTTTTCAGCTGGACGGATGTCACTGGGGGTGGACATCCTGCCCTGTCCCACTGCAGGTCCCTGCCTTCAACTGCTGCAAGATTTCCCTGGAAATGTTCTCCCAATTTTTTGGGGATGATGGGGGGGCTGGACAACAGGTTTGCAGAAGTCCATGTGCCCACATCTGGAAGTCATCTGGAAGCTGCAAAACATCTTAGAACATGAAAATGGGGGGACACACACACANACACACACACACACGACACACATGGACTTGGGCAAAGGCAGGCTGTGAAATGCTTTTAAAAGCAATAAAACATTAACGAGAAAGTGCTGGCATGGAAGCAAAGACATTATTCCTTCAACGGGGGCCTGAGTGCAGTTGTTCTGTGTGTTTGAGTGAAGAATAATGGGGCTTTACAAGATCACTTCAAAAGGGAAGCAGGGGCACTGCGAATGCCCAGACAACACAGACAGCAGCTTTCCAGATGCAGTCTCCTAATTTTACAGCTCTTTTGTTCTCCATTCCTAAAAAGATCTGCTGGTGCTTTTATTTTTGAATGGAAAGCATAGAAGGAAAATAGGAAAAAAAAAAACAAACCCTAAACCAGAAAACCCCAAAATAACCTCCTTGCAACAGATGGGAGCAAACCCTCTGAGTCCTCCACCATGAATGGTGGGGTGTGGGACTGTGGTTGGTTCACCTGAGGATGCTGAGGTTCACCATTCCAGAGGATGTTGAAGATCACCATTCCAGAGGATGCTGCCTTCTGGACCTGAGCTGGCTTGTTTCTCTACAGCAAGGTTCTGTTGGGTTGGAATGGTGCTGCTGGGCTGCTGCTCCCCATGGCAGAGGAGCTGACATGAGCCTGCACCCCACAGCAGCAACCAGCCACACTTTGGGTGTTTGCAGGGCTAGATATTGCCTTTCTCACAGTGTTGGACCCTATCTTGACTTGTGGTTCTTGTTTTTCATGGGCATCGAGTTGTCTTTAAGCTGTGATGGAGCCTCAATGGAACATCAGGTCCAGCCACTACCATTGGAAGGGAACAATGCTGGAGAAAGCACTTGGGTTCTGTGCTTGGAGTGTTCTTGTCTGTCAGGTAAGCACCAAGGTTTTATTTTTTTTTCTAAAATAGAGGTGTTTTGTCCCTTCAGGATGCAAAATCCTTGTAGGATTTGCAGAGGGATGGAGACCTAGACGTGCAGTGTGCTGGGGCTAGGGGTGGGTGACTGGGCAGGGGAGCAGGAGGGGAAGATCAGTGGGACCAAGGAAGATGAGGGATGGTGGTGCTGCCTGCCTTAGGGATGCTCAGAGTTAACCTCTGCAAAAGGACCTGGGCAGCATCTGCCCTTGGGCTGGGCAGATGGGGCAGGGTTCCTGGTCCTGGTCCTATTTCCCATTGGATTTGCCATTGGATCTTGCCTACAATAAAATCCCCCAAATTTCCCCTCCCTAGCAGTGTTCAAGGCCAGGTTGGATGGGACTTGGAACAACCCGGTCTGGTGGGAGGTGTCCTTGCCCATGGCAGGGGGTTGGGACTGGATGAGCTTTAAGGTCCCGTCCAACCAAACCAGTCTGGGATTCTGGGATTCTCCCTTGACACCATCACTGGAGCAACTCCCTTTCCCTGTTCCCAGCTGATGAGCTCCAGCATCTCAGTTCCCAGTAACCCTCATGATGCCACCCCAAGGCTGTGTTTGCTGGTCATGGCTATGGGGTGAGAAGGGGCAGGGGACATCTCTTGCCCCTCCTTGGAGCAATGTGTGGGGCTGGAGGTAGGTTGCTCAAGAACAGTGGGAGAATCATAGAATCATAGAATCATTATGGTTGGAAGGGACCTCCAGGGTCATCAAGCCCAACCTTTACCCCATCATATTCCTAACCATTAGACCATCAGACCATGGCCTCAAGTGCCTCATCAACCCGTTTTTTGAACACCCCCAGGGACAGTGACTCCACCACCTCCCTGGGCAGCCCATTCCAGTGCCCAACCACCCTCTCAGTAAAGAACTTCTTCCTAATCTCCAACCTAAACTTCCCCTGATGGAACTTGAGGCCATTTCCTCTCGTCCTGTCATCAGCAATTTGGGAGAAGAGACCAACACCAGCCTCACTACAACCTCCTTTTAGGTAGTTGTAGAGGGCAATAAGGTCTCCTCTCAGTCTCCTCTTCTCCAGGCTCAATAACCCCAGTTCCCTCAGCTGGTCTCCATAAGGTTTGTTTTCCAGACCTCTCACCAGCCTTGTTGCCCTTCTCTGGACTTGCTCCAGCACCTCAATGTCCTTCCCACGCTGCGGTCAGGGTTGCAAACCCTTCCAGGGTTTCACCTGAACTGGAGGCTGGAGATGAGGGTTTGTCTGGGGAGAGGGGCCAGACCCTTGGTTCTGATTCTACCTACAAGCAGCAACTGCCTCCTCGGCTGCTTTGGGCTCTCAGGGGGGGAGGATGGGCTCACGTGCCGTGGCAGTGTGAGCATGAGAAGTCTCCCTGTAGCTCTGCACAAACCACCCGGCCTCCAGCCAGGCCGCTGCCATGCAATTAAAAGCTTTTGCCAGTGAGAAGCTTAATTAACTCTGGCTTTCTAGGGTTGTGCCCACATGGGTGTGTTTTGCAGCTGGGTTGTTCTGTTTGATTAGCTGGAGTTTGGCCATGGCTGCAGGAAATTCCTTGTGGGGCTCGCTTGGGTCATGGCAGCGTTTCACTTGGCTGGTGGCTCCAGGCTGGTGGGAGAGATACAAACCATGCAACTGAAGCATTACTGTGAAGGAATGTGAATTTGATGGGGGTGGACTTTTTTAGGGTCTTGAAAATGTCAAACCACCAAAGACAGAGATGCCACCACCCCCTGGACAGCCTGGAATCATAGAATCACTGAATGGTCTGGGTTGGAGGGGGCTTTAAAGCTCATCCATAGAATCATAGAATCATAGAGTCATTCTGGTTGGAAGGGACCTCCAGGGTCATCAAGTCCAACCTTTATCCCATCAGATTCCTAACCATCAGACCATCAGACCATGGCCTCAAGTGCCTCATCAACCCGTTTTTTGAACACCCCCAGGGACGGTGACTCCACCACCCCCCTGGGCAGCCCATTCCAGTGCCCAACCACCCTCTCAGTAAAGAACTTCTTCCTAATCTCCAACCTAAACTTCCCCTGATGGAACTTGAGGCCATTTCCTCTCTTCCTGCTATTAGCATCATCCAGTCCCAAGCCCCTGCCATGGGCAGGGACACCTCCCACCACACCAGGTTGCTCCAAGCCCCATCCAACCTGGCCTTCAACACTGCCAGGGAGAGGCAGCCACAGCTTCTCTGGGCACCCTGGGCCAGGCTCTCACCACCCTCACAGAATTTCTCCGTCACATCCCATCTCCATCTCCCCTCTGGCAGTTTGAAGGGCTGTTTTTAGGCTGGAGCAGGGCTGTGGGGAAGGAAGGTCTCAATCTGAACCCTCGCTGTCCTGCTCATCTTCTGCCCAACCTCTACTAAATCACCCTTAAACCTCCCTGTCTTTAGGTGTTCTGTGTCCCATCCCTGCAGTTTTCAGGGCGTTTGAAGGTATCCAGTGGAAGGGAGTGGATTTTGGGTGGACTGTCTCCAAGCCACAAAGCTGCTCCTGGAAATACTCTTTCATGGCACCCAATATTTTTAACAGGCTCA
Organism: Aegotheles bennettii; assembly: GCA_013398125.1. Classification (NCBI taxonomy): domain Eukaryota; kingdom Metazoa; phylum Chordata; class Aves; order Caprimulgiformes; family Aegothelidae; genus Aegotheles; species Aegotheles bennettii. The sequence continues at coordinate 421,471 of VZRW01002610.1, forward strand.
GTTCAAAACAAGCCCCCTTTCCCCTTCAGCTGCTGTGTTATGGCAGCAGGGTATTTTTTGGGGGTTGAAATAGATACCCTTGGGAAGAGCTGTGACCCACTGACCCCAGGGGGATGCAGCCAATGTGTGTGAAGCACCCTGTGCTGGTGGCTGTGGGAAGGACTTAGCTGGGGTCAGCAGCCTGTTGGCTTCTTTCCCCCAGCTGGTAAGGAAAAGGAAGTTGATATTTGTTGATATTTGTTGAAATGGGTTGATGAGGCACTTGAGGCCATGGTCTGATGGTCCAATGGTTAGGAATATGATGGGATAAAGGTTGGACTTGATGACCCTGGAGGTCCCTTCCAACCATAATGATTCCATGATTCTATGATTTGTGTCCCTGCAGCAGCCTCGTTAAATAGGGTAATAACAAATGGAAAAATAACACGCTTCCAAAGGTATCCATCTTTCCTGAGCTACAAATAATCGCTCGGGCTGCCTCTCCTGCCACACAAGAGCAAGTGTTGCTCATCTGTCTTGCAGGAATGTGGCTTTTCCACGATGAACAGGCTCACCATGCACCCTGGGAACACCCCAGTGGCCAACGCTGGGGCAGAGCCCACCTTGGATGAGGTTCAGTCCCATCTGGATGACTGCAGGGAGGTCTCTGGATTCACTGATACGGAATTGTAGACATCAATGCAGGTTTCCTCCCAAAAGCAGAGCTGAGGCTGTGTTTGGGAGGGCGTTTGGCTGAGGGTCGTTAGTGTTGTGTGCCCAAATTTCTCCAGAGCAAACCCTGGTTTGTGCAAACCATGGTCCTGCTCCCGTGGCTCGTGGTGGCTCCTGGTTGCCTCTGAGAGACAGCAAAAGCCAATGAGGTTTTTTTACCTAAAATTTACAACCGTGTGGGAATCAGAAACGAGAATTCCCAGTGCTGTGGGGGCTGTCAGCATCCGCCTGGGGGGAGGTGTTTCTCTCAGCCAGCCACCCCGACAGTCTCGTTATCATCCTCACGTGACAGATAAATGAGCATTTCCATGGACTCAGAGCAAGTATTGATTAAGGCCTGGGAACTGGCTGATCAATGCAATTCTGCTTTCCCCTGGTGGGATGCGTGGGGCCACGCGGCTGGAGGCTGTCCCAAGCCCTTGGGGGCTTCCCCCATCATTAACAGTCATGTGATTCAGACAATGAGGGCCTATTATATTGTCTTAATTCAGGGCTAATCTGGGAATTAATCAGGATATTTGGAAGCACCTCAGCTGCCCGCGCTGATACAAGGTCCTGGGTTTCTTCTCCTAACCTCCCCCAGGCAAGGAGGATCTTATTTGCTAATGACAGGACGAGAGGAAAAGGCCTCAAGTTGCATCAGGGGAAGTTTAGGTTGGAGATTAGGAAGAAGTTCTTTCCTGAGAGGGTGGTTGGGCACTGGAATGGGCTGCCCAGGGAGGTGGTGGAGTCCCCGTCCCTGGGGGTGTTCAAAAAATGGGTCGATGAGGCACTTGAGGCCATGGTCTAATGGTCCAATGGTTAGGAATCTGATGGGATCAAGGTTGGACTTGATGACCCTGAAGGTCCCTTCCAACCATAATGATTCTATGATTCTATGATCTCCCCCAGGTCCCCCCGCCGGATGATGGGTGTAAGCTGGTTACAGTGAATTTGCATGAATAAGCAGGAATTCTGCTCAGACTGAATGCAACTTCATTAAGGCCAGGCAATAATTTGAGCTTGCAATTGCCTGGCCTTTGAACCCTGCAGAGGAAGATTTTGAACAACAATTGACTTTGTGTTTGGGGTCGCGGGGACCACTCCAGCTCCCAGGGAGAAATCGCCCCTCCAGAAATGTCTTTTCCTCTTTGCTTCCCTCCACAATCACTCTGTTAAGGTGAATGATCACCGTGGAAAGTTTTATTTGTGGAAAAAGGTTAATCTTGCTCAGAGGTGAGATAACAAACTGCTGGCTGGCTGCAGAGTGACATGCAATGAATTAATGGTAGCTCCCTGCCTGGGGGCTCAGCGCGATGCATCTGCCCAACAAAATCCATGCCTGGAAATCAAACTGAGCTGGGATGAATCCCTGCCAGTGGGGGGATTGCTAAGGAGGAGCCAGTGGGATTGGGGTGGTGGTGGGGATGGGGTTATCCATATCCTGGGCCACCGGTACCCTGGGCTGCATCCCCAGAGCGTGAGCAGCAGGGCCAGGGGGGGGATTCTGCCCCTCTGCTCCGCTCTGTGAGACCCCCCCTGCAGTGCTGGGGCCACCTCTGGGGTCCCCAACACAAGAAGGACACGGAGCTGTTGGAGAGAGTCCAGAGGAGGCCACGGAGATGCTCCAAGGGCTGGAGCAGCTCTGCTCTGGGGCCAGGCTGAGAGAGTTGGGCGTGTTCAGCCTGGAGAAGAGAAGGCTCCAGGGAGACCTTAGAGCACCTTCCAGGGCCTGAAGGGGCTCCAGGAAAGCTGGAGAGGGACTGGTGCCAAGGGCAGGGAGTGCTGGGACGAGGGGGAACGGGTTCCAAGTGCCAGAAGGGAGATGGAGATGGGATGTGAGGGAGAAATTGTTTGGTGTGAGGGTGGTGAGAGCCTGGCCCAGGGTGCCCAGAGAAGCTGTGGCTGCCCCTGCCTGGCAGTGTTGAAGGCCAGGTTGGCTGGGGCTTGGAGCAACCTGGTGTGGTTGGAGGTGTCCCTGCCCATGACAGGGGGTTGGGACTGGCACCAGTTGGCCCTTGGCACCAGTCCCGCACCAGTAAGAACATCAAGGGGGGAAAATTCACATTTGGATTGAGGTCGGTCTTTGTTTTGGGGTTTCCCAGTGAAGACGAGGAGCTGGGAGGAAGCAGAGGGCTGTGCTGGGAGCCCAGCTCCCATCTGGCTGCCTTATCAAGCCCCGCACAGCCCCGCGTGTCACATTGGGATGTAAATCGCATTAATTGAATTCACTTTGGCTGCGCTTTTGGGAGCAGACAACGACCGAGTCAAAATCTCATTTACATACTGATAAGACACAGTTGAAAAATGATGCCTTCTAATGAATAAAATGTGTGTAACTGGTCCAGCTTGATATTAGCATTAAAGTGTTAATCACTTTGGCATACAAGTTTATAGTGCTGAGTAAATTTGTCTTCAAAGGGTCCTGAAACAGAAATCTATGGTTCTGGACTGCCATAGCAACATATAGACATCTTCATTGTATGCCTTGGTCAGAAAGCAGGTGCCAGCTTCTAATTAAAGCCTAATTTGCAATTTGTGTCCTATTCACTGTTTTCATGGGAATTTTGATGGCTGATATAGCGGTAAGCAATAACCAGCAGCACGACTTGAAAGCGGTAATGGAAATTCATCCTCCCCTGGGGCTGCTGGGCTGAGCAAGCACAGGAGAGGGAAGGGGCCAGGGACATGTTGTGATGTGTGTTTCTCTTCCAGGAGGCTGCTGCCAGCCAGGGAAGATAGAAATTGTTGCAAGAGAGCTGATGCCAGCCTCGCAGGGGCCACCATTTGTCCTGCTCCAGCCTCCTCAGGGCAGCTCTGACTCTCCCTCTTTGAAGACAGATGGAAAAAGCTCCTTCCAAACTCCCAATTACAGGAGCCAGATGAACGACGCTTGCACGTGCAACAGGAAAGTGTCACCACGTTGGGATATTGGGTTGGTGCTGTGGGATGGCTGGGGACAAGCTAACAGGGAAGAGGTCACACTGTGTTGTGTCCTTCAAGAGCAAACCATGCATGTACAATCACAGATCACACCAGTGCTGGTGGGGAGGGACACCTGGGGGTCTGCAATCCATGGGATTTTGTTGGTTCCTGTTGTTTAGCAGAGCCCTGAAGACCCCTGGGGAGGGAGGTGCCACCCTGGGCCCTTTCTTTAAAGCTGCACCACTCTCTAGCAGAGTTTTGCCATGCCTCTGCTGGCTGCCCTTTCCCACCCCAGCTCAGGTTTTCAGCTGTGATAAAGCAGCACAGCTCTACTAACACCAGCCCAGGCCCTAACTCCTGGTACTCAACCTCCTGTCCTCCACTTCCCTCTGAAGTCTTGGAATCCATTGGGGGATTTTCTGCTTTTCCTGGTTTTATAACAACAAAAACAAAAGAAAAGGCAGTGACTTAACCCAGGCTTTGCTGTGTTGATCCAGAAGGTCTTGTTTCAAGTGCATCACAGGCATGGCTAAATGTGATAGCAAACATTGCATCCTTCTGCTGTCAGCCCCCCAGTTCCCCTCCCCATCCCCTCCTGGCTCAATTCTCTACATGCAAAAAGGTAAACCACAGCCAGGCTGTTTATCAGCTGTTAATCTCCTTCCTGAAGGATTTGGGTCCCCCTGGGCAGGCCTACAACTGCTGGCACCCTGGGAGCATGAGCATCTCCTAATAAGCACGTTCTCCTGATGGCTTTACAGCTTAATCATAGCGTGCATGGTCTCCTGAGGAGCACAACGTGGTTAAGATGCTGCAGCACCTTGCAGGAGACCTGATCATAGCCCTGACCTCTCCTCTTGGTGCATCTCCTGCAATCCTGGAGGATCTGCAGTGGCACCACCAGCCTTGGTTGCCCCTGAGAGCTGGTGATGGAAGGGTGGGATGGTGCTAGCAAGAGCCTGGGTGATGTTCTGTGCTCGTGTCAAGCTTTCAGTTTTAGACTCAGGGCCCTGGCAACAGTTGTTAGAAATTACAAATTGGGACTACAAGTGAAGGCAGAAAGTGCATGGATTTGCACAGAGCTACCTGATGCTGCTTATGCCCTGTGAGTGAATCCCTAACTAATGGTATAGGAAAGGGAGGATGTAGGCACAGTTGTTTATGTGACCTGAGCTTTCAGCTTGCAGTTTTCTATTCGGTGTTATTTCCTCCACCACATGGAGCTGCGCTGATGTCTCTGGTGGGAGCCCTTTGTAGCTGGTGAGCACTTTACAAGCAGCGTAAAAAATCACCCTGGGCTGATGCACGTGCACAAACAGACATATACACAGCACACATCCTGAAGCCAGGCTGAAAACCCCAATAAATAGGTGTGGTATGCTCAGATGTTGGACTAAATCAACCAAAAAAATCCGGAATGTCTGAGAGAAAAGGGAAAAAAAACAAAACAAAAGAGAAAATGACCTAAAACTTTGCTCACATAACAGGAAAAGTGGAGCCTGGGGCTCTGTCCACCTATTTCTATCAGTGAGTGGAAAATGACGTGCTCCAGGAATCCACCCCTTTCCTGCCTGCCGGGGGATGTGGATGTGAGTGCTCCCTGCAGGGAATATCCTGTTTACCTAAAGCCCCGCTTCCCACCGGCGGAGCCGCACGTTCCGACAGGCACCGCTACCGCTGGAGTGACGGCTCCCGGGGAGCCGGAATAGTCATCTTAATAAAGAAGTGATTAATAGGAGGGTTTATGGCAGGGCGCCAGCAGGATGAGAGGTCCAGGAAATCCCAGGAACATCTGCTCTCGGCAATGGTTTCTCCAAACCAGGCACCTCCTCTCCATCCCGCTCTGTGCCTGCTCCAGGCGATGTTCGGGAGCTGTCGCACCTTTTCCTGATGGGTAATTCCCCAGGGCTCAGTGCAAACCCTCACAGGAACCTGTTGGCTTTAGTACACTCTGGAATTGGTTTGAAACATCTGGCTTTAAGCCTCCTTGGTTTTATGTGGCATTAAGTCACTCAGGCCATTAAAAACACCTTTCCCAAAGGGCTCAGCACTGCTGCCCATCGTGTAAGCAAGGGACATCAGCTCATGAGCAAGAGAAAGGAGCTATGTGGCTTCTGGGGCTTCTGCCCACTGGAATTATGGCTTGTTCTAGCCCAAACATCCCTAACCACATGATAAATATTATCAGTGTTATTAAAATATCATACCTGAGCCAGAAATGTTTGAAAAACCTGTTCCAGCACTGTTTCGAGGCGGCGTTAGGAACAGGCTCTCTGCTCTTAGCACAGGCTGGGTGATTTTTTTATTCCTTAAACCAGTTTGCCATGGATGGGGGATGTGCTGGTGCAGAGTGGACCTGGGCCAGCCCCGCCAGAGGGTCCATGATGGCAGTAGTGGAGTCCTTCCCCACCTCCATGTGGTTCATATTTTGGATTGGGGCATGTTACAGATGTGAACATAGCTGGGAAGGAAAGGGGAGCTGCTATTTTTCCAGGCATCGAGGGGTATGTGAAGAGAGAATATAGAATTATGGGATGAAGGTGCAGCATGTGAGATACAGCCTTTCCCATGGAACCAAGAGCTGATCCAGCCATGAATCACAGCTTCAGCTCACCCTCCTGAAAGTTCAGGGTGGAGAACATGGTGCTGGGAGAACACCCAGACTGGAAGCCCCCAGTTTCATGGAGAAGTTATTTCCCCAACTTTTTTTGTGCCTAAAGCTGTGTCTGACATCTTGGGATCTGCGTCTAGAATTTATTATGGGCTCACAACCTTAATCCACAATTAGATCCAACTCAGGTGGACTCAGCCTCTCCTCCTCTGCTGCCAAAACAGAGGCTAATGGCAGCAATGGCTGTGAGGACAACAACATTTAACTCACCTAATTATAAGTTTGGGTTGGATGGAACCCTCCGGAGGGAGAGGGGTGGCTCTTGGGAGTTCTGCTCATTGTTGTTTCATGCAGAATATGATTTGCAAGCACAGCATGGCCCCGACCACTCTCCATACACATGCGTTCACTTGTTGAGGTCTTTTGTGTCTCTCAGTTCAGCAGATATCTCCTTGCATGCAATGAGATGCCTTCTGCAAAGGAGCCCAACAAAAGCACTGGTATTGCTCAAGAGCAAATATTTGCAAAATAGAGCAAAACCAACTCCACAATGGAGCTGTGACTCACTCGGTTCCTCTTTAGGCTCATAAGGAATAATTGCCATGTGATGCTGAGTGTGCAGTTCAAAGACAGATGTCTTGTTTTTTGCTGAAGAGAGAGTATTTGGGAGTGAATACGTGTATAGCCCGTTAGTTCATATGGGAAATTCTCATTGCCTGTTTTCCCTACTATATGATGATAGAAAAAAAGCTGGGTATCTCCCTTCTATCTGCACAAGCAATAGTGTGGTATTTCCCACTGCCTGGGAAAGATTGTCTTATTCCTGTTGTGGAGTAAGGACCCTTAAACACCAGTGTTCACAGGCAGTGTCTTTTAAATACAGGTGAGTGCTCATCTCTGATGGTTCCACCTGTCTCAGATCAAGGATGATGTTTCACCCAGCATCTGTAAAGCCAGCTCCAGGACCAGCTCCAGACACTGTAGCCAGCATCCCAGACTTACATTTTTATTCCCCTTGGGTGGAGATTGCTCCTCTTTGCTACATTCACTGTGCCATGCCAGGGTGTTTGCTGCCTGGCCAAAGGAGATCATAGAATCATAGAATCATTATGGTTGGAAGGGACCTCCAGGGTCATCAAGTCCAACCTTTATCCCATCATATTCCTAACCATTGGACCATCAGACCATGGCCTCAAGTGCCTCATCAACCTGTTTTTTGAACACCCTCAGGGACGGTGACTCCACCACCTCCCTGGGCAGCCCATTCCAGTGCCCAACCACCCTCTCAGGAAAGAACTTCTTCCTAATATCCAACCTAAACTTCCCCTGATGGAACTTGAGGCCATTTCCTCTCGTCCTGTCATTAGCAATTTGGGAGAAGAGACCAACACCAGCCTCACTACAACCTCCTTTTAGGTAGTTGTAGATCCCCCTCAAGGGATCAGTGCCAGCTTAGTCAACCTCTGCCATTCCCGGTTGATACTCCCAGCAAACACAGCATTAAACATATAATGTATTTGAAAGTGTGTTAATATCAGGTATTCCCCCAGTTACCTCTTCAGTAGACAAATTCAGTCCATAAATCCCTGCTTAACTCCCCTCCAACCTCTGCTCTACAGTTGCCCTTGCAGAAGGTGGAGGAAGATCAAGAAGGAGAGAGGACAACATCTGCAGCCTGGGACTGGTGACTCTAACCCGGGTGAGGAAAGTCACATAGAGCTAAGTAAAAGTTATGTCTGTTATGAGCTCATCTGCTTTTGAATTAAAGGAGAGCCCATGTCCTCAACCACTTGCTGTAAGTTTGGGTGGTGGTTGACTAGAAAAGCAGATGTCCAGCTTTTGTGCTTGCAAGAAAGAGAGATGTGAAACTTTAAATGGGATGGAGCAAATATACCTTCCTGTGGATTTCATCTTCTGCTGGCAAAGGGAATGAGTGGGATGGAGAAGACCAAATACTTCCTGGCTGGAAGGGATCTGTGGATGGATGGGGAGGGCTCAGCTCGTGACTCACTGGCCCCATCAGCCATGCCAACATGGGTGTCACAGAGCTCATCCTGTCCATGCTGATCCCTGCATTCCACCTCAGTCTGGGGGGCAGAAAATGGAGAACATGTGTCCTTTGCAGGTGGGTCTCCATTTCTTTCTGGGCTAAGGCAAAGAAGAGCAAGGGATGGGATCCACGTGAAATCCTCCTGGTGAAGGCAGACCTCTGAGCATGTCTGAGTGGTGAAATCTCCTGGCTGATGTGCTGACAGGGGCATGTGTGCTGGAAGAGAAAAATAGACCTAGCATGCAAATATTTACTCTGCCTTGAGCAGGTTAACAGACACCATCAGCCTTTGTTGTATTTTATTTAATCCTTCAGTCTGGCTCAGTTCAGGTTTGTTAATCTGAGATGCCAAATGCAGAGGATGAGGTTGTGCCCAACTCCTGCCATAGCCTCCTGCTTATAAGGTCCTGCGTCTCTCCTTGGCTGCCTCAGGGTGCAATCCTGCTACATGGCAGAAAGGTCTCCTGAAATGTCTGTGATGTGCTGGTGAGCTGTGGTGGTGTTCTGGATGGAGGACAATGGGGTTTGGTGCTGGGATGGGAGCCTTGGGGCTCCACCCATGGACCTCCTGCAGGTTTGCTCTCCTGGAGACACCTCTCTGTGTCCTCCAGCCCTCTGCAGCTTCCTAACCCAGCTCCACTGAAGGTGGTATGTGCGTTTTAACTCCCTCCCTTCATTAGTGTCCCACCCATTTTAAGACATGTAGGGTCAGATATCTCATGTGCTTCTTCCACCAGTGTTAGACAATGGTCAGGGCTCATCCCCTGCCTTGGCAGAGAGAAAACAGTAATGGGAACACCTCTGTCATATCCAAACTTTCCTGTTCCAAATCAAAGTCCTTTTTTTGATGAGAACCCCCAAATTTGGAAGCCCAGATTTAAACTTAGTTGAAGTTAGGTAGTAGCTCTCACCTGGAGGGCACAAAGCATGGTCATGCAGGTAGAGAAACACTGGGGACACAGAGATTTTAGCAGAAATAAGTGAAGGTGAGAGGCTGAGTCCAAATACCCTTGCTTTGTCAGACACTGTGGGCCAAGGATGTGCTGATTTTTCCCCTAGGTTTATGGGGAAGTGAGTTTCAGTTTGGGTTTGGTTTCAATCTGTGGTACTTTGTCTGCTTGGAGAGGGACGGCGAAGGGACAAATGCGGGGAAAAGGAAGTCATCTGCCCTCTGAAAAAGTCAAGTAAGTGTGGTTTGACTTTCAGTCTTGTTTTCATCTAGTGAGGAGGTCACATGTTGGGGTCAACTCTTGTGCCAAGATGTCCCTAAAGCCCAGGTGGGTTTAGATTTGGAGTTCATGCTCAGATCAATCCCTGCTTTAGTTTGAACCCCAGGCTTTAGGAACTGGGTTCAGACTCAGCTTATTCTGAGATCTGAGCAAGTATTTCTGGTTTTGGCTAATTTTCAGTTCTAATGTTGTTTTAGTTGTAGAAGAACTAAGAGTTTGACCCAACACCCACTAAAATCTGATGGAGCTTTGCATTTGCTTGATACCAAGCTGCCCTGTGGATGGACAGTCTTCCAGCAGATCCAAGCCCAGTTCTGCTCTCCTTTACCCCTCTGTAAAGCAAAATCGAGCCAAGGGAAGAACAGACCTGTGGGCATAGAGCCTTCTCCAGGGGCAGGATTTGTCAAGCTATAAATAGACAGCACATCCAAAACCTTCCTGGGGGAGGGACTGGTGTTACAGCCACACTCAATAGACTCCAGCTGCACCCGTAATTACTTTACACTCCTTTCCATGCATTTATTTTGTCATCTTGGAGCCTTATTTAACACTGACAAACAAAATTTCTCCTTTCCAAGTCACAAGAGGGGCTTAATCTGAAGGGCTAGTTGACTCCACTGGAGAAAGACACTTTTACAGCACATTTTCGTTGCTATAAAACCAGTCTAAAATAATGAGGCTCGTGAAAGGATATGACCTAAACTATAAAATGCACTTATTAAAGTTGTATGATAAATCAGAGAAGGACATGTTTGCCTCTTCCTAAGGAACTGCACGCAGTCGGACAAGAAATTGAGGCAAGGCAGATTGATTTCTGGTGTACGGCTCTCTCCTGGCTGGAGGTGAAGAATTAGCACAGGTCAAATTGCTCACAAACCTCTGTCAAGGAATATATATGTCTAGCCTTAAATGTCAGGCTAGAGGAAAGAAAACCTGAGCTCTGTGGTCCTGCTGCATCCCAGCATGGGTGATTTCATTAGTAATATCCCTCCCTGCTTTTGCATCTGGATGCTGCATCTTTGCTCCTTTTTTTCCCCCTAACAAACCAAGCGATGGGTCTCCAGCAAGATATCCCATTGCCCATGTTAGGTACCCCAGCTCCAAATTGTCAAGACCTGCTGCTTATTTTCCACCCATGTTTCCAACATTGATGTCGGGACATTGAGTTCTGCCTCAGGGGGGTACCCAGAAATGCACGGAGCAGATTTAGAGGGATTTGGGTAAGTAGAGTGGGATGATCTGCTCAAGGTGAGATGGGGTGAGACAGGGCAGTCTGTCAGGGTTTAACTCAGTTTTCACTCATCTCACGCTAAAGTTAGCAGACAGGGAACAGCCACCTGTTGGGTGGGCTGGAGGGGACCGGGTGTTGGTGGTGTTAACAGCCCCCACTCAGTGATTAACTGGAGGAGGCGGGGGGAAGAGTTTTTTATTTGCTAAAAATATGTTCTCATTGTTTAAATGCTTGGGAGTCTCTTTTAACCCCAGATTAACTTCCACCAACAGAAAGCTGTAATGGGGAGCAGAGCAAGAGTTGCCATCAAGGAGCTGTGGGATGCTACAGCGCCTGGTGGACAGGAGGATGACCATGAGCCAGGAATGTGCCCTTGTGGCCAAGAAGGCCAATGGCATCCTGGGGTGCATTAGAAAGGGGGTGGTCAGTAGGTCAAGAGAGGTTCTCCTCCCCCTCTATTCTGCCTTGGTGAGGCCACATCTGGAGTATTGTGTCCAGTTCTGGGCCCCACAGTTCAAGAAGGACAGGGAACTGCTTGAGAGAGTCCAGCGCAGAGCCACAAAGATGATTAAGGGAGTGGAACATCTCCCTTGTGAGGAAAGGCTGAGGGAGCTGGGTCTCTTTAGCTTGGAGAAAAGGAGACTGAGGGGTGACCTCATCCCTGGTTGCAAATATGTAAAGGGTGAGGGTCAGGACAATGGAGCAAAGCTTTTTACAGTAATGACCAATGATAGGACAAGGAGCAATGGATGCAAACTGGAGCACGGGAGGTTCCATGTGAATATCAGGAAGAACTTCTTTCCTGTGAGAGTGCCAGAGCACTGGACCAGGCTGCCCAGAGAGGTTGTGGAGTCTCCTTGGCTGGAGACATTCAAACCCCGCCTGGATGCGTTCCTGTGTGATGGACTCTAGGTGACCCTGCTCTGGCAGGGGGGTTGGACTGGATGAGCTTTCGAGGTCCCTTCCAACCCCTAGGATTCTGTGATTCTGTAATGTGGAGGCTGAGGCATGAGGTTACAGTGGTTTGCTCAGGAGGCTTTTGGGTATGGATGGGTCGGGCAAGTTTTCCTCAAATCCCAACTCCCAGAAAACCAAAACAGCACTGAAAGGATCTCACATCCCTGCAAGGGCTGAGGCTGAGTCCTCCCGTCTGTGCAGGGCTTATGTCAGGGCCAGTTGAGGTGCAGGAGCAGCATCTCCTCCCTTCAATTCCTCCTGGCACTAAAGGCTCCTTGGCTTTTGCTGCCAAGTAATTTTCTTTTGGGTAATGCAACAGTGCATGGAAGAGCCTATTATTTGCCAGTAGCCAGAAACTCAGCGAACACTAATTGGACAAACGAGGCTCCAGGGATTTACAAACTAATCAGATGAATATGCAATGGGGGAAAAAAGGCAAACAAGGCTCTGAGCCACCCTGATGGGTACCTGGGATGGCTCTTTGTTCCTGAAAGTGAAAGGGCACGTGCTGCCTTTCCCCAGCTGCAGTGGCAATAGGGACCATTCTGTCTAGAGAGGTCCTTCCTTCCCCAAAACCATCTCCCACCGTTGCTCTCACGGGAGAACCTCTGCTGAGCAGGTTTGTTTTACTCCAGGGATGCACAGACCGCACGGTGCAGTGGGGATTTGGAAATACTTCCCAGGCTTTTGGCGTCCTTCCCAGCTCATGTTACTCACAGGGACAGGATGCCATCAGTTCTCAGTGTTGGGTACTGTGCTGGGGGGAAGGCTTTCCAGCTCTTCACCTGTTCCCAGCCTAAAGGCTTCCCTCCAGGGAAGGAGGAGGGAAGGAGCAGGAAAGCAAAGGTCGTTATGGGAGAAAATGAAATGATTTTTTTTTTCCTTTTTGCCAGCAAATATTCCCTTTGAAAGAACATCCTGAGCTACACCAGGCTCCAGCAGGTCTTTTGTTGAGGTGCTGGAGCGAGTCCAGAGAAGGGCAACGAGGCTGGTGAGAGGTCTGGCAAACAAGCCTTATGGAGACCTGCTGAGGGAACTGGGGTTATTGAGCCTGGAGAAGAGGAGACTGAGAGGAGACCTTATTGCCCTCTACAACTACCTAAAAGGAGGTTGTAGTGGGGCTGGTGTTGGTCTCTTCTCCCAAATTGCTGATGACAGGACGAGAGGAAATGGCCTCAAGGTCCATCAGGGGAAGTTTAGGTTGGAGATTAGGAAGAAGTTCTTTCCTGAGAGGGTGGTTGGGCACTGGAATGGGCTGCCCAGGGAGGTGGTGAAGTCACCATCCCTGGTGGTGTTCAAAAAACAGGTTGATGAGGCACTTGAGGCCATGGTCTAATGGTCCCATCTAATCTGATGGGATCAAGGTTGGACTTGATGACCCTGGAGGTCCCTTTCAACCATAATGATTCTATGATTTTGGAAGCTCTTCCTTGTGGCTATGGGACATCAGCCCTGCTGTCCTCACCCTGGCCCCAAGTGAACCCAGCCACATCTCACCAGCAAGCCAACTCCTGATCTGGGAAGATGGGGACAAATCCCTCATCTGTGCTGCTATTGCAGCCTGGGGTGTGCAGGCAGCTTGGCGTGGGACTGCAGTGGGGTTTTGTTCATGTCTCAGGGGAGGCTGACAGCAGCATCCTGATAGCTGCTGCCTGTCCCGACCACACATGGGCATGGACTTGGCCTCATTGAAGAGGCAAAGGGCTGCAATAAGACAGGAGAGCAGATTGAAGTCCTTTGCTAAGCCCTGGAGCCACTGCAGGGTTTGGGGCTCAGGGAGGAAGTCGAGGAGAGCAGGAGGATGAGGAGGAAATGGCAGTGATGTTCATCTTCTGTCCCCATGGGTAGATCATTCTTTGGCTCAGTGATATTGGGATTAACTGACAGTGAGATGGAGTGCACCCTCAGCAAGTTTGCTGATGACACCAAGCTGGAGGGAAGGGATGGCATCCAGAGGGACCTCGACAGGCTGGGGAGGTGGGCCTATGCAAACTGCATGAATGCAGACAGGGTGGAGAATGGATTGAGAAGAGCCCCGAGGAGAAGGACGTGGGGGTGTTGGGTGGTGAGAAGCTTCCCATGTGCTGTCAGTGTGTGCTGGCAGCCCGGGAAGCCCCCGTGATCCTGGGCTGCATCCCCAGAGTGTGAGCAGCAGGGCCAGGGGGGGGATTCTGCCCCTCTACTCCGCTCTGTGAGACCCCCCCTGCAGTGCTGGGGCCACCTCTGGGGTCCCCAACACAAGAAGGACACGGAGCTGTTGGAGAGAGTCCAGAGGAGTCCATGGGGATGCTGTGAGGAGCAGCTCTGCTCTGGGGACAGGCTGAGAGAGTTGGGGGGGTTCAGCCTGGAGAAGAGAAGGCTCCAGGGAGACCTTAGAGCACCTTCCAGTGCCTGAAGGGGCTCCAGGAAAGCTGGAGAGGGACTGGCGCCAAGGGCAGGGAGGGATGGGACGAGGAGGAACGGGTTCCAAGTGCCAGAGGGGAGATGGAGATGGGATGGGAGGGAGAAATTGTTTGGTGTGAGGGTGGTGAGAGCCTGGCCCAGGGTGCCCAGAGAAGCTGTGGCTGCCCCTCCCTGGCAGTGTTGAAGGCCAGGTTGGCTGGGGCTTGGAGCACCCTGGTGTGGTGGGAGGTGTCCCTGCCCATGGCAGGGGGTTGAGGCTGGATGAACTTCAAGGTCCCTCCCAATCCAACCCGGTCTGTGATTCTATGTTGCCTCCTCTCTTGGTCTGTGCAGGAAGACAGACTAGAGTATGATTTCCAATGCACATGACACAAGGCAGTGGAATGGCTTGAAAACATTGCTTTTCGACTCTTTCCAGACATGATTCATTACCAGTTCACTTTTCCTTCCTTTACCACTGCCCTTTCCAGCAACCTCTCTGTGGGGAGGATGGTTTAATGTGCCACCATCAAAACACATATCCTCAAACCACAAAGTCTCCAGGCATGAGTCTGCCGTTGTCCATGGCGGGGTCTTGCTCCATGACCTGGGTACCAAACTACTCCCATAAAATGAATAATATGGTGTTGTGTTCAATCTCTGTCTGGGGCTGAATGCTCCTGGTCCTGCAGCACTTGGGTGTAATGCCATAATGCCCCTGAGAAGGCCAGGAGATGACTGATGGTGTCGAGTAAGTTATTGCAAGCTCTTCTCATAGAAAAAAGTGGTCCTGGCTGGAGTTCGGATGATAGATCACTGCTTTTCCCAGTAGTGCATTAGCACTTGATCTCAGAGGTTGAGCCAGAAAATAACCTTCTCCCTCTAATTGACATGCAAAGCTACCGCCGGGTATTAATTTGGATTGGGGTTGAACTCGGAGCATCGGTGCTGAGATCAGAAAAATGGAGAGTGGTAAAACCTGCAGTAAATTGCTTGGATATTGATGGGCTCTCATATGTGAAATGTTGATTTAAAAACAAAGTCAAAATGCTGCACTCTGTAGGATGGCCTGGCTCTCTGCCAGCAGTCAGGGTCAAGGAGCCCACGGCCTCGTCTAGTAGGAGCAGGGAATATAGTATGGAGTTAACCTCCCAGAGAGCTGCCCAGGGTGGGAGAGCAGGCTGTCCTCTGCCTTTCCATGCCTTTAAAAATGAAAAAAATGAATGGGTTGTAGCTTGTGGGAGAAGGACCAGCGAGGAGGGGAAATGCTGGGGCTGGAGTTATGCTGGGTGGTGAATGAGGGACCCCGATCCCCCTCACCTTCCTGTAGTTAAAGAGGAGAAATTAGCCAGGTTTCTAAAATCCTAGAAAAATAGCAATAAAGGGACTCTTTTTCCATTGTTTGAACCTTGGTTTGCATCCAGTTAATGTCTTTGTGCTTCCCTGATGTCCAGAAATGCATTAGAAAAGAAATTGTCTTCTTCACACAGCCCCAGATGATGCCCACAGAGAAACCACGAGTGCTGGCGTGGCACTGGGGGACACTGACAAATGTCCCTTCTGTTTTGGGGAGCACCTCCTTGTTTTTGTGGTACAGCAAGGCTGTAGGTGCTGGGGGACCAAAGAAAAGCACCCAAACCTGGGATACCTGCTGTCACCTGGGGTTTTCACTTGATCTGGGCTCTGTCAGCTAAACCAAAGTGCAAAACTCTTTGCTAAAGGTGAGATGACTGCGTACAGTGCAAAGAAATGATGTGATCACCCTTTTCCTTTAGTCTGCTTTCCAAATTGCTTGTTCTTGTAAAAAAAAGCCTTCCAGACCCTGTCTACAAGCCATAAACCTCAGGAATTGTCTGGCTGCATTTTTGCGTGACTGAAGGAGCTCTTCATTACGTCTTCCAAAATAATGAGAGAAGTCAAACTGAGAAAAACATAATTAAAATGGCTGATGTAAACATAGCTGTATCTTCCTACACTTCTCTATACTTAGCTGCTCTAATTAATCATTGCTGTATCCAAGGGCTTGTGAATTCCAACAATTATTTTCTCTCTGTATTTTTCTTGGGAGGAGGACAATGGCTAATTGGTCCTGGGCTTCGTTACCGCTCCTGGACGCTCAAGACGAGTTAACACCGTGCCTCCAGCCAGGCTGTGTGCAAAGGGTGAGTCCATACACGTGGCTGTTGTGAGGAGAAGGGAGAGGACTTTCATATTCAGGGTTGGGGATGTGCTTGAACCAGGAATCTGGGTGATTTTCACCTTTTTGGGGGTGTGAATATGTTGGAGCTGATCTTGTGGAAGTGTCACAGATCGCCCTTTAGCCTTCAGAAATGCCCTTTCCATCCAAGACATCTGCAGATGTCCAAGATCTGAAGCGTGACTGTTTGCTTGACCTATTTTTCTATTTATGACCTGTTTTGCAATTTTTCTCACCCGAGTCACGTGCCACTCTGATCACATTGGGTGCGAGACACATCATGAGCCACAGCTCAGAGTGGGGGCTGTGCCATGCTATAACCACCACCATCACCCCCAGAGCTTCCCTCTCCCATGTCCCCTATTATATTAAAAAAAGTAGCTTGATTGCAGCCTGCCCATCGTGGTAACACACAGGGTAACGTGCACATCACCAGGCTGAATAATAATAATAATAATTAATAATAATAATAATAATTAATAATAGCAATTATAATAGCAACAACAACAACAAATATTATACATATTAATATATTATTATTACCATTATTATTGTTATTACAATTACACCACCACTACTCCTGACCTCAGGATGAGGTGCAGCTGATTTAAGCCTGAGCACGGAGCAGGCACAGGCTGTAGCAGCAGCCAGCAGATGCCAGAGCTGGGGAAGGACACATCGAGCTGCCTTCATTTTTGAATCCTGGGATGTGTCCCAACGTATGTGATTAATGAGCCCTGACTCCACAGAGGCTGAGCAGCACAGGGCAGACATTCCCCAGCCTCCAGCTCTGGTCCCATGGGATGCCTGGTGAAGCCCCTAGGTTGGACTTTTCAGGGTGAATGTGGCTCCTTGCTGGCAGCTCAGCCCCTGATTCATCATGGTGAGGAGCAGGGGGTGGTGTTACAGGACCCGATGTGCATTGATTATGGCCTGTGGTGGGCAAGTCAGATGATGAATTAGCTCACGTGGAAGGGAGTCTGCTCTCAGTCCCAGCAAGCCAGGACTTTACCCAGTAACCATTCGACAGCTTGGTTGGACCGATTCAACCTGTGTGTAGACAAATGCACTTGTATAAGTGACCAGTGGGAAGGCAACCATCCCCACGTTCATAGTGCAGCCTTGGTCTGACCCATATTTCACAGAATCACAGAATAGCTTGATTTGGAAGGGACCTTAAAGCTCATCTAGTCCAATTTGCCTGCCATGGCAGAGACATCCTCCACTAGACCGGGTTGCTCAGGGCCCCATCCAACCTGACCTTGAACATCTCCAGGGACAGGGCATCTACCACCTCTCTGGGCAACCTGTTCCACTGTCTCACCACTCCCATGGGGAAAAACTGCTTCCTTATGTCTAACCTAAATCTGCCTCCTTCAGTTCAAAACCATCACCCCTTGTCCAATCACAACAGGCTCTGCTAAAAAACCTGTCCCCATCCTTCTTATAGGCCCACTTTAGGTAATGAAAGGGGGCAATGAGGTCTCCTTGGAGCCTCCTCTTCTCCAGGCTGAACAACCCCAACACTCTTAGCCTTCCCTCGTAGCAAAGGTGTTCCAGGCCTCTGAGCACTTTTGTGACCCTTCTCTGGACTCGTTCCAACAGGTCCATGTCCATTTCATTTTTCAAGGTGATGCTGCAGCAAAACGATTTCTGTAGACGCCCTCCAATCTCTGCCAATGTCTGCTGCTTCCACCCCCAGCCTGGGTATTTTTCGGTCTGATCTTCCAAGTTGGGGTGAATTTGTCCAGTAGGTTTCTGTTGTACTTTGACTTGCACAAAGAACAAGGACTTTATCATTTTCACTTCATACAACCTGCTGGGACATGACAGAACGTTTTAGAAGATGCTATTTAATAAAATACCAACAACTGGAATTTCTGGAAAAACATCAGAGATTCTCATAAATTATCCTGGTCTCCCACATTTCACCCCCTCAGTCTTCTACCTTTTGTTTAGTCCACATTATTTTGGAGTGTGTTTCAGGGGAATACTTATGGGAAAGGCATGTTCCTAGCTCTGACTGGCTTACTTACAAATTACCCTTTAATCAACAGATTTGATATTAATTAATAATTCATAAACTGCTCTTAGGATAAAATTGCATAATAATGTCTTTGATGCAGCCCAAAGTGTCCATTGTAGATGGCATAAAATGTTAATTAGCAGAAAAATGCAGTTAGGAGAAAACTCTTTTAATTATGTAATAGGCCTCATTACAATGGGTAATCAACGATGCTTCCAAATTAGCCCACTGACAGCATTTATCTATACATAGCAAATAAACTTTTGTTTGCTGAAAATACATTTGAACAGTCAGCTCCTTAATTGCTTTCAGACGTTTCTTGAGTCGTTGCAGCCCCTACCAATGCTTTAGAAAAGACCACGCTTCTCAGCTGACCAGGCTCTACGTAAAGCTTAAAGAATAATGGGAAAAATGGTTCACAAATATTTGTTCAGATATGCAAGCAAATTTCAATTTGACCTTTTATAGGACCCTCATCTGAATACGGGAGCATTCTGCTGACAGCAGTGCCCAGAGAAAAATGTAAAGCATCGGTGCATGAATATCCCTTGAATTTCACATTGTGCATTAGGTCATCCAGCTCACACTGGCTGCTTTGTTGATGAGTTACATAAATCTCCCAGCTGGGCAACAGCAAACCAGGTCGTGGGGCCAATATGGTCAATATGACCCAAGAGTGTGCTCAAAGACCAGGTTGGAAGTAATTTATAAATCCAGCTTTCCTTGTGAAGGAAAGTGGGAAGGAGCTCAACAAGCAGATGCCTCCTTTATAATCTCTGTCCCCACTTGCTCAAGCCAGAATTTAGTAAAATGAGGGGTTTTGTGCCAGGATGGCTGAAATGAGTCCAATCACCCTAAGTCAATGCTGCACCTGGATTTGCACCTTGAAGCATTTTGCTGTTTCTGCCTTGAATCTGGGCTTCTTCAGGGGAGCCTGCAATCCTTACTTCTCTGCAAACTCAGCCAGATATAGGACTTTCCTAGGTTCCATATACAGATGTGATCCAGCTGGGTCCAGCTCAGACCTTTTGTGCTGCGATGATGGATTTATCACATTGCATCCTCCGTTGCAGCCCAGCAAACCTTCATCTCTCATGACAAATAATTAGCGGTGGTAGTAATATCCTGCAGTCAGTTGCTAAGCAGTGCTGATGGCTGCTGATCTTCCTCAAAAGGGTGCTACGAATCCTTGGGATACGACGACCTTTAGAATCATAGAAGCATAGAATCATTATGGTTGGAAGGGACCTCCAGGGTCATCAAGTCCAACCTTTATCCCTTCAGATTCCTAACCATTAGACCATCAGACCATGGCCTCAAGTGCCTCATCAACCCATTTTTTGAACACCACCAGGGATGGTGACTCCACCACCTCCCTGGGCAGCCCATTCCAGTGCCCAACCACCCTCCCAGTAAAGAACTTCTTCCTAATCTCCAACCTAAACTTCCCCTGATGGAACTTGAGGCCATTTCCTCTTGTCCTGTCATCAGCAATTCGGGAGAAGAGACCAACACCAGCCTCACTACAACCTCCCTTTAGGTAGTTGTAGAGGGCAATAAGGTCTCCTCTCAGTCTCCTCTTCTCCAGGCTAAATAACTCCAGTTCCCTCAGCTGGTCTTCATAAGGTTTGTTTTCCAGACCTCTCACCAGCCTCGTTGCCCTTCTTTACTTGTTCTCTGTGGTCCTGCTTGTAATTCTCCTTTTAACATTGTACAATAACGATAGCCCACGTTTATCCATATTGTGGAACAGACGGATACTTTATTATTAGATTTGTTCTTGCAGGCACCTAGCTATATTGGCCAAATGTAATTTATAGCCTCTAAAATCTGCGGACACAGATTTCTGCCTCCTTCAGTGTCTGGTCATTTCTATTAATTTCATCTCTGGAATCTAAAGTAATAACATTATAAAAGGCTCTAACTCCTCAGCATTTAATCAGCTTAGTATGAGTGAATTACATCAGCAGGCCTTAGGTGTGCTTTATCCTGTGAAGGAGATCTCACATTAGGAGACAATCTCATTTTGACTACTAAGGATTGCAAGAAATTCTTAAGAGCCACCAAGAATAGAGAAGACTTGAGATAGGCTGTGTCTTTATTGATAGTAGATAAAGAGCAGGAGGGTTTTGCTGGGGTAGCTTGGATGCAGAGCCAGCATCCTGGACCCTCTACTAAGATCTCCAAATGATCCAGAGTCCTAGACAGTATTTACAGGTAGGTAGAAACTTGGTAGAACCATCCCTGTTCAAAGCACTGGCCGTGTTCACAAGAACAGCTCTAGATCAAATCTGTTTTCAGCAGAAGATTTAGTAGGGACTTTTGTACCTACTAACTTAGAGATTCTTTTTGCCTTGCTAAAGGGGTCTTGACGCCTCCTCTCTCCTCTGTTTCTTAATTTCAGTTTCTAGAAAACCTCCTTCTGGGCTATAACCCACCAACTTGCCTGGGTTTCTCACCCTGAAAGGATCAAGCTACTTCTGGGAAGGTCTCTGTGCCCTGCACATGTCTGCATGTCCCTCCTTCCCTGAGCTCAGCTCTGGCCATGGACCTCTTAAATTATTGGCTTGAAGAGCATTGGTGAGGTGACTCTGCCTCCATTGGGTCTGGAGAAATCACAAGTTTTACTTTATTGGCTTTTTTTTCATGTCCATTTTATTTATTTCAACCTGCAAAATTTCAGCAACTGGGGCAATTAGGTGGACAAAGAAATGGTGCTGCTGTCTCCACGCGAGGGAAGAGATGCTCCTAAGGTGATGTGCCATGCTCACCTGCCCAGCGTTACACAGAAACTCTGTGGTGAAGCAGAAGACCAAATCCACATCTTCTCTGGGTTACGTTACTGCAAAGCCACCATGGCCCACATCTGGTCCTGAGCCCTGCCTGTGGGTGGTTGAAGTTGGGCTAAAACAAGATTTCCAAGACTATTTTTGGTGCATCCAGATGTAGGCTTGGCTGAGAGGCAGAGGGAAAGGAGGGGGCAGAAAGGGAGAGAAAGAAGCTGTTTAATGTAACACCGGGATTATGGGATTTTCATTCTTGAGGGGGCTGGGGTTGTCCAGACCTGTCCTTCTCTCCTGCCTCATAGATCCACACCACCCTGATCCCACAGGATGATGTTTCTGCCTCTCTGGGCACTGGAGTTATTTTAGAAGAAAACAACTTGCTTGTTTTCCAGTCCAAGTTGGCTCGGCCAAGCTCAGCCCCTCTAACCACAGTCTGGGCATTTATTTTAGTCCTCCAGACTTTCTGAGGCATTTCTTGGGCTTGTTTGTCTGGTTCTTGCTGAGAGTGATGGAACATGATAAAAATAGAGAGGAGTCCCAGGCTTGGGTTCATTCTTTTGAAAAATTTATAGTGAAAGCTAACACAAGGCTCAGGACACCCAGGCAGGGTCTCATTGCCAGAGCAGGTTACTTGATATGTCTTGAAACCCTCCATGGGGGTCGGGTGATTGAGTACAGCTCATTAGGGTGGTTTTCAGCTCGCCTTGGGGCTTGGCTTCAAAGTAGGGGTTTGTTAAAATATTTAAGAAACTGTTTTCTTCAGCTTCAGTGTTGGCTTCAGGGGCTAAACTTGGTTGTAATGTAAAGAACGGAGTCGTCTCCATCATCACGTTGCCTCCAGAACCTGGGGCTTTAATCAAAATAGTAACCATGATTACACCTGGGTTTGAGGGCAGGCAACACCGAGTTCCATTCCCTCAAAACCTTTGGTAAATGTCAGTGCTAAGGGAAAGCACTGGAGTGGCAAAGCCCAGGTTTTGTTTCGCAGGCTGGTGCACCGCATCAGGGTGTCTCCGAGTCGCGCCTGGGGCCAGATGGCCAGCATCTGCTGGGTTTTTTGTCGTGTTATTCTCTCCTCTGGGAGCAAGATGAATGGCCACTGGTGGTGTTTTGTCTCTGTTAATTCGAGGAAGTGTTGTTTTGCCTACTTGAGGTAAGCAAAATGCCCTTTGCATGCGATGGGGAGGTCTGTGATGGTTCCTGGAGGACTTCAATCCCAACGACCCCCCTGAGAAAGCACTGCTAATGCACAGCTGAGCTTTGCCCTTACAACAACACCATTGGCAACCAATGTAGCTTGTTACTGGTTTGTTCAGCTGGTCTGGAGCCTGACCATGGGGTGCTTCAAAGATTAAGATGGTGACTCTGAAGCCCCAGAGGAAGAGAGCACTGAGAAGGGAGGACAGGACAGGGCTGAGAACATGAGCTGAAACACCTTCAGCTCCCTGGGGTTTCAAAATCGATGATGAGTCAGGCTTGGGTCTGTGCCACAGCTGCAATTCAGCCTGGAGATGGCAAGAATTCTGCCTGAGGGCAAGACATTGTCTGCCTTCAAGGGGCAAGGTGATAGCTCATCAGGAGGATGGAAACTACCACAAGGTTCTTGCTGCTGTGATGGGTGAGTTCATCATTGATGGGAAACCAGGAGCCAAGCAATGTCCTGACTATGCAAATGGATCATCCTCTCCAGGAATTGTTCCATGTAGGGCTACGTGGTGCAAACGTCTTCTGTTTCCACCAGGAAATATCTTCTGTCAGATTTTGAGCATTTCTAAATATTCAGACATCATCTTTAGTATTTGTGGAGTCTTGTATTAGTTCTTCACCCAGGAGCTGATCTTGTCCTGCACTGACTACCTTGGCAGTAGTGATGTGGGCAGTGCTGGTGAGCAGGTCAAGCACAAGTAGAAGTAGGCTGTGTTTCATCTGGAAGAGCAATGGAACACTTGGTGAGACCTTGGCCCAGGGTGCCCAGAGAAGCTGTGGCTGCCCCTCCCTGGCAATGCTGAAGGCCAGGTTGGCTGGGGCTTGGAGCACCCTGGTGTGGTGGGAGGTGCCAATGCCTATGGCAGGGGGTTGGGACTGGATGAGCTTTGAGGTCCCTTCCAACCCAAAGCATTCTGTGTTTCTGTGATACCATGGAAGTACCAGAACCCCTTCAGCACAATGCTTGTCAAAAAATGCACCAGGACCCGTAAAGCTGATTTGACGTGGGTGTGCAGGGGAAGATTTCTCTCCCTGCTTAACAGGAGATGCTTTCTCTCCCTGCTTAACATGGTGCAACTGGTTGTGCCACTCCACAGGTTTGGAACAAGCCCATGGGAGGCAGGTTTGGGGCATGCCTTCGGGGTCTGAACTGCTGGGGACCTCATCCTTGCTTCAGGGCTGATCATAATCCATCTCCTCTTGCTCCTGTATAGCTTGTCTTTGCAGATCCATAATTCAACCAGCATTATTATGATCTTCTGACTGTTGCCTCCAGCATGTTTCCTCCTGGAAGTTGCAGCACAGCCCTGGTGCCATTATTTTTGAATGTCCTTTAAGCAGAACTGTTCACACCTCTTTATTCAATTCACTGAGAGTCTCTCAGTGTTCCCACCGCTTATCTAAACATATCATATTTCAAGGTTTATTTTGTGGTCATAAAAATTTGCTGTTGGCATTCAAAATAAAACTCTTTGCTGGATCTTAGCCTAGTAACAAATGTGTTGGCTTGGGTTAGGCTGGAATAAAAGAGGCTTTAGAAGTTTATGAGAAATGGGCCTCCAGACTGGAACGCTTTAAGCTGATCTCCCAGGCTCGTCGGTTTAGACAAAATAAACTGAGCCTGCAGTGCTCTTCATAGAATCATCAAATGGTTTGGGTTTGAAGGGACCTTAAAGCTAACCCAATCCCAAACTCCTGCCATGG
>VZRW01002610.1:445836-486880 GCA_013398125.1 Aegotheles bennettii
GGCCCTGCTGCTCATACTCTGGGGATGCAGCCCAGGATCCCGGGGGCTTTCCTGGGTCCAAGCAGACACTGCTGGCTTGTGTTGATCTTCTCATCATCCAACACCCCCAAGTGCTTTTCCTTAGGGCTGTTCTCAGTCCATTCTTCCCCAGCCTGTATTTGTGCATGGGATTGCCCCGACCCATGTGTAGGACCTTGCACTTGGCCGTGTTGAACTTCATGCAGTTTGCACAGGCCCACCTCTCCAGCCTGTCGAGGTCCCTCTGGATGCCATCCCTTCCCTCCAGCTTGGTGTCAACCACACCACACAGCTTGGTGTGTCATTGGCAAAGTTGCTGAGGGTGCACCCGATCCCACCATCTGTGGTGCTGACAAAGTGTGACCATAACTTTGCAATTATCTGCCTTTCACATGTGCTGCTGTGCCCATCACAGGCCTTCACTTTGCCAATCTGGAGACTGCAAGTGGTTACAGGACGAGGCTGGGACACTGGAGGTTTTGGCAAATGCTTCATAGGTGGTTGTGGGTAAACCACTTCATGTCCCAGTGCTGGAGGCTGCAGGTGATGTTCAGACTGGAACCTGGCCAGGCTGGGTGGGCTGGTGCCTGGGCAGTGTGTTGACATTCCCAGGTAGACACAGTGCCAGCAGGAAACCATTCCCCTGTGCACCAGGCACATTACACAAAGTGTAGGCTAATGCACAAAGCTGACCTTGCAGAAATATTCCCCACCTGCTTATAATTCCATCAGCTCCCTCATTTTTGGGCTCCAATTTGACTGATGCTTTTCTCAGCCTGGACTCGAGCTGCTATGAGAAGTGGGAGCAACACTGATTTGCCTGTTTTGGGGCAACAAAACAAGAAAGGCAAGGAAAAGTTTACAAAGTTGGCTGAACACTTGATAACGCCTCCAGGATGGGTGGAAGAAGCTCCAGGTGTGGCGAGGTGGTTGTCTTTATCCTGCTTATGTTTCTTTGAGTGGGCTGCAGAAGATGAACTTCCAGTTAGGTGGAAGAGAGAGGGTGCAATGGATCTGGGAGGTCTTCTAACACTGCACAGATTTACATCTCTGGAAGAACCAGAAGTGTGGAAAACACAGAGCTGAGAAGAAGGCACTGGACAAAATGGGAAAAAACCCTCCGGAAAGGGTGTTCTCAGAGCAACAAAAGCCATTGGATGTGGCAAAGGGATCTCCCCCCTCTTTTATCAAAGCACAGGCAAAGCTGGATGTAGGCTTGGCAGCTTGGCAGGCAGGATATTGTGAATTCCAGCCTGAATCCCAGGGAATGCAGGCTGTGTTCTTGGCAGGCAAATGCTGCCTTCGCTGCAGGTAGGCACAGATGCACCTTCTGCCAAGCTGGAGATGAAGTGTTTTACATCTTTTTTCCAGGCATTATCTGGGTGAAATGTAGCCATTGCTCAAATAATTACTGAACAACAGCAATGAAAGAAACCTGCCACGCTGGGTCAGGGCCCTGTCTTGCAGCTACAGCTCTGACTTCTTCTTACAAAAGAATCCCTGCTTGCAAAGCCTTTCCCATCAGCTCAGAGATTGCCCCGTAGCCCTAAGGAATTTGCAGTCTGGTAAAGATTCCTGGAGTGGAACTGGTCCGGGGTCTGGTTTGAGGCAATGGGAAGTGCCTCTGGACTCTCACAAATTTGGATAAAGCCCACCCCAATGCTCATGCTCACACAATAAAAGCCCTTTTATCCCTCTTTCATTCCCAAAGGAATCAGTGGCAAGATGGACGTAGATGGTAATTCTCTATCAGCTGGTTACAAGGCAGGTCTCTCTCACCATGGGTGTTTTCCACCAGGGATGTTTCTTTTCCATAGTTGAAATTGTTGACTTTGCTCCTGCTGGCAGAGCAGGCTGACGTCCAGCCTGCTCAACATTTCATGTGTGTTTGATTTTTAAATCTCCCCCTTTCCTTGCCATCCTTTCTCAGCTCTTTGATTCAGATGGAATGAGAGTGGCACTTGTGAATGTGCATCATAAAATCGTTGAACTGTTTGGGTTGGAAGGGACCTTAAACCTCACCCGATCCCAACCCCCTGCCATGGGCAGGGACACCTCCCACCACACCAGGGTGCTCCAAGCCCCAGCCAACCTGGCCTTCAACACTGCCAGGCAGGGGCAGCCACAGCTTCTCTGGGCACCCTGGGCCAGGCTCTCACCACCCTCACACCAAACAATTTCTCTCTCGCATCCCATCTCCATCTCCCCTCTGGCACTTGGAACCCGTTCCCCCTCGTCCCATCACTCCCTGCCTTTGGCACCAGTCCCTCTCCAGCTCAGTCTCTCAGTCTGTTGTATGTTCCAGCCTTGTGCATGTCTAAATACCTTACCTGGTTGCAGAAATGATGCTGGTAGTGTTGGTGGTGATCTGAGCTGTTAGCTCCTGTTTATCACATTGGATCTGGGACCATTTCTGCAGCATCCTGGCTGCTTGGGAAGGATCATTGCTTTGTGACAGTGCAGCAGACAAGGACAAATGTGGATGGGGCAGAGCGATGGGAAGGGATCTGCCATTCACTGCCTGCTTCAGAGGTAGAATTGCATTAATATTTGCACGTTTCTGTCTATCCGGGTGAGGCTGCCCAGTTTCTGCCTCTAGCACCTGTGTGAGGATGCAAGGTTTGCTCTAGTCTTGGAGCAGCAAGCGTAGGGAAAGGGCAGGAGGAGAGAGGAGGTGTACAGCCTTTGAGGGCTGCACATCTTACACGACGATTCACAGTTGCCCTTCTTACCTGGAAATCTGTAAGACACTAGGTGATTAATTTTAGGTTGGCTCACATGACATTTTTCTCACCCAGGCTGTGAAAAGCAAAGCGAAGAGGTGAGAATGCTTTTTGGACATGCATTCATGATCAGGGACCATCGTTCTGCTTTTACAGCCTGGATTTTAAACTGTGCAATGAGAGGAGTTGCTGCTGCACAAGGGAAATGTCCAACAACAGATTGATTTAGGAAAACATCACGAAGCTTTACCAAATGCAAAAGGAGCCCATTGGGCCATGTGGAAGAGGACTCTGCTATAAAAGTAACCGAGGTCACATATTTTTGTGGCTCCTCTGGTTTCTCTCTGGGAAATGGAGGTTATAGTCCCTCTTCCCTCCTTGCCTGCAGCAAGGTCTTCAGTGCAGGGACCAGTCTTGTCCAGCATGGCTGGACACCAATTTCTGAGCCTTTAGATACTTCTGCAGTGCAGAAGCCTGCAAAGAACAGCTCAGATATCTGGTTTAGCACGTAGCACAGATGTTGCAGGTGTTGTGCTGTTGCAGATGTTTTTGCAGTAGGTGTAGTGAAGGCTTTGGATTTCACACAGCCAAGATATGTATGGGAGCAAGGGGAGGAAGTGGGGTGGACAGCCCTGGGGCTTCTGCCTGGAAAAGCAGAGAGAACCAGGGAGGAGAGGCTCCCAATCCTCAGTAACACATGGGAAGGTTTATTTTCCAGCCAGCTGGCTCCGAGGACAGTTTGGAGATAGCTCATCTTGGATAATTCCTTGTCCATAAATACTTTTGCCCTGGAGCTGAAGGAAATTATACTTGTTCTTCCCAGGCTTTCACCTGCTGAGCCGAGTTAGTCTGATTCAGGCATCCTTCATGTTCAGCCCTGAACTATTGAAATCCTGATGGTAAATAACTGGTAAGCCAGCAGCAGTGTGGTAGGCTGCTTAACCCACGACCCATTCAATCCACGTTGGTTTGGTTTTCATCATCAAGTTGGAGAGAAAATCCTCTCCTCTTCAGCTGGCTTGTGGCTGCCCCATCGCTGCAGGGCAGCCGCTCTGCGAGAAGTTCCTGCATCCCTGCAGCCACTCTTTGACCTGGAGATGCATCACCTGGATCAGCTGTCTGTGTCTCCCAGGCTATCAGCTCTCTTTCCACACACCATCATCACCATTGTTTCCCATTTTGGCTGCTGACTCATGCCGGTTTTGCTCAATCTCCCTCCCTTGCCCAGCAGCTTTCTTTGCCTTGTGGGTTGTTTCCCATCAGCAGCATAAACATCTTCTAGTTGTCAACTGAGATGGTTTAAGCTGGCAGTGTCTGGCTCTGGTGACATCTGAGAGAGGCTGAGCAGTGAATTTCAAAGGGCTGAACGTGTTTTTCTCTGCAACACCTCCAGGAAATTGGCTTGGGGTCAACAAGAAGCCCGTTTGGTGGCCAGAGTCCCCTCCAGCTGGGACATCCTCTCAAACAGGGTGCAAGGTGACAAAATCAAGCTCATGAGGGCAGAAGATGGGCTCTTTTTCCAGAGACAAGGTTATTTTTGCAAGGCCAGCTTTGAAGGGGATTAGTTCAGAAGATGTAAGAAGGCAACCAGAATTAAGTCACCTAGGAAGAGCAGAGAGGTGTTGCAGGGCTGGTTTAATGGCCTCAAGTTCCATCAGGGGAAGTTTAGGTTGGATATTAGGAAGAAGTTCTTTACTGGGAGGGTGGTTGGGCACTGGAATGGGCTGCCCAGGGAGGTGGTGGAGTCACTGTCCCTGGGGGTGTTCAACAAACGGGTTGATGAGGCACTTGAGGCCATGGTCTGATGGTCTAATGGTTAGGAATCTGATGGGATAAAGGTTGGACTTGATGACCCTGGAGGTCCCTTCCAACCATAATGATTCTATGATTCTATGATTCTATTCTATGAACATGCCTGGCGTTGATGCACAGAGGGGGTTTTCCTTCTGCTCTGCCCCTGTGTGACTCGTGGTGGTGGAGCTGTGATTCCTGCACAGGTGTCTTTGATGGCAGACGCAAAATTGTAGAGGAAATAGAGTAGAGGGCTGCTGTAACTGCTTAGTGCAGGAAACCTCAAGGTCTTATCGTGTAGTAGGAGATATGTGTTTCTGGTTGTGTGGAGTAGTAGGTTTGGCCAAGTCCCTACATCCAGACCATTGCAGGGGAAGAGAGGGACCCATTCCCCATGTCATGTTTTGGAGGTGGGAGAACGAAGCAATGGCAGACCTGGATGCAGGATTTCACAGCCACCAGCTGCCCCATTTTCTGCCCTGGTTGCCACCCAAGAGAGCATCTTCCCTGCTCTCTCCAGCCGAGAACAAGCATAGTGAGCAAATGTCCCCTTGCTGCTCGGATGCCTGGAGATGCCCACTGCTGAGGAAGGACTTGTGCCAAAATTTCATGGGATTCTTTATGTGTCATGCTATCCTGAGTGAGTGAAATATGCTTTTGCTACTGTTCCCAGCACAAAAGAGCTGGTGATGCATGGGAGGATCCAGGATGCAGGGCTTACCTGCAGAGGATCATAGAATCATAGAATCATTATGGTTGGAAGGGACCTCCAGGGTCATCAAGTCCAACCTTTATCCCATCATATTCCTAACCATTAGACCATTAGACTAGGATGGTGCATGTGGCTCCTCTTGGTCCTCTCTGAGATACTGAGCCAGGCCAAATGGGCTTCTTTTCTGCCTGGCCCGCCGTTGAGAGCTGATGGAGGTCATCCACTCATCCACTCATCAAATATCATCCACTGGATATTTCTGAGAGGCTCTCTGAGTGATATCAAGCCTGATCCCAGAATCTTTGGTTCTTAAATTGCTGCAACATGCGAAAGGTTAACCAGCCAGCCCTGTCTGCAACTGATGTAGGATGTGATTTCAGCACTATCTGCTCTTGATAACATTTAAACTTTTCATTTAATCCAGGGAGAGGTGGTCCAAGGTAGAAAAAAACCCATCCAAGCAAAAAAAACACAAATTCCCCCACCATCAGAAGACCAAACCAGATCATTGCTTTTCCTTCCAGGCAAACCCAGCCTTCCCGGACCTGCTCCTGGCTGCTGGGGGATGAGGAGCACTGAGTTCACCTCCCCACAAACGACATGTTCGCACACGAATGCTGCTTTGTGGTGGGAAAAAATAGCTGGCTGCAGCCAGCAGCTGTCCCCAAGGAGGGGCTCTGAGCAGGAATGGGCTGTGCTAATTACAGCTGCCTATTCCCAACGGGAAGCGCTGTGGGAGAGCAAGAGCGAGGCGAGTGGGGGGTGGCTGCTCCAGCCTTGGGTATGGCCAAGCAGATCTCTTCTGGGTCTGGCAGGGCAAGAGGAAGGAAGCAAAGGGGGACCCATCACCTCTGTGTTTCTCATTAGCCTCTGAAGCTGCTGCATCTCAACGAGCTCCCCAAGGCTCATCCCATTAGCTCTATTTAAGGCTTGGGAAGTGATATGTTTATCCAGACACTGGGAGCAAAACATGCTCATTTTTTAATTTTTTTAAGTTTTTTCAGTCTGGGACACCTTATTTTAGGTTAAGGAAAACAGCAAGGAAAGGAAGAGCAAATATAACTCCCCAGGAGACAACAAGCCCACTGTGTCTGCCTTGGCAAGGACAAGGAAGCCTGTAAAGCTCAAACCACCAATGTCTTGCAGAGGAGGGAAGTCAACAACTAGCCACGGCCATGCAGCCTGTAAGGAGGGAAAGTTCAAAAGAAACATTAACCATGAACATGTCCTGGGGCTGGGAACCAGGAGATCTGATACTGCTTCTCCAGTCCTGGTTGAACAGAAGTGTGGGATGCCTGGGAACAAGCCCAGCTCCCTTACGCCATGTCTGCTCCCCGTCCTGCTCTTTGGCTGTTGGAACCAAAGGCACCTGTGTGCTGGCACTGGCTCTCTGAACATACCCCCCCACACAGTATAAAAACCAGACCCAGCCATTTCTACCCACTGTAATGTGATCCACCTCAAGAAAAGCTCCTGATCAGCCCCAGGGTTCCAGGGGCACTCATAGACTTCTGTGGAAAAGAGGGGAATATCTGGTTTTCCATTGGAATCAGGGCATTACTTTGGTCATCTCCAATAAGGCTGGTGGAAAGCTCCGGATATAGATTGGATATGAGGAACAATTCCTTCCCCAAATGGCTGTCAGGCCCTGGTCCAGGTTGCCCAGGGCAGTGGTGGAGTCCCCACTCCAGTTGCTTCTCTGGGCACCCTGGGCCAGGCTCTCACCACCCTCACCCCAAACAATTTCTCCCTCCCATCCTATCTCCATCTCCCCTCGGGCAGTTGGACCCCGTTCCCCCTCGTCCCATCACTCCCTGCCCGTGGCACCAGTCCCTCTCCAGCTTTCCTGGAGCCCCTTCAGGCACTGGAAGGTGCTCTAAGGTCTCCCTGGAGCCTTCTCTTCTCCAGGCTGAACACCCCCAACTCTCTCAGCCTGTGCCCAGAGCAGAGCTGCTCCAGCCCTTGGAGCACCTTCATGGTCTTCTCTGGACTCGCTTCAACGGCTCCATGTCTAACAGGCTTAAAGACCTCGGCAGCAAAGCCCATGTAAGTGCACCTTCTGGTGGCACTGGGTTTGCTTTGCCTTTCCATCAGGTCATATTTACCTGTGCCTGATAGCCCAGGGACATCCCAGGGTCTCTTCTCCCAGGGAGGCATCTGTAATGTCTTTCTCTCTGGCTGCAGGTTGGGTTCCCAGAGGGGTCATCGACCTTGTGACGGTGGTGGCCAAACACCCAGCATCTCATGGCAAGCCCACCAGTGTAGGACTTCATTGTGCTCGCAGGCTGCACTCCAGCCCAGGGGTCTGCACCTGCCCCTAGCACTGTGCTAAGCCCATGAACACCAGGATAAGACCGGTGAGTGTTGGGAAAATGGTTGTTTAATTCTGCTTTAGGGTGTCGGTCAGGAAGGACAGTCATCTGAACTTGGAACATCTGAACAGCTTTGCCACAGAATCTGGCTGCAAGCCACTGTGGTTCCCGAGCATTAATTTAGGAGAAGAAAAGGCAGGATTAGGAACTGATTAGCTGAATTATATTTTAAATAGGAGGCTTCAGTGTCCATGACTTCCCTGGCTCACTGCTCCAGCCCCAGGCTTTGCCAAGATCGGGCATTATTGCTCCCATGCAGTGGTGCACGTCTGGACCAGGAGTTGCTGGCACTGTCGGGGGGTTCAGAGGAGCAGGGTGGCATGGCCGTGTCATAGAATCATAGAATCATGGAATCATAGAAGCATAGAAGCATAGAATCATTATGGTTGGAAGGGACCTCCAGGGTCATCAAGTCCAACCTTTATCCCATCATATTCCTACCCATTGGACCATTAGACCATGGCCTCAAGTGCCTCAGCAACCCGTTTTTTGAACACCCCCAGGGATGGGGACTCCACCACCTCCCTGGGCAGCCCATTC
The DNA here is from genome assembly GCA_013398125.1 of Aegotheles bennettii. NCBI lineage: Eukaryota > Metazoa > Chordata > Aves > Caprimulgiformes > Aegothelidae > Aegotheles > Aegotheles bennettii. The sequence continues at coordinate 453,993 of VZRW01002610.1, forward strand.
CAGTGCCCAACCACCCTCTCAGGAAAGAACTTCTTCCTGATATCCAACCTAAACTTCCCCTGATGGAACTTGAGGCCATTTCCTCTTGTCCTGTCATTAGCAATTTGGGAGAAGAGACCAACACCAGCCTCACTACAACCTCCCTTTAGGTAGCTGTAGAGAGCAATAAGGTCTCCTCTCAGTCTCCTCTTCTCTTGTCGCCCCGGGCTGGGGGTGCTGTACAATAGGGAGCCTGGGGCATCTTGGACAGAGGTGCCAGTGTGAGCCACAACAGAGGCTCCATTCAGGCTGCACAGGGGCTCTCCCAGGGTGGCACTCGGGTCCCTGCAGACTCTGGGGAGGGTTTTGCTTGATTAAATCAAATACTGGGGAAAAAAAAAAAACACAACACAAACCCCCCATGTCTGATCCAGGCCCAGGCAGCCTGATGCTCAATATTCTCTGTAATGGTCAATTTCTGGGTTTATGGGAGCAGTCTGAAAAATGCAGTGTCTTGTAAGTTTGTCACTGAAGCTGGAAAGGGTGTGCTAAAGGTGAAACATGATGGGAAAGTAAAAGAGAGGAGGTCCCTGAGAGCACTGAAGAACCCTGCTCTGGAGGAGAGAAGGCTGCAAGGAGACCTTAGAGCACCCTTAAAACTCTTCTTACGTGGTCAGGCAACTCTGGCCCAGTGTATTTGCTGTTACTGTATAAACTAGAATTGTAGAATCACAGGATGGTTTGGGTTGGAAGGGACCTTAAAGCTCACCCAGTGCCCCCCCCTGCCATGAGCAGGGACACCTCCCACCACACCAGGGTGCTCCAAGCCCCATCCAACCTGGTCTTCAACACTGCCAGGGAGGGGCAGCCACAGCTTCTCTGGGCAACCTTTTAAGAATATATGAGCAGCAATAAGAATATATGGGCATGTATATTCTGTATGAATATATGGACAGCAAAGAGGCACATCACATACCACCAATCCCTTTCCCAGGAACAGCCTGTTTTCCAGCTAGTGCTCCTTGAGAAGAAAAAATGTTTATGTGGAGGCATCAAAGCCCACTGCCCACTGCCTGCGGGAATGCATGGTGGGGGAAGCAGTTCCTGCTCCCAGCATCTCTGGCTGTGCAACACCCGTGTGTTCAGTTTGCTCCCAGTCACAACACTGGGCCATCCAAGGTGTGAGGGTGTCATGGCCAAGGTGTGAGGGTGTCACAGTCTCCTCCCCAGCATGGTGAGAGCTGCTGGTGCTGGTCAGCTGGGCGGTGAAGAGGCACTTACTGACCTGCTCCTCCAAGCATGTTCCTCTGCTCTGCTGAGGACATTATTTCGACACTGCAGTTTGCCTTGTGACCTTCACAGCTGTTGGTTTGAAATGATTTTTTGGCTTCTTGGCCTGGGAAGGATTTGATGTAGGAGATGAAGTGCCTAAACTTTTAACCCCTGCTCTCCCCCCTCTTCTCCTTTCCTTTGATGCTCTAGGGCTTTTTGTCTGCTCTTGCCTTGAGGTGAGCAGCTCACATGAGTGGTTCAAGGTAAGAGGACCAGACCCAGGTTATAACCTCACCCAGAAGATGCAGCTGTTGAGCCCTGAGTGAGGAAAAGGCCTGTGGGCTTCCCATGGTCTGTGGAGAAGTGAGCCCAGAGACTCCAGACCAGGGTGAACAAAAGCCCATAAAGGTGTCCCTGTCTCCTACAGAGAAGCTGTTTTCTTTGCCCTGCATTAGATAGAGCAACTTGGAAGCTGAGGAACCCCAGGAGACCTTCATAGCGGCAGATGACCTATATCAAGGTCCCAGCTAACTGATGTGAAACCCCAAGGGTGCATCTGTGATGGGTCGGTCTGCATTAGTTAATGTTACTTATTCTTGAGCTCCCTAAAATGCTGAGCTTGTCTTGACATTATCTCCCAAGTGTGTAACTTGAGTTCACTTTCGAGCTCCAGTCCCCCAGGGCTCTGCATGCCCTGAACTCTGGCTCTCTGGTCCAGCTTGTTGACCTGTGATGGGACCTGTCCCCTTTCCTGAGCAGAAGCACCCTGTGGTTCCACAGTGGGCACAGGAAAGGCAATGGAGAAGGCAAAAATAGGGGAAACAATTTTCTCCTCAGCACCCCCTTCCTTGCAAGTCCTCCCAGCTCCCAGCTGCACTTCCAGAAGCTTTCCAGGCTTGCGTGAGTCTCTGAAGTGCTTTGACCTCCTTTTTTTCTACCTTGGCAGCACCGTACACTTTATTCTCTTCCTTCAAAACTCATCGTAACTATGCAGGGGATGTTTTTGAAGCAGCAGTTTCTCCCCAGGAAGCAGAGAGCTGCTGTCTGGCCACGGCAGACACGGAAAATGTATATAAACACATGGAAAGACACAATTTCAAGCCATGAATTCAACCCAAGTGCAAGGAACTAACGTTTTTATGAAGGGATCGTTGTGCAATGAAAGGTCCCAGCTGTAAACAGCAGCAGTAGGCAGTGCTCAGGAAAGGTGAGCCCGAGATGTGGTTATTGAAGGCTTTGAATGATCCATCAAAGAATGCAATATAAAAATGTTCTCATGCTCAAAACTGGGGAGCTGGGAAAGGCTGCAGAGAACACAAAGGTGGTCACAGAGGACTTGGAGGAGTTAGGTGAATCGGGCAGGAAGGCAGACACTTGTGGGGACTGTTTCATGGTGGTGACGCTGCTGATTCTGCTGAGCATCATCAACACCATGAATATGTAGGTCAAAAATGGTGACACGCAGGGAAATCACCTGCTGGGTGGACAGGTGAGAGGCTTCATAAAATGTAGGTGTGAATGCAGATTTAGCACATTTGAGGATGGAAACGGAGCTGGGAAGCTCGCAGGTGTGCCTGGGCACCCTGATCTCCTGGGCCTCACTGCAGAGCCTGTCCTGCTCACAGCTTGGGGTTTGTCCTTAGAGTCAGCAACCAACATGGCTCCTTCTGCTCCCAGGGCCAAGCTCTGACTTTGTGGAGGTCAAGGAGAATTTGTTTCTATTGGATTTTATGAACATGAGCCATGGCATCATCAGTGACAGGTACTAATATCTTCAGTGAACACAAGTAGGGTTGCAGAGTTTTAGGTGTCCACCACTGCAAGTATTTGTGCTGGGAGCCTTGGGGATGTACCCCAGCTGTGGCTCTGCTCCTAGAAGCTCTTTCTCACCAGTGCTGATGTGGGGAGAAGGAAGAATCTGAATTGGCCACTTGGAGAGGGAGGTCCAATGTCAAATTATCAGTATCTCCAATACCTGTGGTCATTTTTCATTCCTGATCTCCACTGTATAGTGTTGACTGAAGTCCTGTGATATCTGAGGGACAATCGGTAACATCAGCAACCCTATGAACAAACTGATGAACATGGTCCTTGAGGGGGGGGTTAGTGTTGGAGGAAGAAGAGAAAGTTGGGAGTTTTGATCCATGTCCTGCTGGGTACCACTGAGGACCAGACGCTGCGATTCAGAAAAACACAGTTGTGGGGTGATGCTTGGTTGTGCTCCATCACACATAGGAGTCTTTCCACCCCACTACAGGTGTCTAATGCACCTGCAACGGGGAGAAATGGCTTGTCCTGTTAGAGGTACCCATTGGAGAGTGAACCAAATCATAGAATCATAGAATTATAGAATCATCCAGGTTGGAAGAGACCTTCAAGCTCACCCAGTCCAACCCCGACCTCCATCACCACTCACCCACATCACCCAGCGCCACATCCAGACACCTCTTGAACACCTTCAGGGACGGTGACTCCACCACCTCCCTGGGCAACCCATTCCCACCTCCAATCACCCTCACAGGGAAGAAATTTTCCCTGATGTCCAACCTGAATCTGCAATTTAAAGTTGTTAAAGTGTCACAAGTGTTTTCCCTGGCTAACGACCATCTCAACCCCATGGAGGAGATGACTCACTTGCTTCCTTCCAGGCTCTTGTTTCTGGTCTGGTCTATGGCAGGCAGTGGTGGCACAGCCCATTAACTGGTTAGAGGTGGGTGTAAAGAATTTACTCAGTTTGCACTGGAGGGTGACTGGGACAAGTGCAGAATATAGCATTTGTGCAACATGAAGCATGACAGGGTCTGGGACCATGATTAGTTCTCTGAGCTGCTTCTATGATTTTGATATTAAGAAATTATGATGGTAGTAACAGAAGAAGGGCAACAGAGATGGTGAAAGGTCTGGTGCACAAGTCTTTTGAGGAGTGGCTGAGGGAGCTGGGGTTGTTCAGCCTGGAGAAAAGGAGGCTGAGGGAAGACCTTCTGCTCTCTGCAGCTCCCTGAGAGGAGGTTGGAGCCAGGGGGGTNTTCCCCAAAGGGCTGTCAGGCCCTGGCCCAGGCTGCCCAGGGCAGTGGTGGAGTCCCCATCCCTGGAGGGATTTCAAAGCCGTGTAGATGTGGTGCTGAGGGCCATGTATCAGTGGTGGCCTTGGCAGCTCTGGGTTAACGGTTGGCCTGGATGATCTTAAAGGTCTTCTCCAACCAAAACAATTCTATGATTCCAGAAGCAGCAGCTGTGGCAGCAGGGCACAGTGCAGGACACATCGCCTGGGCGGACGTGGAGAGGCAGCAGATGGCTGGAGGACAGGGGGTTGTACGAACGCCATCTTGGGGGGGAACTGTCTTCGAAAGCACCTTGCCTACACTATTTCCCAGCTGATGAGCACAGAAGGATTTAACAATATTAATTCATTAAGCCTGGCAACATCCTGGAGGTGCAAAAGCAACAGGGCATCCTTTAATTTACATCTCCGTGGCTGCTTTTCTGAGCACTGCAGGTGATGGAGGTGGGGAGAGGTGGTTCACAGCAGTTCCTTTTCCTCCTCCACAGTTTTCTCCTTCTCCAGCCAGACTGTGGCTGCCGTGGAAATTTTCTGCTGGTGCTGCATGTTGCATGGCTGTAGCTTTTTGTGCACGGGAGATAAAACACCCACTGTCTAGCAACTCATTAGCTCTCCTCCAGCAGCATTAGTGGTTAACAGCGTAATTACTTTCAGTGGTAAAAGGAGGTTTTGCAGACCCAGGAGAGAGATTGTTAATCTTCTGGCATTTCAGACAGCAGCAAAAGGTGGCAAATTTCTTGTTAGAAACAATGGCAGAAATACTTCTTGCTGTTAAGCAAATTATAACTAAAACACTGACCTGAAGTGGCTTCGCTTTGTGGGTTAAGTTAAAGAACAGTGATTCTAAGCCATGAAACGTCTTGTAGTGTCAATGAGCAGGCAGCAAAGTGTCCTCCAGGATCCTGGTGTTCGTTACCTCTCCTGGGTAGTTTGTTACTCTGCAAATATCTGCAAAATAATGTGTTCAGGCTCAGCATCTGAGTCACCTCCGTGCCGTGGGAAGGAGACAGCCTTTATAATGAGGATACAACCATGCCACTGTCCTTTGCTAAATGTGCACCCAGTATTTAGCAGGTTGGGCCTTAAATCAGGACAGGACATCACAGGAATTGTAGAATAACAGTGTCACAGGTAATGGTGTGCATCTGCCATCTTCAAGCCCTCCTCCAGCATCTGGGTGATGGTCACTGGAGCTCAGAGTAGGCAGCTTTGTTTGATAAGGAAACCTCTTTGACCAGTTTCTGGGTCCTGGGTCTCAAGGGTTGCAGCAAGGACAGGTGGAGGAACACTTGAAGGCCAAGTCTACATCATTGAAGACCACCTGGAAGCTGTCCAAAGCATCATCTGGTGTTTGACCATGAGCCAGAGCCCAGCCCTCCTGGCTCTGGTCGGCAGCTGAAGCCAAGGAGCGAACGCTCCAGGAAAACTGTTTTCTGCTGGTGATGCTGCAGGTTTTGCTAGATTCATGACGTGTTGGTAATCTCATGAGGAACACCGGCTGCCTCGTGCTTCCAGACTGAAGAAGGTCACATGAAGTTCAGACAAGATTTGGGAAAATATTTGAACGTCAGGATGTTTGTATGAACCCAACCTCTGACCTCCTGAGCCTCACATTTTACTAATTCATAAGTACTGAGGAACCAGCCCATCCATGTACACATGTGTGTGTGCCTTGTGGAAAGGCATCTGAGTTGTTACAAGAGCATAAACTAAGAGGGATGAGAACGCATTACTCTGGACTGTTGTGTCCCAACACTTGGCAGAAGGAGAAGAAACATCTTGGACCCAGGCAATATCTCCATAAACACGTTGGTCCCTGAACAAAATGAGATTTGTTACTGCTAGGACTGAAATAATTCAACCCCTTTGAGGAAATCCTTACACCCTATTTATCACCTTGTGTCTGAGTATCCCTCTGTCCCCCCCGGAGCAATTTAGGCACCACATGTAACAGCGTGAATGTTATTCCTGAAATCATATGGAAGACTGGCTCCATGAAGAGGGAATGTGGATTTTATTGTGGCAGAGAGCTGAGGATGCAAATCCCAGAATGCAAAGGTGGCCTCGGGGGTCGGTGTGGGCTCAGAGGGGTGCTTCTGGCTTTTGAGAGGTTGTCACTCTCCTCCAGCCCTTATCCTCCTGTTCTGAGGGCTCCAGTCCCTCAAAAGCAGAATTACAAGGTATTTAAATGTGATCTGTTGGATGCTGTGTGTGTTTATATGTGTGGATGTGGCTGCCGAAGGATCGATGGAAATGGGGAAAGGGAGGAAAAATGAAGTGGGGGTTGGCATTTCTGCAGGCTCCTTGCAAGGCAGAGAGGGGGATGCCCAACAGCACGTGACATTGGTGCCCAGGAGTCCTAGGGCTGGGTACCGTCCCCTCCAGCAGCCCCTGCTCAGCCTGGCACGCTGCTTCCCAGCTGATTTCGGGGTCCTTGGCCACGCTTGCTCCCAGCTCTGCGGGAAAGCTCTGTTGCATCTGCCCCTGCAATCTGATCACCGAGCTTGGTGAAGCATCATGAGCACATGGCCAAATGTGCTCATCCCACCCAGAAAGGGGGTATGGAGCCTGGAGAAGGAGAGATACTTAAATAGGGGAAGTTAAAAGCCCTTTCCGATGGGCCCTGTTTCCTGCTTTTCCACTCCAAAGCGGCGTGTGGGGAAGGGCTCAGCAGTATTTCCCGACAGCTCGCTCCTGGTAGCTATAGAAACTTAAAACACAGGCACAGTAACACAAACACAGCTCTTTGCTGGAGCTTCCTTCCCCCGCGGGCAGTGGCTTTTCCCCGGCGTGAGCTGCCCCAGCTCCTCAAGGCTCTCGGGAGCCTCAGCCTGGGGCTGGATAATTTCTGCCAGTTGGAAAAGAGCGGTGTGATTTTATTAGATGGAAATGGAGAGTTGTGGAGGCAAAGCAGGGAATACTGGGGACCAACATGTGTTGGATCAGGGGAGAGATCTGATCCTAAACGTTGCATTTGTGATAGCAACTATATCAGTGTTTGCTATGGAATAAATGGATGTACAGGAAAGCTGGAGAGGGACTCGTGCCAAGGGCAGGGAGGGATGGGATGAAGGGGAACGGGTTCCAACTGCCCGAGGGGAGATGGAGATGGGATGGGAGGGAGAACTTGTTTGGTGTGAGGGTGGTGAGAGCCTGGCCCAGGGTGCCCAGAGAAGCTGTGGTTGCCCCTGCCTGGCAGTGTTGAAGGCCAAGTTGGCTGGGGCTTGGAGCACCCTGGTGTGGTGGGAGGTGTCCCTGCCCATGGCAGGGGGTGGCACTGGATGAGCTTTAAGGTCCCTCCCAACCCAAACCAGCCTGGGATTCTGTGATTCTATGATACTGAAGCAGGGATGCTGGAGAGTGGCGGGTGCCAGGAGCAGCTTGTTGGCAGCAGCCTGGTGGCACCCTCCTGTCTGCAGGTCTGTGAGGCTGGTCCCTGGCTCAGGGCCGCATGGCTTCGTGCCACACCATGGGCATCCAAATGGCTTTCGGGCTTTGTTGCACACCAAGGGGCTCGATGACCTGCTGGGACAAGGTGGGGTTCCCTCCATCATGCCTGATGGGCTGAGATAGCTGTTGAGATGACTAACAAGGACACAGGTGAAGAAGAAGAGGCGTTTTTTTGGCTGTTCTCTGGCTTTTTAGGGAATGTGTGCTCACTGCAGGCAGGGTGGCGAATGGCAGATCCTCCTGAGGCATCCATCCCAGTGTACATTTCCACGTTCAGCTGTGTCCTGTAGCTTGGCATCCCAGTTTTGTCCCAGATTAGAATCATAGGATCATAGAATAGAATCATAGAATCATAGAATCATTATGGTTGGAAGGGACCTCCAGGGACATCAAGTCCAACCTTTATCCCATCATATTCCTAACCATTGGACCATTAGACCATGGCCTCAAGTGCCTCATCAACCTGTTTTTTGAACACCCCCAGGGACAGTGACTCCACCACCTCCCTGGGCAGCCCATTCCAGTGCCCAACCACCCTCTCAGTAAAGAACTTCTTCCTAATCTCCAACCTAAACTTCCCCTGATGCAACTTGAGGCCATTTCCTCTCGTCCTGTCATCAGCAATTTGGGAGAAGAGACCAACACCAGCCTCACTACAACCTCCTTTTAGGTAGTTGTAGAGGGCAATAAGGTCTAGGGGCAAAAATTAGGGGCAACATGGGGCGGAGAGATGCCTGAAAAGTGCCAAGGCAACAACATATTTCCCTGTTAGGAACATATTTCCCTCTGCCCCTAACAAAAAGATAAATAAGCCAAGCCTGCTGGCCATGGGATTCGTGAGGCCCCTGTGTGCCAGTGGACTGCTCTGCTCTTGATCTCACCCACTGTTACTTGCTGAACTGCACTGGTCCTTTAGCAGCCCCCTTGTTGGGAGTTGCCTTTGGCTACTTGGGCTGGGCGTGCAGCAGCAGACACACTGGCCAGCGGGGGGGTCAGCACAGCACCCCATTTCCTTCCCTTGAATATTGTTCATAGGGTGGAATTTGGTTAATAGAGAGCTTGCAGCTTTTGGGGTTGGTTGGTTGCTTGACTTGCTGGGGTTAGCAGAAGAAAAATGTGGGTTTTTTCCCTTGCAGAGGGAATAAGAGGTGGCTTTTCTGATGGCATGGGCCCCCTGCACGTGGATGATGCTTGGATGGGCTCTGGAGCAGACCATGCAGGCACATTCCTCTGCTGCTGTGGGTTAAGAGGCAGTACCAGTGGTGGTGAGCTTGTAGGGGATACCACCATGTGGCTTCACTTGTGAGGGAAGGCAAAGCACCCACCCTTGTCTCCCCATCGCCCCGCTGCCTTGCAGAAGGCTCTGCCCTTCTCCCAGCCCTTTGGAAAGGTGCAACTTCTTCTTAACCTTTAGAGGGGTGCTAAGTGTAGTGGGTCCCCAGGGTCAGGGTGAAACCCTGGAGCGTGGTGTTGGCAGAGGAGGAGGGATGCCAGGACCTAGAAGAGCTGGCATGATAGGGCAGGAAGAGAAACAAATCCTGTAAATCAGCATCAGAAAGGATCAGATGTGGACCACAGAGGATGAGGTGACAACGATGCAGGAGCCATTGTATGGGAGAACATCTCCCATAAACTTATTTCTTAACAACACTGCTGTTTCCACCACTGCCTGCAGTGTCTGTTCCCATGCATTGCTGCTCTATGGTCAGGAAGTTTTTCCTAATAATCTTCCTAATTGATGTCTTTCTTTCTTTGCTTCAGATGAAGCTGATTTCCTCCTGTCACAGCCTCAGCGGATGTGGAGAACAATAGGTACCATGGCTGCTCTGCCCACCCCATGTGACGGGGACTGTTATCCTGCTTCCTTAGCACCGGTGCCCAGACCTCCGCTGAGAATGAAGCAAATTCAGACAACCCACCCAAGGGAAAATAGCTACCCCACAGAAGAGATTCAGAAAATAACTTTGCAAAAAAATGGTGGAAAGCAGCAAGTGAATGAAGAACAATGTCATAAAATCATAGAATGATAGAATCATAGAATCGTTATGGTTGGAAGGGACCTCCAGGGTCATCAAGTCCAACCTTTATCCCATCATATCCCTAACCATTAGACCATCAGACCATGGCCTCAAGAGCCTCATCAACCCATTTTTTGAACGCCCCCAGGGATGGTGACTCCCCCACCTCCCTGGGCAGCCCATTCCAGTGCCCAACCACCCTCTCAGGAAAGAACTTCTTCCTAATCTCCAACCTAAACTTCCCCTGATGCAACTTGAGGCCATTTCCTCTCATCCTGTCATCAGCAATTGGGGAGAAGAGACCAACACCAGCCTACAGCTGTTCCAGGACAGGCACAGCAAAATACATATAGGTATCCATAGTGCAACTTTTATAATATGAACAGAAATAAAAGAATCCCATCAGTGGCATTTCTGTGAGCTTCAAGAGTTACAAAGCAGCCAAGGGTGACCAGCACAATGGAGGAAAACCGTGGCCATGCTTTGTGTGCTGTGTTGAGTTGCAGAGAAGGGAAGGTGCTGCTGGGAGAAACCTCAGCTCAGGAGGCCTTGGCAGGGCAGAGACTGGCTTTGGGATCCAACCACTGCTGTGAAGCTGCTTATTGTGAAATCTGCAGCTGAATGTATCCAATTATCACTCTGTCTCTGGGTGAAGTAGACAAAACCTGAGCCTGTATTTTTTTCTTTTTTAAATAGCAGATGGTGAAAAAGTCTGCAGCCCCCAAATCTTTAATCCTTTTTACGTTGGCTGTTGTTTCCAGACCACGTCTGGTTGCTCTTTCCTGGACCGACTCCAGCTCATCTGTGTTGTCCTTAAGCTGTGGTTCATCTCCGTGAGTCGAAGCATCGAGCACAAGGAGAGGTGTCACCCCCCATGGATGTGTCCCAGGGTGGTCCTTGCATCTGCCCCTTTCCCTCCTGAGCATCAGCCCAAGCTGGATCCCACCACAACCTCCTGAGGTATTTTTTGGAGGTTACAGACTAAAAGCTATTGCCTAGCTTGGATTTGGGCATTAGTTATTCACTCAAAACACAGCTCTTTGCTTCTCTGTTCTTACCAAATTTTGTCTGGCTCAGTCTAAAGAAATGCCATGAATTTATTAAGATTGTTTCTAATTATCTGCCTTCCAAAACCCTTCCAGTCCTCATAGCCCAGAGTTATCCATGCACTTTATAACACACTCTTCACAGAATCACAGAATCACAGAATCACAGAATCACAGAATTCTGGGGTTGGAAGGGACCTCGAAGGATCATCTAGTCCAACCCCCCTGCCAGAGCAGGGTCACCTAGAGTCCATCACACAGGAACGCATCCAGGCGGGGTTTGAATGACTCCAGCCAAGGAGACTCCACAAGCTCTCTGGGCAGCCTGTTCCAGTGCTCCGTCACTCGCACAGTGAAAAAGTTCTTCCTGATATTCACATGGAACCTCCTATGCTCCAGTTTGCATCCATTGCCCCTTGTCCTATCATTGGACGTCACTGCAAAAAGCTTGGCTCCATCATCCTGACCTTCACCCTTTACATATTTGTAACCATGGATGAGGTCACCCCTCAGTCTCCTTTTCTCCAAGCTAAAGAGACCCAGCTTCCTCAGCCTTTCCTCATAAGGGAGATGTTCCACTCCCTTAATCATCTTAGTGGCTCTGCGCTGGACTCTCTCAAGCAGTTCCCTGTCCTTCTTGAACTGTGGGGCCCAGAACTGGACACAATACTCCAGATGTGGCCTCACCAAGGCAGAATAGAGGGGGAGGAGAACCTCTCTTGACCTACTGACCACCCCCCTTCTAATGCACCCCAGGATGCCATTGGCCTTCTTGGCCACAAGGGCACATTGCTGGCTCATGGTCATCCTCCTGTCCACCAGGACCCCCAGGTCCCTTTCTCCTACACTGCTCTCCAGCAGGTCAGCCCCCAGCCTGTACTGGTGCATGGTGTTGTTCTTCCCCAGATGCAAAACTCTGCACTTGCTCTTGTTGAATTTCATTAAGTTTCTCCCCATTAAGTTTCAGACTATCACCTGGGTCACTAATGCCAATTTTGAATATATGGGACTGGGTGCCCCTTCAGATCCCATCACAGCCTGGCAGGGGATGTCTGAGAACAGTTTGCTGAGCACAGGTTTTGTCCCCTCTGTTGTGCCCCCCCTTTGTAACCTCACCTGGATGAGGTTTCCCTTGTTTGTTTGCAAAGTTGTCAGCCAACATGGTGCCAGGAGCCTCCCTGGGGTGAGCATCTGTCACAGCTACAGCTTCTCTCCATCAGCTGGGCTGGTTTTCTTGTCAAAGAGTAAAAAGGATTGACAGGAATTTGCTCTTGAAAAATCCCCGTTGGCAATTCTCTCCTCTAATCTAATACTTCTAAATTGCTTAACAATTTGTACTGGTAGCTTTCTGGATGCTGAGATCCAGGACATGGCTGGGCTGGGATGCTCTGGGTACTGCTGGGATACACCATCTCATTCGGGTCTTCTATGGCTGATCCCAAACTGGGACCAATTTGGCACATTTGATTCACCAATTCTTTGGTCGGTGAGGTCTGGAGGGAACAAGAAATATCTGCTACCTGTGCAGGCTGCTACAAAACCTATGGATTTGTTCTGGCCTTGGACAGCAATCTCCCCTCCATGGAGGCAGTGCACCCTGAGGATATATGATCATAGAATCACAGAATCACTGAATGGCTTGGGATGAAAGGGACCTTAAAGCTCACCCAGTGCCACCCCCTGCCATGGGCAGGGACACCTCCCACCACACCAGGGTGCTCCAAGCCCCAGCCAACCTGGCCTTCAACACTGCCAGGGAGGGGCAGCCACAGCTTCTCTGGGCACCCTGGGCCAGGCTCTCACCACCCTCACACCAAACAATTTCTCCCTCCCATCCCATCTCCATCTCCCCTCTGGCACTTGGAACCCGTTCCCCCTCGTCCCATCACTCCCTGCCCTTGGCACCAGTCCCTCTCCAGCTTTCCTGGAGCCCCTTCAGGCACTGGAAGGTGCTCTAAGGTCTCCCTGGAGCCTTCTCTTCTCCAGGCTGAACACCCCCAACTCTCTCAGCCTGTGCCCAGAGCAGAGCTGCTCCAGCCCTTGGAGCATCTCCGTGGCCTCCTCTGGGCTCTCTCCAACAGCTCCGTGTCCTTCTTGTGTTGGGGACCCCAGAGGTGGCCCCAGCACTGCAGGGGGGGTCTCACAAGAGTGGAGTAGAGGGGGAGAATCCCCTCCCTTGACCTGCTGGTTGGGAGAATCTCTTTGAGGATATAGCAGAACCTTCCAATGCAATGTCAGACGTTAATTGTGCTTAGGTATTTGGCAACATTTACGAAGGACGGAGAAAGCAGAAGGACTGGGCGTATGTTCTCATCTGCTCCATAACAATGTCAGTCGAGGAAGATTTACATAGGAGCTGGAGCATATGGCAAGCTTTATCACTGCAATCATCTGCCAGGACATGTGCCGTCACCTAATTACACACCCACATTTTGTCTTCTTTGCTTTACATCTTCCCTTATTTCCAGCCATGGGTTTTTTTAGGTGGAGCACTGAGTGGTGCTCCATGAGAGCAGTGGGACATCCCAGACAAGGACAGCCGGAAGAGGTTTCCCTGCAGACATCTGCTGGGTTCAGTCTCTACTCATGCTGGTTGGTGTCTGAGAGCTTGCTGAGGAGCTAATGCACCTCTTATTTCCCATGTGGCTAAAATCCAGCTGGACTGACTCCTGGGGAGATAAAAAGCAGAGGATAAGAGCAATCAGAGAAAATAGATGGCTATTTAACACGTTGTCTGTTCCAAGGTGGCAGTCTGTTCTGCATCGTTCCTACATGCTTGTCTAACTCGTTATTAAAGATTTCCAGTGATGTAGACTACTTTGCTTCCTCAGCTAATCTATACCCCTGCTTAATTAACCTTGCCACTAGAAAGATTTTTCTCAAGTCTCACCAGAATGTGCTGCACTTAAATTCATCACTTCTTGTCCTACCTTCAGTGGATGTGGAGAACTGACTCCAAAGGGCTACTATACCCCTGAGGACTGCTGGGAGGTCTTTCCTCAGTCTTTCCCCATTTCCTTCAGACCTTAAGTTGAGTTTTCTCAGCTTCTTGTCATCTCTGTTTCACCCCTATGGGCTCTGTCCACTTTATTTGCATCCTCCTGTGATGATATTCTCCAGCTGAGATCTCACCAGCGGTGAGCCATGTCAAAGGAAAAGAAGACTCCATGTGCCTTAAATGCAACAATCGTGTTAACTCATCCCATTTTTAGTGACTTTTTCAGGAAAGATAATATCAATGGGTCTCATGGCCCCATCATATCAGTAGAGAGGGGAATGGACACTGCAGTGAAGAAGACCTAAAGAAGGATCTGCCCACTGTGGTGAGATTCCTGACTGCGTGCAATCATGGCTTTCCAGCTTGGCAAAAAGCTTTTCCAAAGTAGGAAAAAAAAATATCTTTCATGATCCAAATGTTTTGCATTTGGAGTTTGATTTCAGTGATATTTTCAGACCTGTTTTGGTTTTAGTGTGTCTCGTTTTGCAAGGATGAGAACATTTTGTGCTGATGAAATTGTTCGGCTTAATTGCATGCTAAGAGCATGTTGATGTTTATATGATGTGAGTATTAATTTTAATCTCAAATATTAATCACTAGCAATGTAAACAATGTATTGAGCATTAACTTTGCCAGGTTGCATTTGTATTAATTTAATATTTACAACAGGTGTTTAATATTTTATATTGTGTGATAATCTTTCTCTGTTATTGTTCATCAGGGACAGGAAAAGAAATAAAGGGTTTAAATGGCAGCAAGGGAGTTTAGATTAAACATCAGGCGCTCTTTTTCTTAGGGGAAGGACAGTGAAGCATTCGAGCACTTTGCTGGGGGTGGTGAGGAACTATCATCATCCCACTGTCTCCAACCCATTCTGCTGCATCCGGCCATCACCCCAATTCCCTTTCGATCCCATTTTCCCCTTGGGGAAGGGAAGGTCCAGAGGAGGCAACCTGTGGGAGGGATTTCTGATAAAATATCCCCCAAACTGCTTTGATTTATTGCTCTAAAGGAATAATTTTCTTTATTTTGCAGAAAAGAAATCACAGGGTGGTTTGGGTTGGAAGGGACCTTTAAAGGTCACATCCAGTCCAACACCCCTGCAGGGAGCAGGGACATCTTCAACCAGATCAGGTTGCTCAGAGCCCCGTCCAACCTGGCCTTGAATGTTCCCAGGGATGGGGCTTCTACCACCTCTCTGGGCAACCTGGGCCAGTGTTTAACCACCTTAATTTTAAAAAATTAAGCTCAGACACAGCATGGGAGCCGTGGCCATGTTCACCCCAAATTTGAAGGGTAGAAGAACCCGCTATTGTTTGTCTTGTGGATAATAACCTGGAGCTAGAAAACTTAGTGGAGATGTCTAGTCTTAAACATACAATGCACTTTGAGTCCTTCAGGAACCTGATTTTTTGCTTTCCAAAGGGTGATGGCCATTAAGTAGCGGTGGCAAGGGAAGGAAGGGATGGTGACAGTGTCTGTGGATGCTGTGGATGGCAGGGTGTCATGTCACAGTGTATATGTTGTGAAAGGTATGGGAATAATAGCAGAAAAGATGCATTTTTCAGCCCCCACGTCTTAACAAAGCACGTAACATCAGTGGTGAACTTTTAGCACTTTTGTGGACCTCAGGGAAGGACACAACTTCAACGATATCCAAATTACTGAGCCACCCAAATTACTATTGAAAAAGTTTGCCCCTTCCTCCACTATCTGACCACTTCTAGAAGTTTTTCCCACTGTTTCCTTACCCAGTGTGTCTCTTTACAGAAGATGCCAGAAGATCTCACCGAACTGAGGAAGCCTGGGCTGTATTTCTGCTGTGTCCTCTAACACTGGGAGCTGCGGTAGGGTGGTTTCCTTGCATCTGGGTCTTGATTCCCAGCACTGAAAGAAGGATAATCCAACCTATTTTCTTCAAAAAGTATTTTGAGATCTCATGGAAACTGAGTTATATAAGAGCTCAACAGCATTATTATTTTTCACAACTGCACTTTTGAGATTTTTTGACTTTTAAACTAGAAAGGGGTTTTTTTATTATTTTCCAGGAAGCCATTTAGTTAAATTATATTTTAATAGTGTTTCAACAGACTTTAGTACAGGAAACAAAGTAGTCACAAGTTATGCACCTAAGCTCTGATTTGCATTATATTTTCCTACAAAAAAATATATATTCCTTGTTGCTATGAAACCAGAAGTTTTGCTTAGATCAGATCATTTTGTTCTCATGTCATG
The DNA here is from genome assembly GCA_013398125.1 of Aegotheles bennettii. Classification (NCBI taxonomy): domain Eukaryota; kingdom Metazoa; phylum Chordata; class Aves; order Caprimulgiformes; family Aegothelidae; genus Aegotheles; species Aegotheles bennettii. The sequence goes on from VZRW01002610.1 coordinate 470,052, forward strand.
GATAAAGGAACTGAAGGAACAATGCACCGCTAATGGTTTGCACTTTAAATCTGCCTAAAGGAACCTTTCACCTCCCACACTTGCCAAACAAATAAGGTCTTTTGAAAATGGCTTTGGTAAGTTTAGTGCCCCTGAAAGTGCCTTCTGCAGCACGGGTGGGAGAGACAGCAAGAGTGGTGCTGGGGTTGTGAGTTAGCCTGGTAATTTGAGTTTTTCAATGATTTATACCCCAGTTAAGTCAAGGGGTGTTTTTAGCTCATGTACCTGTTCCCCTCTGTGATATAGGTGAGGTTTAAGGGTCCTCCTGCTCCCAGGTCTTGAGCCCCGGTGGGAGCTCAGTGTGGCACCAGGATGTTGGTGGTGAGATGCTGGTAATGAGAGTACGATTTTGGGTTGAATAGTTTTGTCTGCTTGCCTTTTTGAAGAAAGCTGTTGTTATGAAAGATTCCCTCGACTCCTGGAGCTGGGTCTTTAAGGGGGAAAAAAGAAAAAAAGAGGTGAAGTGTTGAGATAAAATTGCTTTTGGGTGGTGATGTGCCTGGCCTTGGGCAAGGCAAGCAACTCTTCTGCTTCCTTTGGCTTCTTGTGTGTGTATATACATATATATATATGTATATACATACACACACATATATATATGCATATGTGTATATATGCACAGTGTCTATATATCTATATCTATATCAAATATGTATTTACATATGCTGTATATGTAAATGTCTATGTATACAGTATAGCTTTAACAAAAAATTCTTGAATATATGAATATATATGTGTGTGTCTGTGTGTATATATATATATTTGTGTACCTCTGTGTGTATATATATATGTCCACACACACACACAGGTGTTTATATATATATACATACACACACATAAGTGTATTCCTATAAAAGGGCTCAAGGAGAGAAAATTTCTCTTGTTCCTACTCTCATTTATTTCTAATTGTGGATGATGGATTGCATTTATATGGTTTCCTCTAATATCTTTTATTTAATACAAATATATCTCTGCAAGGATTCCTTGGAAGAGCTGTGGGCAGAAAGCTAATTTAGCCTCCTTACTAATTCATATTCCTTCCTCGCTGCAGACAGAACAGTAATGGGCTCGTAAAAGCCAATGTTTGCAGAACCCCACCACCTGTTTCAGGGCACAGCTCTGGGGGGGACTCCTAAGTCCCCGATTCTCCCCTGTTATCAGCAGGAGGGTGACTGGAAGAATAGTGCCTGTGTAACAGCCCAGGAATGGGAAACGAACTGCAGCAGCCAAAACTGGAATGAAAGTCTCTTTTTAGCTGCTGAACAGAAGATAGGAGTTAAAATATGCAAGTCCATGATAGAACCAGAAAAATGTGCCCTTTGTTAAAATTAACTGGTGAGGGCTGTTCTCCATCCTTCCTCCTCAGCACCACAGTAAACACCACAGCTCCTCCAAATGGGAGCTTATTTTTGGGTTCACCTTGTGTGAGCTTTGACCCTGCCATCCTGATTCTTGTCTTGGAGGCACTGGGTGCTGCTAGCTACAAAAGTCTTCCCAGATATCCTGCCTTGTGTCTGTATATATATATATGTGTGTGTGTGTATGTGTGTATATATATATATAATCATAGAATTGTTTTGGTTAGAAAAGACCTTTAAGATCATCAAGTCCAACTGTTAACCCAGCACTGCCAAACCCACCACTAAACCATATCCCTAAATATATATATATATATATAAATATATTTACAAGTCTCTAGCTGCTCTGATTGCAAAATAAACTTTCAGTCTGTGAAGTAGAAAAAAATGCAGAAAAATTGACGGTGAGTAAACTTCAAGTTGTTTGGAGTGAAGTGATGCTCTCTGTAAAATTGAAACCTTTCTAGGGCTCCTTTTGCTGGTGCAGAGATAAGTCGTGGCATGAATTACCTGCTTCACTAATGCAGTGCTCATGGCAAATTCACTCTGTTGGTTTAGACTGAGTTTACAGGGAGCCTGAGAGAACAGTCCCAAGTATTAACCCAGTTCCTGCCACTTTAAAGAGGAGCATCATTAACTACGCTTAGCTCATTAAAGCAGGGATGAAAGGAAAGGGCAGCTCTGAGTGGGGGGAATTAACCCAGCAGGGAGCAGGGTGAGGGATGGAGATGGAGGGAGATGTAACATCCAACACACAGGGCTCCAGGAGCCAATTGCTATGAGACGTTTACAGATGGTCCTTAAAATGCAGTGAAATGCTTTTTCTACTCGGGCAGCAGGATTTTCCAGGGGGGGGATACCTGTGAGTAACTCAGGATAAGCCCCACGTAAGTCACAAATCCAAATGGGTTTCTTTCAGGCTCTTTGCAAACTCAGGTACTAAACTTTCAGTAGTTATACTGGTTAAACTGGTGGTCTTGTATAGCTACAGAGAAGACAGCTACAGAGAAGACAAACTCCCATAAGAAACTGTCCTGTTTTTAGGGGTAGGAAAGGAGCAAGCCCCAGGTCTCTCCCCTTGAAACCAGTGCTAACTCCCAGCTGGTCTGAACTGGAACAGGATGGGGATTAGAGGACGCACAAAATGGAGCTGTTGTGGTCAAGGTGGACTTTTGGATTTGTAGCACTGGGGTGTGATAGAGAGTGTGGCTGTTTATACCTCCACTAGGTTAAATCAGCATCATTATCTCTTTACGAATGAGTAGATACTACTGTGCTGCCTCTTAAAACAAGCAATTCCTGTATATATTGGGCAGTATGTTAAATGACACCATTTGATTACAGCCTAATTTATCTCTGAATGAAAAATATTTAAAATCACTGTACAGTATATTCTTCCATTCAATTGCTGCAAATCTCCATCCTTTTGCTGCCATGGCTGAGCTCAGTTGTCAAGCCAAGCCACACATACCAGCAAGTGCTTGGCTTAGTCTCTCCTCTGCCTGGTCAATCAGCTCCAAATTCAGCCCCAGCAGCCTGATTTCTGTCTCTCATGGCCTTTCTGAGCTTTAGAGAAGTTGAGATGTTTTCCAGCTGTCCTCAAATAACCGGGTCTTTGTTCAGCATCACTGCTGCTGAGCCCTCCTGAGATGTTGCATTTCTGCAGGTGCTGGAGTCCTTTCGGAAAGCTCCTGCCAAATGGGATGTCTCATCCTTGGAAAAGTTCCCAACTTATTTCCATAGTAGACACTACTGGAGATCTGCTTTGAGGCTGTCTCAGGGGAATCCCAAATCAAGCTGATATAGGATTCAGGAAGAGGTTGAAACATCTTTAAGTGATGTGAGATGATATCCCAGTCCTGCTGAGGTCAAAGAGGTTGATGACCATGTCCTTGGGGTTGGGGTTTCTCCTGGGGCCTCTGCTGAGGTGTCCAAGGTTAACCTGGAGGGAAGACAGCCTAAGACCCAATAGTGGTCTGTCCTTTTAGTCCTTCTAGCACAGCTATGTCATGCCCCTAACGTTTGCATTTTACAAAGTTACTTGTGTTTTCAGCCACAGAAGCTCAATAAATGAAATAAACGTGGGAAGATGTGCCAATCTGGCATAAACTTGGGCAGAAAGAGCTGTTGCTGTTAGCCAAGGACAGATAATCTGCTGTCCATGCTGCTAAGCAGTCACAAGAAATGTGTCTGTTTTACACGTGCGTGACTAATGGGCTAAATGGGCTTTAAAGTAAATAAATAAAATAACCTCTGGTCATATGTTCTGGGTTTAGGCTGAGTCATGACCTGTCCTGTTTAGTCATGCTACGTTGGAAGCCAGTGGCAGGAGGGTGCAGTACACCGGCCATGGTGCAGCAGAATTATTGGGGGGTTTAAGAAAGTCCTTCTTATCACAGATTCATAGAATGGTTTGGGTGGGAAGGGACCTTAAAGCTCATCCAGTCCCAACCCCCTGCCATGGGCAGGGACACCTCCCACCACACCAGGGTGCTCCAGGCCCCATCCAACCTGGCCTTCAACACTGCCAGGCAGGGGCAGCCACAGCTTCTCTGGGCACCCTGGGCCAGGCTCTCACCACCCTCACACCAAACAATTTCTCCCTCCCATCCCATCTCCATCTCCCCTCTGGCACTTGGAACCCGTTCCCCCTCGTCCCATCACTGCCTGCCCTTGGCACCAGTCCCTCTCCAGCTTTCCTGGAGCCCCTTCAGGCACTGGAAGGTGCTCTAAGGTCTCCCTGGAGCCTTCTCTTCTCCAGGCTGAACACCCCCAACTCTCTCAGCCTGTGCCCAGAGCAGAGCTGCTCCAGCCCTCGCAGCATCTCCGTGGCCTCCTCTGGACTCTCTCCAACAGCTCCGTGTCCTTCTGATGTTGGCTACTCGGGAACTGGGCAGAGAGAGAGAAGATTAAATTATGGAATTGAACTGATACAGTTATTTCTGGCAAGATCTGCTCTCTGAAAGGGCAGACATGGATGTGCCACCCTTGGCCAATGGTCCCTATCCAAAGGCAGATATCCCCCATTGCCAGCTGGCCTCGTGGCACCCCCTCTGCTCTCGCCCTGGCTGGCTTCAGCCCAGCAGTGGAGGAAAGTGCCTGCAAAGCACTTTTCCAACAGCTTTAAGAGCTGACAGCGGTGTTAAGTGCCCTAATGACGCTCTGTTTGCCACTGCTGTCCTGTTTGCACAGAGCTGTGGGAAGCGGAGAGAGGATTTCATGGCTTTGGGAATACAAAGGGCAAACACTGTTGAAAGAACAACACTTTTGTGCAGCAAACCATAAGATATACAGCTGACCATTGGAAGCCTTTTAAATCCACGATGGCCGTTAAATATACACTGAGAGCCTTGCTGGTGCAGTGCAAGAAGGAGGTTATTTCTATTATTACTATTTTCTGTGATATTGGCATCTTCTGAGCAGCCTGGAATTAGGGAGGGCTGGGACACGAAGGCAGGCAGAGTTCCTGCTGCTTCTGCCTCCAGCTACAAACCATCCTGTGTTAAAGATATTTTCTTCAAACACAGATTCCATCATTGCTGAATAGGTTTGCCTTAAATATATGTTTAAGGTTAGGCATTTTCCAGCCTGGAACATGGTGCTAACAGACACATCAGCACCTGGCAGAGGGCTCTTCTCATTAGGACTTCACAGCGTTTTGCAAAAGGGGAGTGAGATGCTGATTCACTCTTAGCAAAGGGTGAAGGAAAGGAGGAAAAGGGGAAGCGAAAGAAAATTTTTAAAAGGAGGAGAAGGAGGAGGAGGAGAAGGAAGAGAAGGAAGAGAAGGAAGAGAAGGAGGAGGAGGAGGAGGAAGAGGAGGAGGATAAGAGAAAGGGAAAGGGAAAGGGAAAGGGAAAGGGAAAGGGAAAGGGAAAGGGAAAGGAAGACTGATGGCATACTATACCCTTTTGCACAACACTGCTTTCGTTGTTGGTTGGCAGATGTGAAAGGTGTTGGTGATGGCAATATCAGATGTAAAGCTTTAGGACTCATTTGCACTTGGCTTGTAAGTAGGAGTGTGATCAGGTGTGAACTAGGATCCCAGAAGCTATGTAGTTCACACTCAGAGCTACTCAGAAACAGCCTGGAAATGCTCTTCTGGTCCCCAAACCCTTCTCCAGCTGCAGAGGAGAACTCATATTGCCCATGTGTGCTCAGCTCTGGTACCAGGAGCTCCATGGTTGTGACAACTCTGAACTACTCATTTCCTTGCAATGAAAAACCAGTTTCTTTCTAGATTAAGCAATGTTGTTCCTTTATCTTCAGCCTCACAGTTTCTTTTTCATGATGGCTGGGAAAAGGGAACAGAAACGTAGACACAGGAGAAACTTGACAGTATTGAGCTTAGTAGGGAATCTGGGGCAGTGTTTTGTGCTTAGATGTGTCCCACAACTCTCATCTTTATTAGAGAGGTTGACAACTGCACTTATTTCTCTGTGTGATGAATCTACTGTAGTAAAAGGCTGTTCCCAGGTGGTAAAAGCTGGCTTATGGGAGCAGACACATATATAAGCAGAGCATCAGTACCCCCAACAGAAACTGTCAGCAAGCTGGTCAAAAATTCTTCAATTTTAATGGCTTGTGAAATGTCACATGAAACACATTCACTCAATAAAAATCACAGGCAATGTTATTTTCAAATGAAGTCTTTAATTAAAGATTTTTTTTCTTTAGTGTAAAAGTTTCACTTAGTCCTGGAATAGCAAAAAAAGCCAACAGAGCCCATCTCAGCAATGAAACAAGAGTATTGGAAAACTGGGTGAGGGAAGAAGAGATAATTTAGGTTGTAAAATGCTAATTAGGTTCTGGGATTGCAAAACCATTTGTTTGGGTTTTGGGGTTTTTTTTTTGCTGCAAGTACATTTGCCACAAAGACATACAACTGCATTCAGCCCAGGGAAGATCAGACTGGAGGTCGCCTTGTGGAGGAGGTGGGGTGGGATAAGCTCTTTGCCCCCCGAGGCACAGATGCGAAGCTGTCGCAGCCGTAACTTATCTTTCCAAGCAGATTAAATCTCCTGCTCTTCATTAGCCTGTGTTTGCCCATTTGTTTGGCAGCTGGATGGTGTTTCTCACATTCGCACCCTGGCTGGGAGGTGAGTGGGGCTGGGAAGTTACCGTGTGTCCTCCCCTTCTTCCCTCTTTCCGTGACTTTCTTCCCCTTCTGGCTTCAAATCTAATAAAACACAAACCCCGTGCATTTTGCAAAGCTTTTAACTTAAAATACTCTCCATAAATCCAGTCAACTTTATTTTGCCATGGGTGCTTTTTTAGCTATATTTGCTGCTTTTGCATTTTTTCTGAGGTCTCTGCTCTGAGTCTCCTTGGACCCACAGTCAGGGTTTGCTCTAGGAACCACATCTCACCCTCCTGCCTTTGTATTCCTTCCCTACATGAGTCCTTCCACACAGCCACAGAAATGTGATATATATTGCATATACACTATATATTGTCTGCTATATATAGTCTGTCTGCTAATTATGTGCTATATATGGTCTATGTGCTATATAGCTATATATTAATAGCTATATATTAATATATAGCTATTAATAATAACTATATATTAATATTCCAAATACATTTACATATAGTAATTGTTATACCAACTAGCAGCTTTCACCTTGAATCACCCAGGTTTGGTTTATTTTATGAAGGCAGCTCCCTAAACATGTCTTTAGGGGACACATCAACCTCCTGCAGAAGGGTGGGTGGTTTTTCCCAAGGTAAACATCCCGATATCCAAGCTGGCTCCTGCTCAGAACGTATTAGCATATGGATTACATGTAATGCAACCCATTATGCAATGCAGCCCGGATTACAGCCTGATCAACTCCGTGTAAGCGCGAAGCTTTGCAAAGCCCTTGAGTTGTAGTTACTGACAAAAGGCTGATCACACATGGAACAGAGCCTCCAACCCCCTCCTCCTGGGGACACACCTCAGTATGGGGTGTCCATGACACCAGGAGGGAGGCAATCACTGTGTTTTGACTCCTGGGTCACGTCCTGGTAGGTGCATCCCTGCTGCGTAGTGCGATGCCTTCTTGCAGCGTCCTCAAGTCCCCCATTGGCCTCCTCCCTCAGCTCAAACATCATCCAGCTGATCCAGAGTTACACAGCTGGGGTGAGTTTTGCCATGAGGTTATGTTGTCCTTGTGACCTTTTTATTCTTCTTCTCCCCCAATCCAACTCCACTATTTGCTTTTTCCCCCCAGGCTCTATTAGTGCCATCCTTTGCCTTTTTTGGGGGATCGTGGTAATTGGGTTGGAACAGAGGCTTTCATTACCAAAAGCAATAGCTCACAACTGGAGAAGCACCAATTATTTCTATTTCCCTTCTCTGAATGCAGAATTATTTAATCTGAGGCTGGATTTTGAAGCCAGCAATGTGAGGGATGGGGATGTCCCACCAGCCCAGCTGCAGGGACACGGGACTGCTGCTGGTTATGCAGGAGAGGGGCTTGGGCAGGGCATCACCTGCTTTTCAGGTAGGTTTTTGGAGGGTGAGAAGGTGTTATCATAGAATCCCAGACTGGTTTGGGTTGGAAGGGACCTTAAAGCTCATCCAGTCCCAACACCTCCCACCAGACCAGGTTGCTGGGTGTCAGATCTGGTAAAAGGTGACCCACCAGAACCAGCCGATGTCAGGATTTCCAGGGGCTGAGATTCAGCCTGTTCAAAGGAGCTGTGTCTGTGCCTGTCGTGGAAAATGGGAGAACCTGGAATGGCAATAGTTGTCAATAACAAGAGAGCTGGTGGGGATATTAATCTTCCTGCTTTCGAGGTTAAGCTTAATTAACTTCTCACTATTATATGCCAGGATGAAGCCTTGGAGGAGGGACAGAACACCCGAGGGCTGTTAGTTTCCATCTCTTAGAGCAACAAGGATCTTCTCCAGCCCAATCTGCCCAGTCAGCCCAGCATCACTGGGAACCCCTGTCTTCCCTTCCCAAGCTGGGAGAGAAGGATGCAAATGGTAAAATCACAGATGGAAAAAGCAAAATTTCCTATGGGGCTGTAGGGTTTGGGGTTGCCACCACCTCTCCAGGTTGACATAGAGGAGTGGAAGCTGCAAAGTAGATGCAGACAAATACGCTTGGTCCAGGGGCAACACTGCTCTAGGCTGTTGTGGGGTATCAGGACCAGACAGAACCAGGCTGTGCAATAGGGATAGAAACCTTGGGGCTGCGTGGTGCCTGCAGAGCAAGACCTTTTCTGATCCCTGACCTCTGTGCTGTCAATGCAGGACATTAAGGGAGTGAGGACAGATGCTCCACCTCTGCAGAAATACCCGACTTGGCTGCTGTGCCACACGTTGGGTTTGGTCCTCCCAGGGAGCTGCTACTGAGGATGGGGAGAGAGGGAAAACAGCAAGGAATCATCTCTGATTAATCAAATCAGAGCGCACATGTCCACAGGGATCAGATCAGCACTGCATGGGAACATGAGCTCCGCTGGGATGGATTAATCCCTTGTCCATCTCTTTCAGCATTGTGCCATCACCAGATGTTCCTGAGGAAGGTGTAAGAAGGTCTGGGAGCAGCCAGAACCTCCCTTCAATGTTTTCTCTCCTCTGCCTCTCTGCCTTGCTTGTCTGCCATGTCTGTTTGCTCCGGGATGGGCTCACTGTGCTGGAGGGTTTCTTTATTTATGGGTTGCTACTCATCAGCATTGCAACTGGCAGAAAATGTTGCATCTGTGGCTGCTGGCTGAGGTTGCAATGTGCCCCATGATACCCAAAAGGCACTGGGGACATGGTGGGGATGGTGGGCTCCGAGCACTGGGCTGTGCCGTGGGTTGTGCTGCTGGCACCTGGGGACACCATCGTGTCCCAGCCTCTTGTCCAGCAGCACAGACACAGCTCTAGGAAGGCTGGCCAGCTTGGGGAGGGGAGCAAGGCAGTGGCTGGAAAGAGCTTGCAGCATTTCTTTTGTATTTGAAGTTCTCCCTGTCCCCTGGCAGCTCATACTCGGCAGGTTCAATTGCTTTGCCTCCTTCTCCTGACACGAAGCCCACTGGAGGCAGAGCCACAGCCCCTGCTCTGTCCCCGGCTGTGGCCCCAGAGGACATGGGATGTGGATTTTTCTGAGCCATTCCCTCCAGCGAAGGCAAATAATGGGAGAAGCACAGGAGTGCTTGGCTGGGGACAGGCACTGGGACCTCCACATGTGCCACTGCCTCAGTGGATAACTTCAATGCCTTCGTAGCCATAGGGCTGGACCTCCTCTTCACCTGTCCTGCTCTCACTTTATTGCCCTCCTTGACACACGGATCCTGTTGCCCTTTGCAGGACACAGGGCTGGTGCCCATGGTGCTGCTGCAGACAGCCCTTGAGTTGAGCCTCCATGAGCGTAGCTCTGCTGTGGAGATGCTGATTTATTTTGTTTTCTTTTCTCTAGAAATAAGATCCACCTTCTCTTAGACCTGCAAGGCTAATTGAGCCAAGGAATTGATTACCATGGGCATGAAAAATTTCTTATCTCTTTAAATCCATAAACGACTCAAACTGTCATCATTACAAAATCCCTGTAAAGTCCCTGAGATGTGTCCTACAAGAGAGCAGCGATGCTTGTGGGGTCCCTTCCCTTGAGAAACACCAAACCCAGGGAGCGATGCCCCATCCAACCTGGCCTTGAACACTTGCCATTGCTGGAAAGAAATGAGATACACTTGGTGGTAGGAAACTTGTCACAGAACAAGATCACAGTGCCAGGTATCTAATAGAATGTATTTTAAAGGGTTTTATGTATTTTAATGTAAGTATTTCATATTTTAAAAATGTTTTTGAACTGTGCAAAGTTTCTGAGCTCCAGGAGGAAATGTGATGAGCGGCACCATCTCCTGATGCATTCAACCAGCTCTGATGTTTGCACTTTGCATTCTGCCGTTTGATGGGGGCAGGGAGGGATGGGACGAGGGGGAACGGGTTCCAAGTGCCAGAGGGGAGNAGGCCAGGTTGGCTGGGGCTTGGAGCACCCTGGTGTGGTGGGAAGTGTCCCTGACCATGGCAGGGGGTGGAACTGGATGATCCTTAAGGTCCTTTCCCACTCAAACCGGTCTGGAATTCTGTGATTCTAAGCTCAGCATCCCTTGTTGCCATGTGTGTGTGCAGGGTCACAGTGAGTATTACAGACCCCAAACGTTACAGCTCCAAGCCAGGCTTTGGGAGTCTGTGCATTTGTGGTGAATCCCCACCTTTAGCAATTACATCATTTTTTTTTTATTCTCACAGGGCACTATCAGAAGCCTAAGTGGATGCTTTATTTCTTTCTTTTTTTTTTTTTTAATGTATCTTTTGTGGGCAGAACCACAGTAGTGAGCAATCTGTGTGCTCCAAACAAGATATTGCAATGATACAGTGGACTCCCTGCTCGGCAGGAGATCATGAGATAATACATGGTATTCTGGTGAGATAATAACTCGAAATGGAATGAGTATTTCTCCCTGCAGCGTTTACATCAAATACTTCAGATAGCCCTTTGTGGACAGAGAAGTCAGAGGTGGTATCATCTGACTGGGGAACAGAAAATACTTGAAAAGGGGGAAAAAAAGAGCCAGTCATCGAGATGATTTTATTTTCTTGAGCTTGCAAGGCTGGGAGGCTGTGGGATGAAAGGGGATGGAGGGAATAATTGGAGTTATAAAGTGTGGGCAGCAAGCTCACTGCTGGGTGAGTTAATGAGCTATATGGAAATTAAATCCCTGTATGAAGATGCTCTCCCTTGTGTTTTTTCTTGCTGGCTGTCAGCAGGTACCAGCAAACGGGATGCACGGTGGCACGGGTTTTGCCACAGATGATGCCAGTCCAACCTGCTGTCATCTGATTTCTTTCTTCGAAAGGGAGAGGACTTTCTAGGCAAGAAAAAAACAGCAGCTGCCTTCCTAAAGCCTTGGTTACAGCAGGAGTTTAAGGGTCAGTGTTGTTCCTGCGGGCTGGGGAAGGGCTGTGAAAGCAAGGGGATGGGTTAGGGGTGATATAAAAGAGGGTAAAATGCCATATAGCAAAGGGGAGCTCACTCCTAGGTGGCCAAGAAGGCCAATGGCATCTTGGCCTGCATCAAGCACAGTGTGGCCAGCAGGAATATGGCAGTGATTGTCCCACTGTGCTCAGCACTGGTGAGGCTGCACCTTGAGTGCTGGGGTCAATTCCGGGTTCCTCACTTCAAAAAAGCCATCGAGGGGCTGGGGGGTGTCCAGAGAAGGGAACAGAGCTGGGGAAGGGACTGGAGCACAGGGCTGATGGGGAATGGCTGAGGGAGCTGGGGGTGGTCAGCCTGGAGCAGAGGAGGCTCAGGGGCGACCTCATGGCTCTCTACAATTCCCTGAGAGGAGGTTGGGGTGAGGGGGGGGTCGGTCTCTTCTGCCGTGCCCACCGTGAAAGGACGAGAGGGAACGGCCTGAAATTGCAGCAGGGGAGATTCAGGTTGGACATCAGGGACAATTCCTTCCCTGTCAGGGTGATTGGGTGTTGGAATGGGCTGCCCAGGGAGGTGGTGGAGTCCCTGTCCCTGGAGGTGTTCAAGAGGCATCTGGATGTGGTGCTGGGTGATGTGTGTGAGTGGTGATGGAGGTGGGGGTTGGACTTGAAGGTCTCTTCTAACCTCGATGATTCTATGATTTTATGAATTTGGGAGGTGGAGCTGATTCTCCTCTAAGCTGAGGGCTCATGATTTCAAATTACAATGAGGAGAAAAACCTTGGTGCATTCGCTATGAGCAACTTAGATGCTGGAGGGGGGGAGAAGGAAAATGTGACCTTAAAGTGTAATAAACAAAACAGAGGTGAGGAAATATTTAAGTGCCCCGTGAAACACGGGGGAAATCTCTTTGGGAATGTGCCAGGGAGTTCTGGTGTTTGGCCCGAAAAGGCTGAATTTAAATCACAGCAGGTGCAGAAGGGCAAAGGAAAAGGGGCCTATTTTAGGCAAGGAGATGAAAAATATCATCTGTGTTGGGCCAAGGAGGTTGGGAGAGGACGTGATGCCTGTCTATAAATACAGCGGGAATGTAAACACCAGGGAGGGAAGCAAACTGATTTAACTGGAAGGGCAATGTCAGCAGAAAAACAAATCACTCTGAACTGGGCAGAAATAAATCTAAGAGGAGATCAGCACACGGTTACGGGATCCTGGGATGACTGGGGCTAATGGGATTGCTGGGGGTGAAAGACCTCAAAACTAATTTTGAGGCAGAGCTTGTTAAACTGATGAAAGATCTGACAGGGCCGTTTCTGCTGGCAGCAAATTGGGGCCAGAACTGGGAAATCCCTCTGGGTGAGTATTACTGCAAGCTCCCTGACTTGAGTCCACAGTGTCCTGCTGACCCTGAGCTCACAGTAATATTAGTAGTGACTATTAATAGCACCACATGATTTTGTGGGGTTTTTTTTCCACGCCTATCACACGCTATTTGCAAAAAAATAAAATAAAAATGGGGACTATCTGAAAATGTCCCCTGGCAGCAGGCTGCATGGATGTTGGGATGAGCATGGAGGCTTCCCACTAAGGTCCTTGCTATACATACAGAGGGGCAGCAATGCAAAGCCACCCATCACTGACCCCGTGTGGGTCTCACGGTGATGAGCAGAGATGATGTGATGGGTCCCCAAGTGCTCAGCAGAATTAACGAACCCATGCATGGGTTGGGTCCATGCTGTGCTTGAGCTGGCTCCTTCCAGCAGGGCTGGGGAGCTGACCAGTGCCCCAGAGAGATCCCAGGACTGGTTTTAGGAGTGTGCAGAGGGTGATAAAACCAACACTGCTTCAGCTGGTGAGGCAGGCATGGACCAGAGGATTTGGAGGGGTCTGGGTGTTGCAAAAGCAGGGCAAGAAGGGCTGCGAGGTGCTGTGCCCCAGGGACAGGGGAGACAATGGGAGCTTGGAGGGATGGGGATGAAGGATGCTGGTGGTGGGGGATGCTCAGCTCTGCCTGAGAGAAGGATGTGTGGGGGTGCATGGGCACAGCAAAACTGCTCTGAGCTACTGTGTACTGCTCCATAGAATCGTAGAATCATAGAATCATTATGGTTGGAAGAGACCTCCAGGGTCATCAAGTCCAACCTTTATCCCATCATATTCCTAACCATTAGACCATCAGACCATGGCCTCAAGTGCCTCATCAACCCGTTTTTTGAACACCCCCAGGGACGGGGACTCCACCACCTCCCTGGGCAGCCCATTCCAGTGCCCAACCACCCTCTCAGGAAAGAACTTCTTCCTAATCTCCAACCTAAACTTCCCCTGATGGAACTTGAGGCCATTTCTTCCCGTCCATGATAGGAACCACAATATTGCATCAGTGCTTTATAAAACAGCAGCCCAGGAATGGGCAAAACTGACTTTTTTTCCCTAGATTTGACTATTTACTGCAAGCTGAGAGCCTCCAGACAGATGAATTGTAAAGTCCTCCTGGTGCTTTTCAGATAGGCCCTCTCAGGGAGGTTCATGGGTTGCCAGCCACACTTGGGATTTTGGAAAAGGTCACGTGAGGGTAGCGGGAGAGGCTTCCCTGAGGGGAAGAGCTGTTCTGCAACAGGAACAGACCTAGGAATGATCTCCCTATTTCTGTCCACTAGGCATTTCATTTTTGTTAATCAGACGAAGCTTGCAGATCTGTTAATTGGTTGGACTGGAATATGCTTAACCTCGTGACGAGGGTGTTTGGATAAAGCCTTTAGGAGGCTGTGCTGCTTGGACACAAAGGGGTTTGCTAAAGCCTGTGCGGGGTCACAGTGACCCAATTATGATTTAAGAGGAACGTGGCTTTTGTAAATGGGCTGGGTTTCAGATAAAGGGAGAAGGTACCCGGAATGTGCTGTCAGATGTAGGACAGAGCATTAAATGAGCATGTAAATTAGCTGGGTCTCATTATGAAAGGGCAAGTTTGATGAACAGTTCCTGAGAGCTTTCCCCAGAATGATGCCTTTGACTTCTGCTGCTTATCTTATTAGGGCAGGACGAGGAGGCGGGCGGGATAATGAACTGCTGATAACACCAAGCCTTGGAAGAGCACAGCTTTGATGCTGGCAATAAAGATCCTTCACTTCACCTCCGAGCCCAGCACCATCAGATCTGTGCATCACCTCAAAGTTTAGAACACGGCGAAACCACCATCAGGTCCTTGGCAGGGCTGAGGTTCGACTGAAAGTCAAGGTCAATATTGGTGGAGATTTTTGGCAGGTCTCGTGTCTAGTGTCCTGCTGGGGCTGGCGCAGGCAGATGAGTCTCTCTTGGGTGTATTTACGGTGAAAGCTGAGGTTGCATGGGAAGATCCTCCCAGCATCTCCCAAAATTCTCCTCAGGAGCACCCCAGTGCCCCGGGCTGTCACCAGCCATGGTGGAGAACAAGTCAAGAGTCATCTCCCTGCACTTGGCTGAGTCCTAGGGATGAAGCAGTGTTGTTTTTCTCCCACCTAAAATAACCTTGACTATTAAACCTCAAGCCCCAGACCTTCTCAGCCTGATGTTATCACTTCAGAGGCATAAGATGATTCCCCCTGAGCTTTCTCCTTGCTGGAACAAGCTGTGTTGTTGCTCAGCCAGTGCATGCTGGCTGTGTGCTCCAGCCCAGCGCAAAGGCTCTGGGGATGTAAGAAAAATCCCATTTATCTTTTCTGAACACCAACAGTTAGAGGATCAGAGGTGTCCATCATGATTAGAAGCAGGTTAGAGCAATTTTCACGTGCAGGGAATAGATCTTGCTGAGTAAGATGGCTTTTGCTACCAGTCCTGCAATGAAGGTGAGAGACCTGCTTCTCATCAGCTGCATTCCTGACTTGGGTGGTCACCTCATTTGGTTTATCCAAAATATGTTAACAGATACAGGAAGAGCTTTGGGGATCTATGGAGTGGACCTGTCTTCATGGGATCTGTGCTGGATTCCCCAAGTGAGGCTGCAAAGGGTTTCCTGAACTCCTCTGCTGGAAGAGGTATTAGGGCTCTGAGACACATCTCCAGCCAAACCTCCCCAGGTGACGCAGATGTTCATGGTTCTCCTGGGTAAGTTTTCTCTGGGGCAAGGAGACTGATGCCCTGAGTATCAGTGAGTGTATCAGACTTTTTCCTTTTGAACTCATATTCTTCTGGACCAGAAATGAAGTGCTGTCCTGTGCACTCTCCATGCTGCTTTTCCTCCTGCACTCTTGATCTTTAGCTGTGGGTTGGTCAGGGCCAGGACTGCCCCTAGCAGTGTGCCTGTGCAGGCTTAGGCAGTGAGGTCCTGGTGTTGGTTACACCCCTAAGCAGGAGTCAAAATTCCCTTAAGCTGGAAACTAAATGGATAAATCCTTAAATTGCAGCAGTCCCTACGCTGCTTTCCTGACTGACTGCAGCAGTCAGCAGCCCTGTGATTGTCACTGTAATTGGAGGGGACTTGGAAACCCTGAGCCCTGCCAGGAGCATAACTTAATCTGTTCTGAGATGTTGCTTTTGGGGGCTGAGCATGGAGATTTGCTCTTCTCGTGGTGGCAGGGAACCAACCCTGAGCCCAGCGCTGGCGGGGAGGGTCTGGGGGCTGCTGCACCCTCCTGGTGCATAACGAAGGGCTCAGGTGAGGACAGAATGTAAGCTTGTTACAGGGGCTTATTCACCAGATGGATGAGCCATTCCCAGGTAGATCTCATTTTTCATTAATATGTCATTAGCCTTCTTTGTGTGCCCTGCTCACCTCCCCAGATCTTGTTCCTTCCCCGTCTGGTGGAGAGATTGTGTTTCCAGCTCAGCCTGTCCTTCCATCACTCCTCACCTTACCATCGTGTTACCATCTCTCCTCACCTCCCCAGCTGAAAACCAGCAGTGAGGGAGCTTGGACCACCTGGCTACAGCCACACCAGCCTGCCCAGGGCTTGAGAAAGGTCATGGATGTGGCAGTGGGTCACGACTATGGGGAAAGACATTGGTCCTGGTGCCAGAGGGTGGTTCTGCCAGCCCTTCTCTAGGTGCAGGCACAAGCAGCCCTGGGAGAAGAGCCCTGAGGAGAAGGACTTGGGGGTGTTGGTTGGTGAGAAGCTCCCCATGAGCCGGCCGTGAGCGCTGGCAGCCTGGGAAGCCCCTGGGATCCTGGGCTGCATCCCCAGAGCGTGAGCAGCAGGGCCGGGGGGGGATTCTGCCCCTCTGCTCCGCTCTGTGAGACCCCCCCTGCAGTGCTGGGGCCACCTCTGGGGTTCCCAACCTGGTCTTGAACACTTGCCATTGCTGGAAAGAAATGAGTTACACTTGGTGGTAGGAAACTTGTCACAGAAAAAGATCACAGTGCCAGGTATCTAATAGAATGTATTTTAAAGGGTTTTATGTATTTTAATGTATGTATTTCATATTTTAAAAATGTTTTTGAACTGTGCAAAGTTTCTGAGCTCCAGGAGGAAATGTGATGAGCGGCACCATCTCCTGATGCATTCAACCAGCTCTGATGTTTGCACTTTGCATTCTGCCGTTTGA
>VZRW01002610.1:486886-504359 GCA_013398125.1 Aegotheles bennettii
CTGCCCCTCCCTGGCAGTGTTGAAGGCCAGGTTGGATGGGGCTCGGAGCAACGTGATGTGGTGGGAGGTGTCCCTGCCCATGGCAGGGGGTGGGGACTGGATGATCTTGAAGGTCCCTTCCAACCCAACCCATTCTAGGATTCTGTCATTCTATGTGACATGGGGTCAGAGGGACTCTGCACAGGCAAGGACACAGGCTCTAGGGGCAAACACCTCCCCCAGAAGCCAAAATGAGGAGGTGACAAGCAGAGAGTGTAAAACCATGATTAAAACCAAATTAACCATGTTGCCCAGAGAGGTGGTAGATGCCCCGTCCCTGGAAACATTCAAGGTCAGGTTGAACAGGGCTCTCAGCAATCAGCTCTAGGTGGAGATGTCCCTGCCCACTGTTGGACTAGACATGACCTATGAAGGTCCCTTCCAACCTGAAGCATTCTTTCATTCTATGATTTGACTACAAGAGATGCCAATGTTTTCTATTTCTTCTCCAGGTGCAGTCTCTCAGCATTACAAAAAAACCTGGAAGGGAATTTGAGATCTTTGCAGTGTGTTGGCATGAGGACAAGGTGGGTGACATAAAACACCTCGACCTGTGGCGCAGGAGAGAGCGACTCGGGGCCTGGAACCTGCTGGGTTCCTCTGTAGCATCTATCAAACTTCTCTGAGAAACTAAAGCCTGGCAAAATCCCCCCTCCTGTGCCATTCTTTCTTAAATGTTTTCCGTCAGTACATTTTGTTCTCCATTTTCCTCGGTTCTTACTGAAGTGGGAGATTTTATAATGATTCACAGTGTTCTGCTGAGCAGCTTCAAGCAGCAACCAGGGAGTCTGTTAAATAGGCATCCAGCCCGGAATATTTTGTACACTATCTAAATGCAATGCTGTAATTAAAAGACATGCTTGAAATCAATGACAGAGGGCTTGGGGTTTGGGTTTTGGGGTTGTTTATTCTTCTTCTTTTTTTTTGTGTCCCCGAGGGAGATGGGGTTGAAGTTGCACCGAAGTATCAAAAGGCACAACAGGCGTATTTGAACAAACAGGATCCAACAACGTGGGTTGTTTCAAATGGTAGATGTTCGCTTACCACCCAGGGAACTTTCTGTCTGATTAAAAATAATCATTGCTGGCGTTAAATCTGTTTGGAGTCGCTCGTCGCAATTCCTCTCCTGCCGCACGCCGCTACCATATGCCTGGTTTGTTCAGTAGAAAAATGTCTCTTTCATTCGGATAAATAATGCCTTGTAAATATTTAGAGATGAATGTTCTGGATCAGTGAGCGGCTATTTTGTTCTGATGATAAATATGTGGAAATGAGCTTGATTTTTGGTGGCAGCTCCGTTTGAGGCAGGCGTTGTATAGGGCCAGATTAATCCCTATGTAGCCTCGCAGGGACTTACCGCGGGGACGGCAGAAGGGTCATTTCTGCTGCCAAGCAAGTGGGGTGAAAGCAACTTTTTAAAGATTTCAAATCTATTAGGAGCAGTATCTTCAATGCCATCCAAGCTGCCGTGCTCGCGGGCACCTGGATGCTTGGCAAATGCCGTGAATTTCCCTCTTTCCCACTGCTGAAGTCCCAAGAGGACCCATGGGACGTGGGGAAGGACTCAAGAGCTGCTTTGTGTGTGGGCATGACCCTGCTCCCCATCTCCTGGAAGGGGAGTTTGCTCCAGGAGAGGAACACACAAACCTCTCAGCTCACCCCAGGCTCCCGTGGGGCTGGATGGGACTGTGGGGTTTTGCTCCTGAAGCCGTGTGATGGGAAGGGAGCTGATGCTTTGCGTCTTTCCCCTTACGCACATCAAAAGTGCTGCGAAGGAATCGCTCAGCTCGGTGCCAAAGAACATATTTGCTGAACACATACAACCACCAGTGCAGCTGCTCTGGCTGGGTCTGGGTGATTCACAGGAAGGGCTGTCAGAGTGTTTAAAGAAATACGGTTTTCACATGCAGAGCTTTGTCCAGAGGCTTGAAATGGGATGAAATCCCTCCCACTGGTAAGACAACGGGCTTTGCAAGGGGTGGGGGTTCAGCTGGACACAGCCTTTTGATCCAGAGACACCTCCTGAGGAGCTGGGGTCTCGGGTAGCATGTCCAAAAGATGAATTCCTTTCCCTTGGGATATCCATCGGAGAGGAGATGCAAGTCCCAAGCTCGCTGGTCATCTTTGCTGAGGTCCTGCCACCTCTTTGTCTCCATCTCCTCTTTCTTCTAGGAAAATTAAAACCAGCAGGAGATCTCAGTCCTGCCTGACTCCAGCTGACGGTCTCAGGGAACACTCCTTGGATGCATATTTGCTTTGCATTCGATTAAAACATGAAGGCAAACAAGGGGCATTAATGAATTAATTCGTTTATGATGACAACACATTTTTGAGTCCTCCAATTGATTTGCGGAGCGAGCTGATAAAAAGAGCAAACCTTGCATTATTTACCACCCCGAGTCTAAATGCAATGTCTGAATCCACAGAGCTTGTTTGCGTTTTAAAATTCAAATGAGGATGACAATAAGCTCCTTTCCAGGAGGCTGGCAGTCCCTTGCAGGAGGGGTTTAACCCTCCTCTCTCAAAAAAGATGTCATGGCTTAAAGCCAACCTGGAGGACCTGGTGTAACTTGTGTTTCCCCCATGCACGGATGCACACAGGGACAGGCACTGGGTCAAGTTGCAAAAACACAAAACCAGAGCCAAGAGGCTTTTGACAGTCAGCTGAGTCATCAACTCCTTGTGGTTAATTAGACATAGTTCCAAATTAAAGACATTATTTACCTTGGAAAGCAAGGAGGCTGGGCTGCTCCAGCCCTCCCTGGGTACAGAGCTTGGCTTTGACGTGTTTTCTGGGGATGCCAAGAGGGAGGACGGGTGGGAAACATATGGTCCTTCTGGGTGCCTGGAGGCAGAGAAAAAACCCCAGGAATTAAGCAATAGGAGCCACTGGGAGGGTCAGTGTCACCTCTGATGCTCCTGGGTTTCCTCCCGTGTGCAGCGGCAGCTGTGGGATGGAGGGGGGGTGAGCAGTGAAAGCCTGGCTGGTTAATAATAAAATAATAAATAATAAATAATAATTTTAAAATAGGAGAATTAAAGAAATACCTTTCTCCCTCTGGAATATTGGAGTCTGCAGGTCGTGCCTCTGCCTCCACACCCCCCCTGAGAGTGGACGGACCAAACCCATCCTCTGCTTTCTGCTCCAAAACGCCGCAGCATGTTCAAGCCTTGACCAAAGAGGCTATTACAAAAGCAAGTCAAAGCCTTGATTTAAACCAGCTTGTTTAAATATTTGCATGCTCCCTGTGGTTAGATTCCAGACTTTTACTCCCTGATTACTTTAGCCTGGAAAAAAAAGCGATACGTCGGAGGGCGAAAAGAAAGGCCTGATTCATCGATGGGGGGAAGGCACTGCTGGACACAGGGTGCTACAGTTTCCCTAGGAATGTTTTCAGGGCTTAACATGCCCTGCAGTAAATAAAAACATCCAAGGAGTGAAGGAGATAGTTTGGCCCGACCTAAGGGGTTGCAGGATGCTGTTTGGGCCAGCGGTGTTTGGGGATGTTCCCTGCCACAATCAGTTGTGGTCGCTAATGAATAGACTTTGAATTATTTTTGTTCAGGATCCTGAAGGGACTTTAGGTTTCCTGGGCATGCCCTCCCTACATGCCCACAGTGAAGGGTCGGGAGGACCCTTCTCATCTTGTTTCTCCCTCTGAAGTGGTGGCTGGAGTGGGCAGGGGGGCTCTGGGGCTGGCTCCAGATTCACCCACAAATTATTTATGGTCATTGATGGCTTCCCACTGAAGCTGGCTCCCAGGGTCTTCAGGGCATCTGGTGCCATGGAGATGCTCAGTGAGCAAAAACCTCCCAGCCTGCTTGCCTTAGAATCATAGAATCATTATGGTTGGAAGGGACCTCCAGGGTCATCAAGTCCAACCTTTATCCCATCAGATTCCTAACCACTGAACCATTAGACCATGGCCTCAATGTCCAGAGGCCTTGATGTCCAGACCCTTATTTTCCTGGTTTGTTTTCTGCAGCCAGGGCTGTGCTTGCAGGAACTCCTTCAAAAACCAAAAACCTTGATGTCCATTGGAGAGATCGGGGACATCTCCCCCATACCCTACATCTCATGGGCACTTGTATCCTTCTGCTCTTTCACTGGTGACACTGAGTCTGGCTGAAAGATCATTGGAGCTCTGAGCATCTCTCCAGAGCCATGGACCAGGCACCGGTTCAATGTTTTTTTGCAGAAGACAATTTTTAGGGGGAAGGAGGCAGCTGACGCTGGCGCGTGCTTTTTGCAAACAAAGATAAACAAGGGTGCCCTAAATAACTCCGTTCTTGCTGGCAAGGGGTATTTTTAACTAGCAACACGACACAAAAATAACACAGACGGCTGGAAAAAAAGGAAGGGCTGCTTTGCTGGGAGAGGTGTTTGCTGGGGAAAGCAAGAAGCATCTTCTCTGCAGCACTCTCCCAGCTCTCCAGTAGCCACGCCGTTCTCAAGAGATGCATGAACTACCATGAATGGTGGATGTTTTTAGTTGGTTGCCATAAAGTAATCAAAGTTGCAAAGTCATGCTTGAGTAAAAGCAACTCCCAGGAACCTGCTTTTACGCCTCGGCCAAGCCCTAAGCCACAAAAGGAGTGGTCAGTTTGATGGGTCCTTCTGTCCGGAGATACCTTGGACTTCTGGATGCTCTGGCTAAGGCTATCAAAAGGCAGAAAATACATCTCAGACTCAGTGCTGCACCAAAAAATGACCTTTTTGCAACATGCCTGCCTGGAGCCTGCCTTCCCCATCCTGCAGCAGAGCCGAGGCTCCCCTGGACCATGCCGAGTGTGGGGCTGAGCCTGCCCAGGGCAGGGACAGGGCTCTACCATGTCCTTTAGGGGGACTGGGGTATTCATGACTTTGGGGCAATTTATGTCCATGCCTGTCAGCTGGCTTTTCCCTTAGTAAAGAGCAGGAAAAGAGCTGGGGTAAGGATGGGATGTGCAGTACGTGGGGGAATTTTTGGAAAGAGGCTTAGACCCCCAGGCTGTGCAAGGTATGTGGAGGCTGCCAGAGATGTTCTATATTCAGGTGGAAAAGCAGATGTATCCCCATGCAGGTACATGCACACACATGCATATGGGAAATTAAACCTCTCTCATGCTTGTCAGAGCCTCATTTGTGGAGAGCAGTCAGGAAAAAGAGCAGTTATGGAGGAAAATCACAGCCTGTGCTCGGATAGCAGCTCCGTGCTGGGGGGAAATCAGGGCTCTGGTCTCTCCGGCCCCTCTCGTTGTTGCTGTGATGTGAGTCAGCTGCTTGCCTCTGCCTTCCCCTCCAGGATGAGTAATTCAGCCGTGATAACCTTTAACGAATCCCAGGGACTGTCACAGCTTCATATTTAAATACAGCCTTGTGTTTTATTAGCAGAGCTCAGGATGGAGCCAGGAGGCTGGCATGGGAAACGTGGAGGTCTGAAGGAGATCCACCAAGAACTGCATGCGGTTCCTATAGCAGCATCTGCACCTGGTGGGGAGGGAGCCCCGTAACTCAGCCTGGCTGAAATCACAGCAACTTCCAGTAAATCTTATTTGTGTTTTAATGCTTAAAAGCTCCAGCAGCTCAGTGAGCTCTTGCTGCAGCATTGCAGAACCAGGAGTGAGTCTTTGCCCGGCTGATCCTTGCGGTGCCGAGGAAGGGGAAGCCTGGCTGGAGCCTGTCCCTGGAGCAACCCTGCAATGGCAGAAATTCAATTCAGAGATAATGCACCAAAATGCACATTTCTGACTCAAAACCAGGCCCTCGGTCTGCTTAGGCTGTGGACTCTACCCATCCTAGTTTGTTTTTATTTGAAGAGGTGAGTCCTCACCCGGGTGTGGGACACTTTGTATTTCTGGGGTGCAAATAAAGACCCCAAACACAATGGGCTGAACATGGTGAGCACTGAGATGTCCCTCAGCGGGTCCTGCACTGCACATAAGAGCAGCCAAACTCATGCCAAGCCCTGTCCTTTTTTGACTCACACATGAGGTATCTATACGTGATGTGCCATAATTGCACTCGGGTTGGTGAATCAGAGAGGCAAGGAATTCATGTCAAGAAGATTTCCCCCCACCCCTTTCAAATTATAACGTGCTATATTGTCATTATAGGATTATGTCTAGTAAGTAGGAATTTTGGGCACTGGCAGCTCTTTAAACTTTGCTGCAGTGATTTCTTTGCCTGTCCGGAGGCACAGGCGGGCGGTGAAGTCATGAGGATGGAGAGGGCTGTGTGGCCACCCAAAAGGAGATGGCTTTTGGAGGTCAGGATGAAAGGAGCTGTTGTGTGTGCACATCTGCTGCCCGCCATGGGAAGGGCTTGGTGGTCATCAGAGCTCACCATGTGTCAGCTCTGAGCGCAGTTGATGCCCTTTGATTTTGGGACTGAGGAGTTGGTTTGAACCCCTGGGGTGATACTCAGCCCTGTGTTGACCATCACATAGAGCAGGGCTTTGAAATCATGGGGTTTTGCAGAACTACGTGATCACTTGAGGCAGTGCAATGCCTTCATTGTGGTTCTGTCTCTGCACAAAGGGCTTGGAAAGATGCTGGTGGAGATGCAGATGGTGAAAAAGCAGATGCAAGGAGAGCAGGAGAAGACAATAGCCACAGGTGAGGCAGTTTTACACCACTTGCTCCTAGGTGATTGCACATGCTGGTCGTGTTGTGCCTCTCTCATATGTTATATGTTGCAAGGGACTGTCCCCAGAGATGATGGGTGCACACAGCCATGTTGCTTGGCCAGTGGCTGGGTGACCCCTCGGTACCTCTCACTACCCATGGTGCTATCTAGTACAGTAAAATATAAAAAGTCTTCTGGGTACCTGGGCAACAGGTTGCCCAGGGCTTCTTGCCTAACTCAGGTCCTCCACTACCTGCAAAACAGCCCTGCATGGGTTATTCAAATATAAAGTTATTTTTTTGTGGGTACTGAGCCTATCACTGGCAGTGTTGAAGGCCAGATTGGATGGGACTTGGAGCAACCTGGTGTGGTGGGAGGTGTCCCTGCCCATGGCAGGGGTTGGGACTGAATGAGCGTTAAGGTCCCTCCCAACCCAAACCATTCTATGATTCTATGAAATCTCATAACCCCAATGTCAAACTGAAAAAAAAGGGAGTTCTTTCTGTAATCTACTGTTTTTTTCAGTGTCAGCCTCAAGATTTTGGGTGGCTTGGTCTATACTTGAACAATTGCAGCTGATAAGAGTGGATCTGAAGGACTATTATCTGTATATTGAATTGCTGGTATTCAGTTATGTGTCATTTGTATGAAAATTGAAGCCACCTTCTCCCTCAGATCTCCTGCTAATGGTGTTGTTTTAATTTAGGCTTGTTAATGGGCTGTGTCATTTAAGGACAAACCCCTGTGTTTGAAGCATTCCCAATCACTTCAAGGCACTCATCAGTGCTAAGGGCCTTTGCAGAAGGAGGCAGCTGGGAAAATCAGGCATCTCCGGAGTGAAACTACAGGTGGATCTCTCCATCTCAAAGTAGAGGTCAGGTATGTGTACATTTGAGTGCCCAGGAAATCAGGGGTCTGTGTATGCTTGTGAAGATGTAGCATGTCTTTGGGAAAGTCTCTCCTTGTTGGAAGAGATCCTGAGTCTCATGGTGTTGCAGTAAAGAGCTGGGACAAGGGATCAAGGCAGTTGTACCCAGTCTGGCAGCTGATGCTCCAGCTAGGATTTCTTCTCCAGAGAAGTTTTCTCCTGGGCTTTTCCTCCCACTGCCTTCCTGATGGTCTGCTGGGCTCCATGAGCAGCAGGAGGAAGAGGAGGGCTCCTTCTGGGGATTTTACAGCACCCATGGCTGCTCCCTGAGCTTCTTACCATGTTCTCCTCTGCAAAAGGATCTCACTCTCCATTCTGCTGTCTGGTCTCATTCTTCCCCCATGGCTTCTACCTCACTTTACATCTCCTACAGCTTTAATTCATCCACCTCTCACCATGCAAGACATGAGAGCAATGTTAAGCACATGCACATATCTCTGCTAATTTATGGTCCAGCTTGGGAACTCTGTGGCTTCTGGATGTTGCCGAGTGGTTTTGCAAGCAAAATAAATATCACTCTTCCAGGATTCAGGCTGATAGCTTTATTTTAGGCATCATTCCCAGGGGGGAAATATTGAATGTACTCTTTAATTCTTTTCTGCTATGAGTTCCTTCTGAAAAATGTTGCTCAACTGAGTCATGAGGAGAAGAAACAAATCTAGTTGCAGAGTTAGTTCTCACCACTTGGAATTTATGTCATGGACAACATCATTCCATCAGGATGTAGCTGCTGTGGACACCTTGGCAGCGAGATAGGGAGATGCATTTATCTTGTTGTGTCGACACAGAACAGGTACCTTCACCATACATCCAGTGCCAGTGCCTCACTGGAAGGTTTTGTTTCTGTGGGAGGAGGAATCTCCTTACCATGGACTTCAGAGGAATCCAGCACTGGCAGCCAGAAGACAAACACAGCAGTGCTGTCGTCATTTGTCAGATGGAGGATGACCTTTGCTATCCATTAGGATGAAATGAAAAGCTTTGGGCTTTAACTTTGTTAAAATGCACGTGGCTGTCTTTTTAGATCTCGGAGCCGGCGCATTGCTGAGATGAATCAAATTGTGCATTTTGCTGGTGCTTAAAGAGTATTGTTTCATAATTTGATCTCGGCGTGATTTCAAGACAGCAGGCAGAGGAATTACACTGAGCCTGGCTGCAAAATCATCCTGCTGTGGTCAATGGCTGAGGAGGCAGAAGGGGTCTGAAGGCAAGTGCCAGCCTGATGTTTTTAAATTGCATGGCTTGGATTCACAGAGTCACAGAATAGTTTGGGTTGGAAGCAAATATGTGTGTGTATAAATCTATACATATATAAATATATGTATATACATACTTGGGAGAGCTCAGCTGAAGAGAACGGGTGCATCTCACTGTGGTCTCCTACAAACCTTCCTGTGGGAAGAAAGTGTAAGTATGGGTTTTTTCTTGTATTTGGCTTTGAAAAATGATGCTGTCCCAAGGAAAGGCGGCTGTGTTGAAAAGAGGGAGAAGAAGGCATTGCTCTGCTGGCATTGGCCATCAGAGAGAAGAGTCATTGGAATAATCTCCCCAGGAAAATTCCCCAACATTGGACACTTTTAAGATTCAGCTGCACAGGGTGCTGGGCCATCTTGTCTAGCCCATGCTTTTGCCAAGAAAGGTCAGACCAGATGTTCCTTGTCTGTGGCAGGGGGGTTGGAACTAGATGATCTTGAAGGTTCCTTCCAACCCAAACAATTCTATGATTCTGACAGCTCACAAATTCTCCTGAGCTCCTTGGCCACTATCGTACATAGCCTGTACCTAACAGCTCCTTGTGAGGGGCTGGCAACACTTCCCCTCCCTTTCACCCCACAAGCTCTACCCTGCTTTTTTCTGGTGACCGTGAAGCCCGCCTCCCCCCTGATGGTGGTGTTGGACGATAATTTGGGACCACCTGTGGCCTGGACAACTCTTGGTGTGCTCATACCAAAGATGAATCTATTTTTCTGTATAACCCCTCCAGTATTCCTATTTTCCTGACAATTCAGAAGGTGAGGACATTCCTGCCGACCATCACATGCAGGGCATTGAGATGGTGGCTGAAACCTTGTCTTCACCCAGGACCTGTACTCCACTCTGCATCCCTGGATTTTCAGCCACTGCTGCTCCCTTGGAAGTTGATTCCTGCCCTACAGCCAAGTCCCATTCCCAGCTGACTTGAGCAAAGGCAGAACAGGCTTGGAGTAAACAAAACAAATCCACCAGTCCATGTAGCTTTGTGCATTAAGCCTGGAGAAATCAGTTTGAGCTCTCATGTTACCAGCTTCTCCACGTGGTAGAACTGAGAAAATTTGGTCTCTGCTTAAGAAAAACTACCATGTTTATAGGTTGTAACCCTACCTGTATTGATTTCAGTGTAGGTCTGTGCAGATGCTTTATGTAAGACTAAAAAGATCTTTTTTTTTCTCTCCCTAATGTATCTGCTTATTTAAAAACATCAATTAAATCTAGTTTAGAGCATATGATGTAACAAGATCTTGTATTAAAATAAGGGCAAGCTCTGTGTTCTGCCTGGTGTAGCTCAGCTAGCAGATAAGACCATAATACCATAATAAGACCATAATATAGATAAGCCCAGAAGCAACAAGATATATACTTGGAGCTTCAATCCAAAAAAAGCAAGAAAAAGCCATGACCATGAGAGTTGAAGCCTTATAAATCAACTGAGCACCGTGGGCTGCTCTGACAACAGAGACTGGCCGATACCTCAATGGAAATCAATCCGTTAATGGACAGGTTTCCTTGTCTGTTCCAAGTCTCCACAAGAGAGGGGATCTAGAACGATTAGCTGGAAATACATCCCTGTTTGAGAAGGGTCTTTGGGAAGTGTCTGTCTGTCTAAAGTTACGTGACATCCATGCAAATCACCTCTAAAGTGGTCTCAGTCCTGGATTTTTGGTATACCAAAGGTCGTGGATGTCAGTATATAGGATGTGGCATTTATTTCTGGGCGCTTGTAATAAGAAACTTTGCATGACACAATTACAAATCCATATGTAAAAGTTATTCCCAGTGTGGGCTGTGAATACCTGGAGGAGCTGGTGGCACCGGATCCACGTCTTGCTCGGGCCCGGCTCTCCCTTGGGAATGCCTCTGCTCTGAGAAACTGAGCTAGGAGGCTTGGCTGAGGAACAAGTGACTAAATATTGACTCGGAAAAAACAAAGATCCCATTTAGATGTAAATGGAAAAGGGGGGAAAAGGGGAGGGGGGCTGGAGAAGGAAGAAGGAAACGGAAATACATAAAATAAGAGTCTACAAGCACAATTATCTCGTTGCAAAATCCGTTTTCCAGACTTCCCTTGGTGAGTTATCGGCAACACTCCACATAGTTGTGCTGCCGAATAGCTGCGAGGCACAAGTACATTCTCCAGGAGCAAATAATTCCCTTTCCTGATAACATCTGCAGCGGGGCTTGGTTGCAACGTGCAAGCGCGGCGGCAGGGATTTAGATCTGAAGGTGGGGGCAGACCCAGCCTGCTGTTTGGCAAGCAGATCAAATTCAAAGCAAATGCACCCAGGAGGGGAAGCTTTCAAAGGCACCGAGGTTTTCCCCTGGCACACGGGCACATCAGTGGCTGGAAGACCTCTAAACACCTTTCTACATAGTCTGCATTCAAACAGTGAAGGTGGTAACTGAAAGGTGTTGGGAGAGTTTTGGTTCTTAGCTGGATGGTGCCTGGGTACCAGCTCCAGACCCAGCAAAGTTTTGGGTGTGGAGGGGACTGGGGGAGAGGCACAAGGTAGGAAAATACATTTTTATAATCTTGCTTCCTGGCTGCATTGTGAATCTGGGCTGCTCATAGGGTCCCCTAACAATATCAGTGTTTGGACCTGGTCTGGACACCAGCCTTTCCTATCAACTCTCAAGTCGACCCAGCTTACCTCAGCCAGCCCTGTCCGCCCTGTCCGCCCTCTCGGTCAGTGACTTTGATTACCTTCAAGCAGACTACAGCTGTATTGACAATTAAATGAATGAGCTCCGTTGCAGATATGAGCATGGACATCAGCGCTGGGCTGCTTCTGAGTTAGAGCAATGGGAAGGTCTATTGGGGAAGCCCCGTGAAATTAACAGAGGAGTTTCTTCTTTGCCAATAACACGAGATGCACCTTGGTGTGAAGTGTCAAAACTTCAGCATTTGCAAAACAGGGTCTGTCAGACCTCTCTGCATGAACGCAAATAGCTTATACATAGTGAGGCTGACAGACCCAGACAACTCTGGCCCTGGCTCAGCTCCTCTGGGACTATCCTGTCTTTGAAAGACAGGTTGTCCATTGGTGCCACCCATCCACCTTACTTTGGCTGGGGAGTTGTCACCCCTGAGTGACAACTGGAGCGTTTGACTCCGGCAAAGGCTACAGCAAGTTGGAGTAGATCAGATCTGGAAAGGTGGAGTTCACCCTTTTCCCTGGTCAGCAGAAGGAGTGCCAGGATGTGCAAAATTAGGTTAAAACAATGTGATATCCATTGGTTCATCTTTTTATCTCTCTTCTGTTGGTGTCACTAACAGGAGCTGACCAAGACAAAGTGAAGCACTTGGCGAGAGGGTAACTCTGCTTGCAAGGTCAGTGGTTTTTCTGAGCTCCAGTGGGACAATAAAGCATGAAGGAGCAAAAGTCAAATCTCTCTTACAAAGCCTTGGGCCCATGTTGCAAAATTGTGCCACTAGCAGGAGGTCCTCAGCCACTGCTCGCATCAGTCCAAGCGTTTGCATCAAGGAGTCAAACCTGGCAGGGACATGCTTGCCCACATTGGCTTGGCTGCAGATGTGAGGGGTTACACGTGTCCTTCCCTCAGCAAGTAGAAATACTTCTTTTTTCTCTTTTTTTTTCCACTTGCTGGGAAAATGGGGGTGAGTCCAAGAGTCTCTCATCTGGGTGCACGGGATTCAGCTGCTGCTTCATGCTGGAGGTGGCAAGACACAAGAAAAATTGATGCAAGAGCTCAGCCAAGAGATGCTACTCCATCAGGGTTCCCAGCAAACACTGTTTATTCCTGTCTTGAATTTTCCTGCAGATGAAGAGCTCATTATCCTCAGAGACACATCCCAGAGCTGTGAGTGGAAATTGAAGTCCTGGGCCCCACGTGCTTGCTGGGAAGCAGCGTTGTGCTTCACGGGGGCACATCTGCAGGGGCTTTGCTGCTTGCAAGGATCTCTTGCTCCACAGAGAGGGAAAATGTCATTTTCCTGTGTTTTTATTTTTTTTCCCCTTTTTTTTTTAGTAGAAGGCTTTACAGGCTGGGATTTGGAAGCTTTCCCAGTTTTTTGCAAATAAAACTGTGAGTCTGTCTGTGGAGCGTTGGAAGAGGAATCTCAGGAACGTGGGAGCGTTCTCCCCAGAGCCTCTCTGGAGTTTCTCCTCTTGATGCCTTGAAATACTTCCAAGGCGGTGGCTGTTCTACACATCTCCATGTGCTGGTAACAAAGGAAAAGTGGAACCTAACAGCAATTTTGTTCAAAATAGGCAAAAAAAAAGTAGGATTGGACCCTGCAGTCGCAGAACAAAAAGAAGGAAATACCAAGCTCATATTCTACACAGTGACTGTAGGACAAAATTAATACCAGCAGCAATCCCTGCTTCAGTCATTGCAGTTGGTAAAAGACCTCAGTGCATCCTTGTGTCCTGCTTTTCATGTCACCACGTAACAGAGGCTGTTTGTTGGGGCAGATAACCAGCTCTCTAACTCTAACAGGACTTCAGCAAGCTGAGAGATACTCAATAAACTGAGACAAAGGGCTATAGCTGTCTCCCAGGCTGCTTATATTAAAATTGAGATGTTCCTTTCTTGTTGTACCCCATCTACATGAAGGATATGGTGACTAATCACAAATTCTTACAGAACAAAAGCTTTGGGCATTGTATTCCCTATTTTGTGACTTAGGAGTTGTGGCCAGCTCAGGAATGTGATGAATCCTGAAAAGAAGAAGTTTTATCTTCTTAACCAAGGATTGGAGTTGTACCACTGGTGGATAATCTATTTCCTCCAGGCTACTGCCTTAAAAATGTCAAGAAGTTAAAGAGATTTGAGTAAAAATAGAAAACGACATCCTGGATGTTGAGGCAAGGCTTTGTATCCGTGGGGGAGCTGGGAAAGGCAGGAAGGCAAAGCCCAGCAATGGCGAGGAGCCCGGATCATACAGAAACCTCTGGGCTGGGATTGGAGGGGGGTGAAGAAACTCTGTGGGAAGTCAAAAATCCCCCCTGGTCTTTTTTCTGAGGGGACATGGGATTATTTCTGCTTGTTCTTGCTACTCTGCCACGCACATGGCATCAAAATGAGATGGGGGCCACGGCTGGGGCTGGCTCTTGGGGCTGGTGGGGTAGAGGGTGAAGCACCTTCTGCTTCCCACAGCATCACTGGTGTGCACTGGGGCAACCCCCTGGATTTATTGCACATGGGCTGTCTGGGCAAACAGGAGCTCTTGAGATTTCCTTTTGAGTAGCAGGGAACAGGCAATGCTGGTGACCCCAGGCTGGAGATGTGGGGCTGTGGTGAGCTGAGCGGTGGCGTGGTTCCAGGACTTGGTGCTGAAATATCGTCTTGGTATAATTGAGTGAAGAAGACTCAGTCTGTCCTCTAACAGCAAATTAAACACAACTTCATAGGTTTGGTGGTTTGCTGCCAAGTGCCAATACAGCTCTGTATTAATAGCTTATGACAGGATTATTCTCCCTGTTTTTTGGCAGGAAGGAGCTCTTTGGCCTTAATCCTGCCTGTGGCTAAGGGAGGAAACCCAGCATGTCCCCCGTACTTCCACCAGCATAACTTTTCACTCCCAAATATTGCTTAAATCCTAAATTATCAGAGGTGAGCAGAGGAGAGTGACCTTGCATCAATCCAAAAATGCTGCAGGGCGAGGACCTTTCATGCACCTCCCAGCCACTGACCTTAGGCTTCCGCTAGGTGACCGTGGGCACCCATCCTTCCCCCTCAAAATATAATATAAGCTGTCAGGTTGTTACATTGAGAGCTCTTTAAAAATCTGTTCATACCTACAGTGAGCTCAGCATTTAAATGCCTGAAAGGCAAAAAAAAAAAATAAATACTAGGGCTGGAAATAGAAAAGGAAAAGGGATTTGAAGCGGTTGGTTTAGGAGGGCAAAGTACTCGGCACACAACCAGGTCAAAATCTCTTTGGGGGGCATCTGGATGAAGGCTCCCACAGACTTAATCCTTTTTAAAAATCACAGACTCCAGCCAGGGACCTCAGTGGTCGCAGAGAATACATTGAAGCGAAAATCTCCAAATTATATATGTAAAGTGGATTCCTGGGTAGCCCAGCATCCCACCCTTCCCTGCGCTCGCAGCAGTGAGGAACCGGCCAGAGAGGCTGCAAGGGCTTCATTTGGGAAAAGCTGGGCTGGCAGTGCTAGCAGCTGAGCTTCACAGAAGTTCTGAACTGGCAGTATGGCTGGGAAGAAAAGCAGGGTTTTTCTCCAAGAAGGAATTTTCAAAATTTATTCCTTATTGTCCAAGTTTTGACTGGGTCTGTCAGAATTTGCTGGTTTCTATGTGGGCAGCAGGGCTGGGCTGGCTCTGGAGGCTTTTGGACCGGCCAGCGCTGGGGCTGCAGGGGGGGGGACACAACAAAGATACGTGTGTGCAAACCACCAAAACCTCCAGGAAAAATGAGGACAGCCTTGAATTTTTATAAGGAGGTCGGCACAGCCACTGCTTTGTGCTTCCCACAGACCTGAGGACAATGTCCCTTCTCACTGTTACACATTTGCAAAGAGGAGGAGGGGAAAAAAAAAAAGTCAGACTTTGTCTCCTTCGCCCTGATGGTGCCAGCCATGCCCTGTGGGCACAGAGGAGGTGATGGGGTGGCCGGGGTGGAGGTGACACCCCGCAGTGCTGCACAGAGCCCCTGCCAGTTTTGGGAGGCAGAAGTATTTATCTTGACTTCATGCTGGAAATTGTGTGGAGTCACCAGGAGTCAAAGCATGAATAAAAAAATGCAGGGTGGGGGGGGGGTGGGGGAAGAAGCCCGAAGCCCCCAAGATGCTTGAGTCTGCTTCAAAGATCTCACATGGCACCAACCAGAGACATCTGCACTTTTTCTGCAGTCCCTTGTCTTACAGACACCACAGAGGAGCACTTACCCACACGCACACAAACATTTCTGAGTGGATCCATGCAAACGCACACTAAAATATTTAAATGTAGGACCACGCTCCATCGATGACCTTTGCATAATTAGAATCTCTTTCTGTTTCTGCTCATGGAAATGGCCCGTGGCTTCTGCCTTTGTTTCGCTTGCTATAGCCTCCATATGCTCCATTTGCATCCTGAAATTATCGATCGGCTGCGTGTCTCAAATGTAAAGATTTATGAGCAGTGATGGCAGGGCTGGGGGTCCCAGGTGGTGGGGTTTGCAGGTCACGGAGGTTTTAGCTGCTGCAGATGGGACAAGCAGAGGGTTTAGCTGTGTAGGGCCTTGCTAATGAGTTGGGCCAGTTTTTGAAGGAGGAGGCTTCCTATGTCTCTGTTCCCATCTGTTCCCAAAAATCTGGCTAACGAAACACAAAATAACTCCCTGCTTGCACACAGGGCTGTCACAGCCTGTTCTTCCTCGTGAAGGTGTCAGTGTGTTCCTACCATCAGCTTCATCACGTGCCTGGTTGCCAGCGGGTTTAACAGCCTGCAGAGAAGAAAATCACTCGTGTCTTTTTTTCTCAGAGCAGTTTTGGGATGTTTGTTCTATAATCACCTTGACAGGGGGCTGTAAATGCAGCCACAGGGCCACCTTGCACTGCTTTCACCCTTTGGAGAACCGAAGTATTAAGATCCCATCCTTCACCTATTAAGTCAATGAGCTTTTGCCCCAGGCTCTATGGGTCTGTACTATCCAGATGTGGATTTATAAGGCTGCTTTGGCTTTCCTGGATGCTTCAATTTGACTAAAACATCTGAAATAGGGACCCCTTCATTCCAGAAGGCAGATGGTGATTTTTATTAGCAAGTGGTTTCCTGTTCTTTCCATTCCTTCAATAATGCATTTGCTGTTGCTGTAGTTGGATGTGTGCTATATATATGATCACTAATACTTAGCAATGAATTCATGTTGATTTTCTTTCAGCTCAAAGGCTTTTTTCATTCATCTTCTGTCTCTTAATGGCAACAACAGGTAAATGTGTGCTCTTTTTGTAAAAAGAAAAAAAGTCTTACAATCTTTTCATAGTTTCTTCTAGAGTTTCCATACAAAATCTCCCCTAATTTAACACATCTAGTAAATCTCAGCAACACATAACAGTTTCTTTTCCCTGCCCGAAAGGCGAGGAGCTCTCAACCTCTTCCAAAATATCGCATCTCCTTTGTTGATGAGAGTTATTATCTGATGAGGTATGAGGCATCTCCATCTCTCTAACGATTCCAGTAAAAGCCAGTAGCAATCAGGGGCTACCAGAATTGCATTTCTCAGCCATTACCTTATTGCTGTGAAATACAGTTTCAGCCATCCATCTGTTAAAGAGCCCATAAGGGTGACAACACGACCAGCACCTCGGCCCATCCTGACAATAGCGAGTCTTTCAGTTTACAGAGCTAATGACTTACTAATTACCCGTACCGAGCAGGGTGGGAGAAGCACCCATCTATACTCATCTACACAATGAAAGCTCCCACGACCCGGAGGGAGGCAGCGCTCTGGGTTTCAGGTGCTGCAGTTGCACTTTGATTTAATGGGGTGTTGCAGAATGATTTTTGGGGTTTTGGGTGGGGTGTTTCCTTTTCCTTTTCCTTTTCCTTTTCCTTTTCCTTTTCCTTTTCCTTTTCCTTTTCCTTTTCCTTTTCCCCTTTCTCCCTTTCTCCCTTTCCCCCTTTCCCCCTTTCCCTTCTTTCCCTTTCCCTTCTTTCCCTTTCCCTTTCTCCCTTTC
>VZRW01002614.1:0-21907 GCA_013398125.1 Aegotheles bennettii
TCACATCTAGTTTAAAGCCCTTTGTAGTAAGCTTTGCTGGGGGCTGAGGATAGAACTCGGGACCTCCAGAAGTGTCTTCTGTCCTAATTTTTTCCTGTGATTCTGTACGCTTTATTGTTGTAATTTCTGCTTTGCTTCTCCCACTTGTCCCAGTGGAGGCTTAAGTACACATTCAGTGTCAGGCTTGGAAGTGATCCCAGCAATAAAATAAAGAACGGGTGACAATTCAGCCAATACTTTATGACATGGCTTCACTTTACAATGTTCTGGGGCATCCTACCCAAAATACAGTCTTGGGCTCCTTGTCAGGTCTGGTGATAGGAGAGTCTGAGCCTTGGGGGAGCTGCCTGAGGCTGTGTGTGGTCTCTGCCAATTTTTCAGTTTGTGTTCTTCCCTGCTCCTGGCTGTTGCTGCTGGCTGTGCTGGGATGACCCACTTAAAAATAGCCTAGCTGAGCTATTTTTGTGAGACACATATGCTCCCTTGTCCATCTCCCTGCTATACCAGCGTGACAGAGAGCACAGCCATGGAGTAATACCAGCTGGTGAGGATGTGGCAATACCATGAGCAGGTGTCACCATCAGGAAGTTTTTGTGCTGGACCTGGTTGGGTGTTGCTGGCTGCCTCAGGGGGTGTGTTGTGGTTTCAACTTTGACTCAATACCAATGCAAAACTCATCCAGGATGGCTACTGGATTTTTGCTGTCTCAACATTGCCTTGTGGAGAGTGGTCTTGTTTCACTCCTGACAGTCCTAGCCTGCACCTGGACATATGTGCTCAGAATTATTTTGAGGTTCGCAGCATTTGGTCTATCTTCTAACATGAAAAACATTTGCACAATGTGCATTTTGCCACGTCTGGGGCTTTGGTATGTCCTTAGCCCTTAGTGGGCTGCTCTGGGGTCCCTCACTAGAAAGATGTGCTGAGACCAGCTGGTGATGCTGTTTGTGGGTTGCAAGGCTGCAGTGGGCTGCTAGTCTTGCTGTGCAATGCAGGCCAGGTCTCTATGCAATGTTTGTCTCTCCCTGCCCAAGCAGGTATCTGGGGGAGGTGAAAGTACTGGAACCCCCCTCTGCTTGTGGTCCAAGCAGATGATACCCATGTCAGTGGAGGAGTCACTGTCTTGACTTTCGTGGGGCTATGCCTGCCTGGTACCCCCTGCATAAGCTTTGACCTAACTGCTAGCATGGGGGAGGGCCTGACATGGAACACATGAGAGCTACCCTGGCCATTGTGAACCTAGAATAAGGGGCAAGAAGGGCTGCTGTGCCTGATCAGGGAAAGGTTTGAGCCTTGCTCTTTTGTGGATGAGGAAATCAGCTCATTTCCATCTTGAGTGACTGCTTCACCCTTTGCTTCAGGTCCTCTGTATTTGTGCAATGTTTATACTACAGGCAGAGGTGTTTTTTCCCAACCAGCTTTCCTGGGCACTATGTTTAAGTGTCTTTGCCATGCTGGAGAACTGCAAATATTTTGGAGTGTTAATTAGAGCTGGATTTTCTGCTAAGAGGTAACACATCTCTATAATATGGTCTCTTTTGAAATCTTGCTCACCATTGTCATTTTGTCCCATACCACCTCTGCAGATCCTAATCCATCTGCACCAGCAGCACATCCTTCCTCAGATAGCCAGCAGCCTGCAGGTTGTGCTGCTGAAATGAGGTGACAGAAGTAGTTCCCACATCTCACAGTGGGCTGCCAAGGAGAAGGGACCCTCGTGCTTCTGCAGAGGACTGATGTTCAAACTGGTGCTAGTGATGGATATGGACAAAGCACTGTTTTCCATCACCTGCTTTGCCTTTGAAAACACGGAGGTTTGAGCATATGTTTGAGGCTTGGTTTGGTGAAGAATCTTTGCCCATACCTTCACACTGGGGACAGGTACTTTGATTATGAAGCCTTTACAGCGCAGGAGAGGGATGTGGTGTGTGTGCTGTGTGGCTGATGAGGCTACCTTGTCCCTCTGCGGAAGGAGAGGGCACCTGGACAGGCTGCAGGCTGTGAGCTGCTGCTTTGGGGGAGTGGCACGTGTCTGTTTTGAAAAGTGGATTGAAACCTTAGTCTGAGCTCCCTTAATCTGAGCCCCTTTACGGTGGGTGTGGATCCTTTAGGAACAAAAGACGAAGAAAGGCAATTGATAAAATCAAGGCCCATTGCAGGATGGCTGATTTTAAAGTCTGGTTCCCAGCTGGCTGATTTAAAAGGCTTCCAGCTCTGGTAGCAGATAGGGTTGTTTTTCCAAGGATATGCCTCTGAGCAGCTGTAAAAAGGTCCTGCTGCCTGATAGAAAGGCATGCTGAAAGGTTTTTATTTGCTACTGTGGATTGATTGGAGTACAGATGCTCTGGAAGACGTGCTGCATTATTCATGTGGTAGATACCTTTGCTAAAAGCTAATGCACAGCCTGGAGGCTGTGCAAAGTGGTACAGTCCTTTGTGTGGTTTTGTTGATTCACTGGAGAGCCTGGACTGCTGTTAAGCTTTTTTCCTGAATACTGAGTTTGATAAAGCAAATCAAGAAATGTGAGATCACTTAGCTAATGGCTCTCCACCTCCTTTCTTGTTTACAAACTGTTCCCAGCTTTTTTAATTTTTTATTTTTTAATGTGTTATTCATACAGAACTGCTTGCTAGACTGGGCCTGTTAGTGACACTTCACTGGTAACTCAGTTTTCTTGTGGCATCAACTGAAACTGTGTCCCTGATGGGTCTCAAGTGTCTACGGTGTGGTATGCATGCCAACATGAGGTTTGAAAACTGAGCGTCTGCAGTAACCATGCCCCAAGTTGGGTTCCCCATTAATGCATATTCAGTAGACTTACCCATAAAGATTCCTGCTGTTGAATATAGGTACTGGGGCACCCACCATCACCGGCAGAGCTGTGGGAGGCAGCTCCTGCATTTCCGTGTGCTGGACATGGTGGGAAGACCTCATGCGGGGTTCAGAGTGGCATGCTATTAGATATGGGGCCCTCTTTTCTTGGGAATAGGCATAACTGCGGCATGCATGCTTGTGCCTGGGCTGCCTGATCCCCCAGAGATCCCCCTCTGAGCTGCTGGCAGCTGGCACTGTACACTTCTTGCATAAACAGTTTTAAATTATACTGCAAACCCTGGAGCCAAAGATGGGAAATTCACTTCCTGCATGCAACACATCTGGTGGGGAGAAGACCTTGCTGAACTCAGACTTTGTTTCCCAGTTTTGGCTGTACTATATTTGCACCTGTGGGCCAAATGCATAAAAAGCCAGCCCGGGAACATGTCTCTTTCTGTAGCTTCCTTCTCTATCTTTCAGCAACTGGCTGTCAAGTGACATGGTCAAGGCCATGGTCCATTGCTCAGGTTGTCCATGTGGGGACTCTGAATGGATAAACTTCACCTCTAAGGCAACATCATTGTAGGCAGGATTTTGATTCTCAGTCTACAGCTGCGGAAGAGGCAACTGCCTCTGTTTGCCCTACATTAAGTGGAACCAAGCTGTGAACTAAAGGAGGTGAAAACCACCATATCTGTACCATTTATTACTCTCAGTAACAATCAATCTGTAGCCTCTGAGCTTGTATTGTTTGAGATGACATGTACAGGTGGTATTTAAAGCTCTGGGTTGCTGCACAATCGTGTTGTCTGTTCGACTTTGGATCCAAAGGAATTTATTACTGATAATTTATCCTTGATAGTGTTATTACACAGCAGAAATGGAATTTGGATGGCGAGGTGCATCTGGGGGTGTGTAACCTGTTCTCTTGCAGGTGTGCCTAGCTGGGAGTGCGTCCATGGCTTGGAGGGGAGCACAGCTGAAGCTCTGAGGCTCACAAACCATTTGGTGTGGCAGGTTTGAGAGAAGCTGGACTAGAAACAAAATGATCTGTGCTTATTTGGCACCTGACCCAAGAGGCTGATGGCTGGTGACGAAGTTCTGAGGGCTCCAGTTCTATCTTGAAGTAGTAGCTTCACACAAAGCTCAACACAAACCATGCCAAAATATCTCTAAAAGGCAGAAGACTTTCATGTGTGCATGTCTTACAAATTGTAGATAACACTGACATTCCTCTCTTTGCCTTCAGGGTTGCCTTTTTGAGGATGTACTCCTCTTTCATTTTGAAACATTGAGGATGGAAGCACGTGGGTGGATTTATTTTTTTTAAATGCAAACTCAAAAATGTAAACCTGAAAGCCTTGAACTAGTGAAAAATGTTGTGGGGATGAGGGTCAGAACCAGCATGCCAGCCTGTAACATGGCTGTGGCAAATCAATGCGTCTGGGCAAGTGAATGCCTAGTGCTGAGCAGCAGGACCATATGCCTGTGTTCTGGCAGCAGCTTCTCTGTTAACAACTGCACTGCTGGATGCAGAGAAGCGACTGGCAAAGGTTGACAGTCAGACATGCTGGACTTAAGAGGTGGATGACAGATTGCTTGCAAAACAAATCAAATTGGCAGGAATGTATAAATTTTCCAAAGCAAGTGTTCTCTGGGAGTTATCCCTCACCCCTTTCCTGTGCAGGAAAAGACAATTTCTGTTTTGAAATGAAAGAGCTATGGCTGGAATAAAAGGAAGATGAGAAGAAAATGGGGTTGATAGTGCTGAGCTGTAAAATGTGAGCTGTGATTGCTCTCTGGATTTCTAGAGCTGTTGCTTTCCTTGTACTGCAAAGCATGGACACCTCCACTTACCCTGTTACTACCACTGGGCTTTCCAGGCCTATTTATGTGGGAATACTTTTTCAGTAGAAGCTAAAGCCTGTAATGATATTAATACAATCACACCAGTGTTGCTGGTCCACCTTGGCATGCGGTACTTCTCACAGGGGAAAAGATGAAGATGCTCTTTGTCCCCATCTTGCCTGTAGATAAGCATGTCCACACAGGGGCATTTGTTGATGTGCTGAGCCAAACCCAGTGCAGACAGGGATGTGAGGCAGCCTGTCCTGCAGAGATGCACAGTGCTGCAGGCCTGACTTTTCACAGTAGGAGCAGCAAGACTTTGTGCAGCCTGAGAGAGTAGGTATGCTGTGACAGGAGGCATCCTGGCTCGCTGATTTTGAATTTGGTCTCCTGGGTGTTCTCTGGATCTCCAGTCACAGGTGAGACGGGGGCTCTCCTCATGCTGCACATACGACTTTCTGTGAGTGACCTGCTGACGATAGAGATGTTTGGTGTACTGGACCTGCAGCTCAGTCTCGTGTATTGAAAAAAACTTTTTCCAAAGCCCCACGAGAACAAAAGGTTGAAAAACCTGTATCCCTTGTAGGCTGTTACGAACAAGCATTTTTTTGTCCCGCATGCAGTCCAGCCCCCGGACCCAGAGGGTACTGGTTGCTTAGCCAGTGAGTTGCCACCTAGCAGGCTTGGCATGGCCTGTGATCACCCCAGCAGCACAGTCCTGGCTAGCAGGGCTTAGAGCTTCCAACCATATTGGCTTCTGGGAGGGACAAATGCAGAGCCCTTCCCAAACCTAGTTTAATTCCTCTGCAACTGCAAGAAGGGATGAGTGGTAAATTGGGCTACAGTGGGGCAGGTGAGGTTGGGCAGTGTTCACAAGCTGATGAGTGGGAACCCCAGTCAGTGCAGGCTGCAGAGCACATGAAGAACTTAACAAAACTAACCCAGAGCAATTAGCAGGTTGTCTTTGAGGACTCTGCAGAGGATAGAGGAGTTTCCTGAGATCTAGACAAAGGAAGCTTGAGCCTCTCTCCATAAGGATAATATCAGAACAACAAGAAAAAGTGGAACTTGTGGGAGAAATAGTGAGATGAAAGAGGCAGACTGAGCATGGCAAAACCAATCATGTCAACACACTCTGATTTCCACTTGGAAAGTGTGGTGGATATGAAGAAGCAGGAGATGCCATTTATCTTGACTTTAGCAACATGTTCAGTGCTGTCCCACACAATTATGACAAAGGAATATACACTAGATACACCTGTCTATGGTAAGGTACATGTAAATCTGGTGAGGGAACTATAGAGGAGAGCTTATTTGACAGTTAATTATTAAAATGTGAGGATTTATTGAAAAGACTTCTGCCATCTGATGCTGTTTGGTATTTTTGTCAGTAATTAGGACAAAGGAATAAATAATAAACAGGAAATGAGGAGGAGCAGGAAGCCTGCAGGATAAGGCTGGGGTTTGAAATTGCCTTGATAAGCTGAAGAAACGGCATGGGAAAATCAGGATGCGGTTCACTAGTGAGAGGTTCAGGTCTTCAGATGATGCAGTACTGTCAGACCCTGTCCAGTTCTGCAGAAAAGTGTCCAGGGCCTGCAGTTCATTTCAGGCTGATATGAACAGGAGAGTATCTGGTAAATTATAATGGAAGGATCTGTTCATCTATGTTAGTAAAATAGATGTATGTGAGTTTTAGGTGCAGCTGCTCTGGAAAAATGCAGATCAGCCAAAGAGAGTGGAAGTGAGGAGGACAAATTCATCAGCTGTTGAGAAAACATGGCTGACATGAGGAGGATGAGGTAAAAAATAGAGAAGAATGGAAAACAATGTGTCAACTCTGGAGAAAATCTTGCTGCAGGAAGAAGAGATCACTGTTTTCCTGTGATCTGGCTAAATAGGATAAGAAGCAAGGGACACTGATTGCACAAAAGGAGATTTAATTTTGAAAGCAGGGAAAAGCTTTGTAATTGTAAAGGCAGGTGAGTGCTGGGGTGCGTTTCACAGGAAGATGATGGTCTGTCCACTACTGGAGAATTTTAGAAAAAGATCCTTAGGGAAGGATTTAGAGAAATGAATGAGAAGAATAGGAAAAAAGCTAGACTCCCAAGATTTCCAACGATTTGCCTCTGATTCCATGAATTTATCCTCCTGTTCCACTCAGAAAGTAGGTATTTCTCATTTTTCACTAACCACTTGTCCATTTGAGGACCTTCTTGCTAACTTCATGCTGCTTAATCACTGTGGTGGGGAACCATGTCACTATTGGAAACTGAGTACACCGTGCCATAGAGATTTTGGCTTTTGTTAGTGCAGATTGGCTTGCGAAGCCTGGCAAGGGTTTACAAAAGATGTGCTGACTCCCCATCTATCTCACTTTTATCTGGGTATCTGTTAACTTTGTTCCGTTTTTTACTTCTTTGATGTAACTTTCCTTTCCCCAGCCTCCCCTCAAAACCTAATATTGCTTTCTTGTTTTTCACATACAGTTGAATTTAAATGAGAGAGTGCACACTGTAGTCCAGCTATTTTTGTTGCTTTAGGTCAGCTGGTTGAGTTGCTGCTTGTTTTCCTTCCCCTGAGCATGACCCGTCTGATGAGTCCCTGGCAGGCAGTGTAGTGTAACAGGAACTTATCCCATCTACTTTACGTTGAACGCACATGGAAAGTTCTGGTCTGCTTTCACCGTATCTGCTCAGGATGCCCTCCCTAGAGATCACTGTGCAGATTTCACAGGGTCATAGCATGGCTGAGGGTGGAGGCATCTCTGGAGATTCCAGATGGTGACCCTTGGGAGTGGCCTACACAGTGACAGGAGTTGGACTCGATGATCCTGGAGGGTCCCTTCCAGCTTGGCATATTCTCTGATTCTCTGGAGTTGCCTCTGGAGAAACCTGTAGTCCCACTGCCGGCTCAAAGCAGGTTCAGCTACACCAGGTACTCAGTTCAGTGTGTGACTGGGTTTTGAGTATTTCTAAAGATGGAGACTCCACAACCTCTCTCAGCAACCTGTGCCAGCATTTGACCACTCTCACAGTAAAAAAGTTTCTTCTTATGTTGTAACTGCTTGATCAAGCTCAGGCTGAAGGGTCTGTGGTTCCTCAGATCCTCTGTCTTGCCCTTTTAAAGATAAGGGTGACATTTGCTTTCTTCCACTCCTCAGGGGCATCCCCTGATTGCCATGACCTTTCAGAGAAAACCAGGAATGACCTTGCAATAACACGGGACAGCTTCCTCAGCTCCTGTGGGTGCATCCCATCAGGCCCTTGTGCATGTCCAGTCTGTATAAATGGTCTCTGAGGTAGCATGTTTAAATGTTCCCAAGGTAAGTCTTCCATGCCTTGGGATTTCCACAGGTCTCAGGGGCCTGGAATACCTGAGGGCTGGTATTAGCAGTACAGACTGAGCTTAAGAAGGCATTCAATGCCTCAACCGGTCCCGTGTCCTTTCTCCCCAAGTCTCCATTCCTATTGCTCAGCAGGCCCATATTTTCCTAAGTTGTCATGGTTTAATGCTGGGCTGGCAATTAAAAGAATGGCAGATGCTCTCTATTAAATCTTGCCTCTTCCCAGAAAGTGAAAGGAAAGAGAATAAGGTAGAGAGACTTACAGCTTGGAAACTGAACTGCACAGCTGTAATGAAACAGTAGTGAGATATATATACACAAAAATATACAACTATAGACAAACCAGTATCACGCCTCCCCCCCTCACCCAGTAATGCTCACATCACCCTGAGGCTGCAGAGTGGCCCTGGGAAAATCCCGGACTGGGCTCCTGGAGTCAGCTGCAGACAGGAGCTGGATGCAGGAACACATGGAGTCAGGAATGCATGGATTGGGATCAAATGCAGATGAACAGACAGGATCCTTCCATGACACCAGCCATGGACTAAGAGAGCCTGACCCTCATTGATCCCTCACATTTATATTGAGTATGATGCATATGAGATGGAATACTTAGTTTGGTCAATTTTGGTCACCTGTCCCGTCTGCTCCTCCCTGTAGGAGGGTCGCAGGTGTGACCCCTTTGCTCCCCTTTCTTTCTGGAGC
Source organism: Aegotheles bennettii (assembly GCA_013398125.1). Lineage (NCBI taxonomy): Eukaryota > Metazoa > Chordata > Aves > Caprimulgiformes > Aegothelidae > Aegotheles > Aegotheles bennettii. Next base: position 8,714 of record VZRW01002614.1, read on the forward strand.
ACAAGGTGTTAGGCAGAACCAAGCAGTGGCCTTGGTTCTGCATACCATTCTCCAGCAGTAACTATAAACATCGAGCTTTATCAGTCCTAGAGGCAGACACTGACTGAAAAACGCGCCATTAATTTCAGCAAGTGCAGCTACTTGGAAGAGACTTAACTGAGAAGTAAAATTACCAAAAGAAAATTGGTTCTGACTGGCTCAAACCAGGACACTAGTTGTCCTTTTGCTGATAATGTACTAGTAGAAATCTTTCTTCTTACGCTTCACATCCCTCTCCAGAGTCAGCTCCAGTTGGGCTTTAGCTTTCCAAAGCCCAGCCCTGCATCTTTGGGCAGTGTCTCTATATTCCTCCCAGGACAGTTGTCCCCGATTCCACATCCTGTGTATATCATTTTTGTGGCTGAATTTTACAAGGATGTCCTGGTTCATCCACGCAGGTCTCATGCTGCTTTTGCTTGTTTTCTTGCATTTTGGAACAGGTCATTATGAACTTGGAGGAGGTGAACCTTGAAAATCCTGCTATGGTTGTGCCTGAGAAGGATTTAGTAGCTTTTTTGCCATTTGGAAATTGTTTCTCATCTCCTTAGTTGCACTTTTTACTATTAAATCTGCCTAAACTTATGAGCCCCTTTCTATTTTCTTTGTTTGGCTGCAAATTGAACCTTTCTTGTTCTCAGCATAGTACTCTTGAATATTTCCATGCCACCTGCAAGGACTTACCTAGTTTAGCTGCTTCTTCTATTGCTCCTTTGCAACAGGCTTCCTCATTTGTGCCTGGAACTCCTTTCTGAGCCAAAAGAGAGCCGCAGTTTGTGTTTGGGCTTTCTGCCTTCTCTGGACAAAAGAAAAAAAATTACATTTCCTTTAAGAAAGGAGCTAAAATGCTGGAGATCTGTTGTGACACTTGCATCTTCCCGGTGCACCAGTGAGCAGCCACCTAGGTACCAGAGGACTGAAGTATGGCCCGTGCAGTACCACTGCCTGCTGTTGGTGTTGCTAACTGCAAGATAACCTGTTGAATGTTCATCTCTATGATCAGTTCTTAGCAATATGTCCTCCATAGTGGTAGCAGTGTATTTCATAGAGCCTTACCCAAAACCTTTCACACCCCAAGACAAGGAATGCTTAAAATGAGAAAGGACAGCATGACCCTTTCAACACAAGGTTTGGGTGGCTGCATCAGGGTTTGACTTTGATTTATTGGTGTACATTTTCTTGAGAAGGGCTAGTTATAAATGAGGTGTGACTGAGCAGGAAAGGGCAGAAGAAAGGAGTGTTTGCCTTTGTTAGAGAGACAGAATCACAGAATCACCAAATCACAGATCACAGAGTTGGTAAGGTTGGAAGGGACCACAGTGGCTCATCTGGTCCAACCTCCCTGCCCACGCAGGGTCATCCTAGAGCACATGGCACAGGATTGCATCCAGACAGTTCTTGAATATCTCCAGTGAGGGAGACTCCACAACCTCTCTGGGCAACCTGTTCCAGTGTGCAGGAACTCACGCAGTAAAGAAGTTCTTCCTTGTGTTCAGGTGGAACTTCCTGTGCATCAGTTTCTGCCCATTGCCTCTTGTTCTATTGGTTGGCACCACCAAAAAGAGCTTGGTTCCATTCTATTGACACCCACCCTTTATTTATATACATTAATAAGGTCCCCTCTCAGTTGGCTCTTCCTGAGGTTGACCTTCATGGGGAAGCAAGACCTGCTAATAGGATGAGATGAGGATGGTCTCAAGCCAATGGAGCAAAGGAGTGTCTTGGCAAAGCCTTCACCTGCTCTTGCAACAGTCTTACAGTGCAGTAATTCCCTTGGGGTTTTGAGGTGTCTCCTCTAGTTTCTTTGCAGACTACAAGCCAGGGACCGCCTCTCCATCTGCCTGGTGGTACACAGGATTTGGTGTTTGTAAGTACACCCATAACATTAGTGACCTTGTCATTAAGGGACTTGCAAGCCCAACGCAGCAGGCTTTCCCCAGGCTGCTGGAGAGTCCTTTTTCTGGGGACAGAAGGTGGGTGTCTCTGAAAGTACTCCTGGTTCTCCAGGCCATGCATGTAGACCTGTGAGCAGAAGTCTCTGGGGGTGGATCAACCTAAAGAGGGTGGTGCAGGGCACCAGAAGAGTGAAAGGGTCTCCCTCCTAGGGGTTTGCAAGGCACAGCTAGAGAAGGCTACAGCCATACTGATGTGTTGCTGGGGGTAGCTTTGCTCTGAGCCAGAGGACTGTTCACTCACATCTGTGATAAAACTGTCCCTTACTGCTGCTTCTGATGAAAAGGGGAACTGGGTGAGGTGTGAAGAGCTGACTGCTCTGGTGAAATCACCTGCAATAATATTTGTGTGGGATAGAGTGAATGATGGATGGACCAGAGCATGCTCCAACAGGCTGCCGGCTCATGCCTGGTCCATGTTAGCACGAGAGAGTTTGTCACGTCTTCCAAAACCCTCACAGGATGAGTGCATGAAAACGGTATCTTATTACAATACTTCAATTAGCAAGAGGGACAGGTTTGCCCACTCAGATGTTTCTAATGAAGCCCTTTTTGTTGCCGTGAAAGCTGGTGACAAACGAGGACACATGGGATGGGAAATTGAAACCCAGCACTGGGTGCTTGTAGCTAGCAAATGGCACCTGCAGACTAGCACAAGCAGACACCTTTCTTGCTGCTTGCTTATTTTGTGATCACTGTGCTCCTGTCAGGGTTGTAGCCATCTGCCTTTTCTCTGCATAAGGCAAGAAGAAAGAGTGAGAAATGCATGTGGAGTGGTGTGAGGCTGAAAGTTTTAAAGCCATCTAAGCATCCTCTGCACACTGTTTTTTTTATGCCTGTCACTTTGAATGCTCTTGTTTAACTGAAGAGCCAGGGTGTATTGGAGCATGTGGCCTGCAGTACTGGGTCTCAGGGAGAGAGATCTTTGCTCTGTAGGAGAAGCATTAGTAGCATTATTCTGAGTAAATATAATAATGTGATGTATTTGTCTTTGCCAAAACTGTTCTGGTCCAGCTGGATGGACCTGGGACTTAGTTGGCTTAGCTGGTTAGTCAACTGCTAAGAGCAGGTGTTTCACAGTGAAAGTGCTTGTCTTTGAGTTTTACTGCATCCAGGTAACAGATGTCTTCTGCCGGAGATGTAAGAAATATTGACCTTGCTGATCTGATGTATGTACTGCACTGCTCCCCAGATGTGCCCTGATGCTGGCTAGGTAAGAGCAGAAGGTTTTGGAGCAGCCTGCTCCACAGCTGTTCCTCTGCTGAGATTCAGAAAGAAGCAAGATGCAGCAAGAAGCCTACCTCTCTCTGATCAGAAGAGGGGCCAGCAGTCTCTTAAAGTGGAAACACTGAAACCAAGACCTTGTGCCTGTGTGAAGATTTCACAAGCCTGGTTTAGAAGCAGGTAGCAGATGTCTTCCTGCTTCAACATAAATATATTGTGGGGAGTGAGAAGGGGGGACATGCTTTTTATGGAGCTCTCTTGTACAGTCTGCTCCTATGGAGTCATGTAATGAAATTTACAGTGCATAGAGCTGGCTTTCAGGCAGCAAACCAGCAGTATTTCATGATATACTAATTGTCAGTTATTTAACTGCTTCCTTTCTAGAGGTCCTTGGGGTATTAACAATTGGAATGTCTCTCCTGTTTCCCATGTGCAGCCTTGTGTACAGTTTAGGGCTGTGTTGAAGCTGACTTCATGCGTATCTTGCTCTCGTCACCTGGCTCTAAGCATTATCTAATTGCCATTGGCAGAGACAAGGTAGCTGAAAGGGTCTCCCAGAGTGATTCTTCTTGTCTTTTGGCAGGAAGTTACCCTATTTATTTTTGGATGGGGAGGGGTGAATTTTGAGAGCATCAGCTGTGTGGAAGTAAAGGACAGTGAGGGGAGGAGGGAGGATTTAGCAGGAGAGGAGAAGGATAGGATGAATGAAACTGAGTTAAAGACAGTAGGAGAGAAGGGGTCAGAGAAAATCATGGAACCTAGTCAGGCCAGTCATTCAGTGATTCTTGCTTTTGTTTGAACTTGTAAATTCTCTTGATTCCCTATCAGTAAGGACATGGGAGGAAGAGAGTCCCACTTGCCAGGTTGGATCATCTGAACATCTGAAGTGCTTTTCAGAGTGGCTGGTGAGGTATGGGCAGAGTTTGCAAACCTGTCAATGAACAATAGAAAACAATACTTAAAAGTGTTTTGGAAGATTGTCATGTTATGTGCTTTCCTTAGGAGTGCACTGGGGCAAGATCTCCAGAGATATGACTGGACTTCAGCCCTTTTCTCCAGATGTCAGGGCAGCTTTCATGCAGGAGTGAAACACAGGACATGCGGAGCACAGGTCTCGAGGAGAAGGGAGGCTTCTTGTGCTAAACTGGGGAGTGTGAAGCAGACATAACCATTATTAATACACGGGCATGTATTTGTACCCTGCTCAGAGGTGAGCAGCACAAGAAAACAGAAAATAGTTGTTTGAGAAGGGACATGTGCCATACAGATTGAGCATGATGAACTGGAAGGCTGCCAGCTCAGGCATGGGGTGTTCTGAGGAGTGTGAGCACCTCCACTGGGGAGAGGATGCAAATCTGTCCCTTCCAGAGATGCTGTGCCAGATTCTGGTCTTCAGAAGAGCTCTGGCTGTCCTTTGATCACTGCAATTCTCCTGGTATCAGAGGAAGAGACAGGCAGTCTGTTCTCCCCTTACCTGAAGTCAGGCAGAGCTAGAGAGCTTTCTGTAAGAGCTTACAAACTGTTATTCGGCCTAGAAATTCTGCATTGGCGTGGAGCCTTTATGTGCTCTGCTTCCATGCAGTGTTGTAAGAGATCGCTCATCTAATGTGATGCTCTACAGGCAGTGATCTTGTGTGTGAACTGGCTTAGTTTGGCTGAAACTTGTAAAAAAGGCTTTGAATAAAGGTGATCTTATAGTTGGTGGTGTAGGATGCCCATTTGTATCACTCGAGTCAGCAGTGAGCCTCCTACCTCTACAGCCTTTAGTCAGTGAAATGTCAATATATGTTGGCATGGGGACAGAAGGGGCCAAGGACTTGTGTCTCAAAGACGCATGTTGGGTGAATGCATGCTGGATGCTGCCAGGCCCCTGCACGTGCTGTGCACAAAAGTGGAGAGAGGGGCTTATTTCATGTGTAGAGCCTGGTCTCACAGAAGATGGGCACTGGGATGGCCCAGGGGCAGCTCTTGGCACAGGAGAGCCAGCTCTCTGCAATCAGGGAGGTGGTTTCCAGCCTGGTTAGCTTAAAAAACTTTCTGCAGCCAGAGACCTCAGACAAGTTCCATGAAGAAGCTCCAGGTGGTCTATCCAAGAGAAGTTTCTTGTGCCCACTGGGCTTTTTCAACTCCTGTGAGTTCTCCAGATGCCAACTTGTGCCACTTTGAATGATTTTTGTGCCTTTGTTTCCTTTCTGTTCTGTGATGTCATGGGATCTCTGCTTCGGAAGGTCCCACCTCTTTTGCTCACCATCATCTTCAAGTCTGCATACGTATGAGTGGTCTCTTCCTTCTCTGCATCCTTTTTGCAGTCCCATACAGTTGTTGATCTCAGGGAAACAGGGCCTGTTTGTTTTCACGAGGGCAGTAGAGAAGGTTTCAGCTCAAATGGTGCATTAAACAGATCAACTAAAATTAAACTTCTAGCTTTCATTTACCTTTATATCACTCTTAATAGTGACCCTGAACAGCAATACATTCAAAAGGAGCTACTCTGACCTCTTAATGGCAGGAATGATGGCCACTGCTAAACAGCTTGGCTTGCAGCATGACTTTTGGTACCATAATGAAATAGGTTGTTCTGCAGTAGCTATACCTGATTCAGCCATTTTGCCCTGGATGTTAGGAATTGCAATTCTGACATTAAGTATTGCAATTGAAAATTGCTTAAAATGGAGATACTGGATGCCCTGCCAGGGAGTTAGTGCAGCCAGTATGAGCTGGTGTAACCCTGCCACACTCCAGGCATAGCAGGCTTACTGCACATGAAATCACGATACTATGTGATTTCTCTGCTCCCGCTGTGTGAGTCTCTCCTCTCCAAATCAGCTGTAGCTCTGTTGTCATTGCTGGGCTTTTATTGAGTCTGCCTGGGAAACGCTGCTAATGGAGATTCATGCCTTTCCCTCTCCCACTCCTGTGACCACTGTCTAATTGGAGACTTCTCTGATGTGGTTAAAACACATGCTTTTTGACTGTCTGTCTCTCCTAGACTTTGAAAGCAGACAGTTTATATCCTCTTTGTAACAACTTTTTCCATGTTTGAAGCCTAGTGTCATGGCTTCCCTCCATCATCTCCACCCTGAAGATTTTAGGATTTCTTAGCAGATCACACACTTTTGACCGCTACTCTGTACCACTCCCCACTGAATTCTCCTCTGTCTGCCACCTTCCCAAAGGTGTCAGAGCTTAAGTCTTTTGTCTGGTGTTCCTGTTGCTGATGATGGGAAATGCAAGCTGAAGTCTCAGTGCGGGCATGTCGAGAGGGGCAGGAGCACACAGTTGAGAATCGTCCTCTCTGCACACTTGTGTATTGTTTCTGTTCTGGAAATACAAACAGCTCATGCCATGGTTAAGTATTTCAGCATAGAACCAGTCTACCTGTTTCCTTGCTTGTATTTTCAGAGCAGGGAACATACCTGGGAGGAGAGAAAACACACAGAGAACATCCATTTTGATAAATGACAGGATTGCCCAACCTTTCCCCTCACACAAAGTCAGTGGAAAATTGTCACTGACACTAAGCCAGTTGCTGAATCAGGATGGATCGCAGTGGACACTCTCTGCTCCAGAATGAGTCATGCATGCTTAGCTCTTGGCATGTTTGGTGTGTGGGGGCCTGGTAGCTGATAGTTCTGCTCTATGTAACTGGGAATTATAAAATGAGTGCCCTTCCTGGCAGGCAGCAGCAGGACACATGGTGCTCCTGGCTCCCATGTCTTCTGGTGTCACCTCTCCCTCTCCACAGTGGGGATCCACTGTTATGTTTTGTGTGTGTGACGTGATAGGAGACGCTGGGTGGCAGATGGTGGGTGCTTTGGAGTTTGCTGGTCCCTGGGGGCTGGGAAAGAGCAGAAGGCTAGCATGCATTGGAGAGTGTGCAATAAATGAGCTGGGAATGCTAAGTGGGATTTCCTATCCCCAAACTCCTCGGTCAGGTTACAAACCTGTCTCCCATATGACTTTGGTGTAGTCTAAATTCCTCCCTGCTCCAGCTGGGCGCAGCACAGCCCGTGATGTGTGTCCGGCCATTGCTGGAGATGTGCATGCACACTCCAATTCCTTCTGCTTCCAGTTGTGTTGTGACAGCCATCCATTTGTGCTCTGTTTGACCCACATGAGGTACTGTCTATGATCTGATTTTGCTTGAGTGCAGTATTCTGAGTGTTTTTGTTTTGCCCTTTTTTTTTTCGTAATCCCTGCTCCCCCGCTTCCCACCCCTCACCCCTTGGTTATTTTTCTGCTCTTTGAGCAAGAGAAAGCAGCTCATGGATAGGGCTGAAAGTGCCAGAACATAAATAGGACAGGAGTGCAGGAGTGTGTGCTGGGAGAGGTTAGCTCCTAACAGTGTGTGGAGCCACACCCAAGAGCTGGTATTTCCAGGAGATAAGGTGCCCATCAATCTTCTTTCAAGCCTTCCTCAGGTTATAAGGAAAATAACTTCCTGGTCTGTATGCCCTCCAGCTCCTGGAACTATTGATGCCAAGGATATCAAAGATGCCAAGGATATCAAAGATGGTAGAAGGCAGAATAAAGTGCTGCCAATGTCTTGAGCTTCTAGGTTATTAGGGCTGACCTGGCTGCTGTGACTCTTTCACAAAATAGTGTGCTCCAGAGGGGAAGGTGCTCTCAGTTGGGTCTGGATTAGGCTATGGTATGTCTGGGTTTCTTCAAACATACTTCAGTTTTTCTATGTTGTTATTTTGTCCAGAAGCAAGAAAAATTCATCTAGAATTCAGAAATTTCATGCACAGTGCAGGCAAAACTGTAATCCTTGGGAAAGTGGGATGCAATAGGGCAAGCGGAAACATGCTGGCCTATGGTGAAACACATGTTCAGTCAGTTGGAAATGCATATGCCTGTTTGTTTTGTCTGAGAGAGTAGTAAATATGGAGAGTAGTAAATATGCCACAGCATAGGTCTCCCAAGACTGCTTTTGAGTTCTGTAGACGTCCTTAGATTTCACAAACCTTTTAGGAGCTCACACCTTTGGCAAGGAGCTGGGTCTTTTGCAGTCAGGTTTCACAGATGAGTCACGAAAAGCTAACTTTCATCAACAACCTTGTAAAATAGTCAGAGGTAAAGCAGAGCAAAGTCCCTTCAGTGCTGCCACACTGTGTTTCTGAAGACAAGTGGTGGATCTGGATTCTCCATCTTTAACTGTTCTTTAGAGGTCACATAAGCAATTCCATGTTCACGTCCAGTAAGCACAAAGGGGCTGAGTAGACTGTTCTTGAGGCTATGAAAGTACCCCAGTGGTTTTCTGGGCACCTTTTCAGGTGCTAGGAAGAGAAATCACACATGTTCTGAGCACTGGGCTGAGAATTCCTATGGCTTTGCTGTTTTATCTTATAATACCAGACTCAACTGCTCAGCCAAGGACAATATGACTCTGTCTTAAAATAAAAAAAAAAAGGAACAAAAGACCTTGCAAAGCAGCAGACTTACAGATCATCCTAGATCGATGCCCTTCTGGTCTCCCTTGCATGAGCCGCTGTTGAATGTGCTTGCTGCACTTGTCACTTAACCTGTGCACACACAGAAATTGTAGGGCTAGTTGCAGGTCCATCTTTCAGTGAAGCTTGCACTCTGTGCTGCACATTGAAGACATCTCCAGAGGCTTCTCTGCGTACCCTCAGGGCTCCATTATGCTGGGCCAGTTGTCTGAATCCTTACTACTTGCAAGGGGCTGGACCAGACAAAGTTTTCTTGGTCAGAGAGTTTGGATTCTAGCAAGACCCCTGTTCTGAGCATGAGGAAGAAGTTGCAGCCATGACCTCACTTTCTCTGCCTCCTTCTGCTGTATTCTGAACCTTGGACAAGAGATGAGGAACTTTTTAAATTTTGAGACCAGCTTACATGAAGGTTCCTCTGCAGACGACCAGATCTGTCTGTCAGGACAGTCCATGTTGTTTCTTTCTTCTTTCAGCTCAGAGCCAGGCACCCAGAAATGCCTGTTGTGAGAGGCTTCAGGGGATCATTTAAAACTCTCTGTATGACCTTGCTCTGTTTCTTACAGTTGCATTATTCGGCTTAGAGAGGCAGAGGAGCTGCTTCCCGTGTTTATGTCAGCAGTAAGGAATTATGAAGCAAATGGATGCATTTTACTCTGTTTCATATATAGCACTGTATATTCTTTCATGACATAGTGCTCCCAGTGCTAGGGTTGCACATCTCAGCAGGCAGAAGCTGTCTAGGAAACACTGTCCAGCCTGAAAAGCTTGTGCTGATTGCTGGCTGCAACCTGGTAAGCAGAAATCTGAGGAGTGCTTGCAGGGATCTCTATATCCTACTCCAGGACCTCTTGGCAGCTTCAGAAAAAGATCCCCTTAATGTTCTTTGTTGGAGGAGGTGGAAGTGACAATCACAAGGTCCCAGAACTTGGTCTTCGAGAGCTGGGTGAAGGGAGGATAGTGCTAAACATATTCTTTGCATCAGCTGTATGGTTAGAAACGTACAAACACTAGTAATATCTGCAGTGTCTCCCTCCATCCCATTTCCACCTTCCACCTGCTCCCCTTTCCCGAGAGGCTGTTAGTACTGGGAATTAGGTCAGGACAATGTGGAGGGAAGGCAGGAGGTTGATTCTTGGATTACGAAGGCTATGGTGCCTTTCTCCAGAACACAAAGGGCTCTGTGCCATGCTGGCAGAGGGCTGATGGTCCCTTCATCCTTTAGTCAGTTCAGCATCACTCGCTGTGCTGGGATAGTGGCAGCAGAGCCCTGAGCAGCAAGTGAGGGGGGATCTTCTGCCTCCTTGAACAGATGAGAGGACCCAGACCTCAGTACCACCTGCCTCTCAAGATGGGGATATGCTGTCCACGGACACTACCCAGTGTGCAGAGATGGTCAGTACGCCCCTGCTTGTGGGCACCCTGGCTTCTTCCTGCCCCAGAAGCAGGTGAGGTGAGCTGGGGATCCCTGAGATATGGCTTCAGGCCTTACTTGGTGCTGCTTACCCAGGATTAACACAACTCTGGGCTCTGCCCATGCTGGCTCACCTTGTCAGACACGGCTGTTCAAGGAGAGACCCTCTGTACACTGGAGCCAGCCCTCCAGTGCAGGAAGAAAGTTAACCCCATTAGTCCTAAAGAACATCCAGGGAAAGCATATTGTTAACTGACTAAGCAAAATATTTAATTTTGGGGCTCTATAAAATGCACAAATATGCTTTTTTTTTGGAGGCGATGGTGCAAGTTTTTGCAATGAAAAAACAGTCCTGTCTTGTTGACAGTGCTGGTGTATTCCCATTCACTTTCTCTCCCCCCATCACTTATCCCTGTTGCTATTTGCACAGTTCTGAAAATGGTTGCCTCTCCAAACAGTAGTTTTCATGGGATGGGGAAGAGGTGTGTTGTGGTCATTTACTGTAAGAAGAACAGATGGGAGAGCTGAGACTGCAAGACAAACTTAAGGTTTATTGGGTTGAAAGTCCACTTAACATGAGTATGCATCTTGGAATATTGCCAGTGGCAATACTGTAGGGCAGTACAAGATACAATATGGCTGAGATTCTGAGGCCCTAAAATCACAGAATCACAGAATAGTTGAGGTTCAAAGTGATCCCTTGAGATCACCTAATCCAATCCTGCTTCTCAAAGCAGGGTCAACTAGAGCAGATTGCCCAGGACTGTGTCTGGTCAGGTTTTAAGTATCTCCAAGGATGGAGACTCCACAACCTCTTTGGGCAACCTGTGCCAGTGTTTGACTACCCTGGCAGAAAAAAAAGCACTTTTCCTTGTGTTTAAATGGAATTTTCTATATTTCAATTTGTGCCTATTGCTTCTTGTCCTGTTGCTGGGCACCACTAAGGGAAGTCTGGCTCTGTCTTCTTTGTTCCCTCTCTTGAGGTGTTTGTACATATTTGTAAGATCCTCCTGAACCTGCTTTTCTCCAGGTGAACAGTCCCATGTCTCTCAACCTCTGTTCCTATGAGAGTCCCAGTCCCTTCACCATCCTCATGCACCTTGACTGGACCAGTATGTTCATGTCTGTGTTGTACTGAAGAGTCCAGCACTGGACCTAGCACTCCAGGTTTGTCGCACCAGTGCCAAGTAGAGGGGAAGGGTCACTTCCCTCAACCTACTGGCAACACTCCTCCTAATGCAGTCCAGAAGGCAATTGGCTTTCTTTGCTGCAAGGATGCGTTGCTGGCAGCTCATGGTCAGCTTGTTGACCACCTGGATATACAGGTTGTTTTCTGCAAGGATGCTTTCCACTTAGTTGGCACTCAGCGTATACTGGTGCATGGAGTTATTCCTACATAGGTGCGCAACTTGCCTCTTTCCCTTATTGAACATCATGAGGTTCCTGTGGGCCCATTTCTCCAGTCTGTCAAGGTCCCTCTGGTTGGCAGAACAACCTTCTGGTGTATCATCCACTCCTACCTGTTTAGCGTCATCTGCAGACTAGCTNCCAGGTTTGTCGCACCAGTGCCAAGTAGAGGGGAAGGGTCACTTCCCTCAACCTACTGGCAACACTCCTCCTAATGCAGTCCAGAAGGCAATTGGCTTTCTTTGCTGCAAGGATGCGTTGCTGGCAGCTCATGGTCAGCTTGTTGACCACCTGGATATACAGGTTGTTTTCTGCAAGGATGCTTTCCACTTAGTTGGCACTCAGCGTATACTGGTGCATGGAGTTATTCCTACATAGGTGCGCAACTTGCCTCTTTCCCTTATTGAACATCATGAGGTTCCTGTGGGCCCATTTCTCCAGTCTGTCAAGGTCCCTCTGGTTGGCAGAACAACCTTCTGGTGTATCATCCACTCCTACCTGTTTAGCGTCATCTGCAGACTAGCTGAGGGTACACCCTGCTCCATCATTCGGATCATTAATGAAAATATTAAGCAGCATTGGGGTACACCACTACAGACTGGCCTCCAGCTGGACTTTGTGCTGCTGATTGCAAGCCCTTGCATCCAGGAATTCAGACAGTTTACAGTTTACCTCAGTGTCTGCTTATCCAGCCTGTACTTCATTTTTCTATGAGGCTGTTAATGTGAGACAGTGTCAAAAGCCTTGATTATAATAGTCGGGCAAACTACATCCAAGTCTTCCTTGCCTTGAACTTTCCACAGGTCTCAGGGGCCCCGNGAACAACCTTCTGGTGTATCATCCACTCCTACCTGTTTAGCGTCATCTGCAGACTAGCTGAGGGTACACCCTGCTCCATCATTCGGATCATTAATGAAAATATTAAGCAGCATTGGGGTACACCACTACAGACTGGCCTCCAGCTGGACTTTGTGCTGCTGATTGCAAGCCCTTGCATCCAGGAATTCAGACAGTTTACAGTTTACCTCAGTGTCTGCCTATCCAGCCTGTACTTCATTTTTCTATGAGGCTGTTAATGTGAGACAGTGTCAAAAGCCTTGATTATAATAGTCGGGCAAACTACATCCAAGTCTTCCTTGCCTTGAACTTTCCACAGGTCTCAGGGGCCCCGGATACCTTAAGGACCATCTTAGCAGTAAATGCTGAGGCGAAAAAGGCATTTGATGCCTCAGCCTTTTCTGTGTCCTTTGTCATGAGGGCTCCTGCCCCATTCCTCAGCAGGCCAATGTTTTCCCTAGTTGTCCTTTTACTGCTGAAGTACCTGTAAGAACCTTTCTATTGCCCTTCACATCCCTTGTGAGACTCAACTCTAGGTGGGCTTTAGCTTTCCTAAAGCTGGCAGTGAGCAGAGATGGCCATTTGGGCCATTGGCAGGATTTCCCATCATTCACTCTCAGAGGCAAGCCCCCCCTTGAATCCTCTCCCATCTTTGGTGACTCTTACAGCAGAGCACTTGCTGCCTTCTCCATAAGGGATCTGAGCTCTTAGGTGACCCACAATTCACTTCAGCTAATTTCACACCAAACTAGTCCACCCAAGCTGTGCCACACTGATACATTTCCATGTTCATCTCACCCTTTTCATGCCCCACCCTTGTCTACCACCCTGACATGGCTTGTCTACCATCCTGGCAGGCTGGCATGGGTGATAC
>VZRW01002616.1:0-33987 GCA_013398125.1 Aegotheles bennettii
CCCCTAGGATTCTGTGTGATTCTATGTGTGTGTGATTCTGTGATCTCCTTCCGCTTACCCGCACAACTGGACACTCACGTGTGGTGGAACCACAGCAGCTCTCATCAGACATGAAGGAAGGTTTCCAGGTCGCGTGGTGCTGTCTGTGCCTTCGGTCCCTCCCCAGGCCTCACAGGCTGCGCAGTCGGCTGTCCCTGATTTCTCAGGGTGCCTTGTCCAGGGAGGTGAGAGGGAGCTTTGCTGGGGCTGGTGATTCTCATTGCTTCCCTCCCTGACCAGTTTGGAGTGATTTTCCTGGCGCTGCCATGGAAACAGTGCCTGTAGTCACAGAAAAGGGAATGTGTGTGGCATTCAGCTGCTGCCAGTTGTGGGGAGGAGAGAGCCTGCCTTTTCCCAAGTCCAAATTCCCACTGCGGGGAGAGACATTGGATTTAAGATGAGGGGCATGGCGACAACAGATATGTCTCTAAACCACAGCTCAGAAACCATGGCTGGAAATCAATTCAAACCCCGTTTCTGCTATTAAATTTATGTAGAGCACTGAATTTAAAATTCCGTATGTGCTGGCTTGTTTTTATTTACTTTGCCTTTCCTTCTCAATACTGTGATGCCATGAACTGGTCTGTTCTGAAAAGGGAGTTGCAAGTCCTGCCCGTTTGTTCTGCAGTTGAGGTCAGGGCCGTTAGTGATGTGCATTGGATGTGCCAGGTTTAGACAAAATCATTTGGACTATCAACACTGCTAGAAGGTTCCTGTGTTCATTACACAGGGACAGATAGAATCTTGATCGTTGTATTTTGCTGTAATAAAAGCTTGAATTTCAGATTACTTCTACGGTGATGTCAATTAAATATCCTGATTGCAGTTATGGAACAAGTTGATTAATTCGTTATTTTTTACTCTGTGGTTTTGGTTTTTTTCTTTTTTTTTCATTCCTTTGATTCAATGAAAGTAACAACAATTCCTCTTGGTTTATAATTGTATCATAGCAGTAACTCTGATATCCCTCCTATAGGGAACATCCCTGTAGAGGTGCTTCTGTCCATTTTCATCTCCTGACAGTTTCCTGAATGGTGTTTTGATGGCAACTGACTGATCTTTGAACTGAAATCTGTCCTGTAATTGTGGAAGCAGCACCATTATTTTAGTGAGGCTTGTTGATTCTGGAGTGCAGCAAGTGTTGATTGTGTGTTTGATCTCCCAGAACCATAACCACAAATCAAATCCACTATATTTAATTCTTTTGTTCCATTTACTACTTTACTTAGAATGAGTAGTGCAAATCTGGGGCTCTTTTTGTTTGTTTCAGGACTCAACAGCAAAACTATTTTGTGTTTTATTGGAAGAATGTCCGTGATTCCCTATTTGGATGTTTTATCGTTGAAAATCTGTTTTTATATAAAAAATCTGAGTCGTCATGTTTTCTAGTTTCTGTTTTGTAGCAATAAATGTACGTTTCACTAATGAGAATGACCACTGTTGATCAGCTAAGTTGTATCCGCTGATGACCATAAGTGTACGCTGAAGGAAGAATAAGGACAGGGCAAGAATATATAATACAGTCTCCTAATACTCAAAAGCCACCTGTTTACAGGTTTCCACAACCCAGTGAAGTTATGATGTGCTTAGTAACCATCAAAAGCATGCCTGTTACATAAAGAGCCACCTTCTTTTATCTGTTTTCAAGTCTGGTTCTTACTTGCTTCATTTGATATGTCCTACTTCTTGTTTAGGAAAAGCTGGTGAATATACCATGTGAGATTTTGTAGACCTCTGCCATGTCCTCCCTAAGCTGTCTCTTTCCCAGACTGAAGATCCCCATCTTCATTGTTAATCCGTTTCATACCTTTAATTATCCTTGTGGCCCTTTTTCCATGCTTTCAGTTCTGCCACATCATTTCAGACATGGGGAGAGCAGAACTTCACGCAACTTTCAAGATGCTTACACACCATGAATTTATTCAGTGGCATAAGACTGTTGGTGCTTGTGTCTTGGTAGGAAAGCTAGTGATCAAATGGTAGTGACATGACACTCTTGTGGCACCCCATGGGGCTGTTCCTCGGATGACAGAGGCATTGACCAGCCAGAGCTCCTGTGGCCTTCTTCATTCACCTCCAAGAGGCCTTGGGCTTGCAGGCTCTGGTTCTTAAAAGGGAATTCCACCATCCTGATACTTACTGGAAAAACAACACAGTGATGCATAAGCAGTCTGAGAGGTTTCCAGGGTGTGTTGAGGACAGCTTCCTAGTGCAGTGAGTGGGCATGACAACTAAGAACAGTGTTCTTTGGCACTCGATGCTTACTAATAAAGACATGTTTGAAGGTACAAATGTTAACAACAGCGCTGGCTGCAATGGCTGTAGGAGTGTAGAAGCCAAGGGGCTTGAGGAGGACAAGTGGTAAAATAAAGACCTGGACTTAGAAGAGCAGATTTCAACTCAGTTGGGGAACTGTTAGGCGGAATCCAATAGTAGTCTGTCTTAGAGGGCATGGAAGCTCAGGAATTTTGGGAAATTTCCCAATACAGCTGCTTCTTGAAACACAAGAGCAGTTTATCCCCCTGGGTAAGAAAAGGATCAGGCATAAAAAGAAATGAGTCGGAAAAACACCAAGCTACTAAGACAGCTCAAATGAAAAAAGGAGCACTAGCGCAGTGCAAAAGGGAGCAGACTCCCAAAGAGAAATGTAGAAGTACTTCTTCAGTGTGCAGAGATGCAATTAGGAAGGCAAAAGCTCAGCTGGAGCTCAGACTAGCAAGAGAGAAGAATAACATAAAAGTTTCTGCAGATATGTTAGTAGGAGAAAGATGTAGACTTGCTGCTGAATAGGGCCAGCAGATTCATCAAAAATGGCAGGAAAGGCTGAGGCACTTAGCCTGTCTTCATAGATAATGTTAGGCCCCAACGCTCTCATGTCAAGAAGAAACAACAAAGCAAATGGCAAACCACTGGTATTAGGGGATGGTCAAGTGAGGGACCATCTATACAAACTGGACAGGTACAACTCCTGTGTGACCTGATAGGATGCAACTGAGGGTGCTGAGAGAGTTGGCTGATACCATCACAAAACTATTCCTTACTATCTTTGAAGGGTCATGGAAATAAGAGGAAATCCCATGTATCTGGAAAAGGACAGATGTTACAGCCATCTACAAAAAAGGGCAGAAGGGTAGAAAATACAGCTAGTCACCTTTCTGTTTCCAGAAGAAAGTTTGCAATTCATGGAAGCGTTTCTAGGCAGTTGAAGAGCATTCTTACTGGTTTTGCTCGCTGAGGATCACCTTCTGCTTATCTACAGGGAATTTCATCTCCCACTTTGTGACCTGCTTTCTCGGGCTGTGAAAACATCCTGCTGAAATTCTCTGTTGTTGCCCTTCAGCCTTACTGTCCTGCATAATTTTGTATTGTTCCCAAACTTGGTCACCCCGTTGTTCACCCCTCGTTTCAAATAATTTATATATGTATTGAACAGTGTGGAACACAGAACCAGGACTTCACTGATGGACACATTCAACTGTGAGAATTTACCACTTATTTCTAGTCCTGACCTCCTATTTAAGAAAGTATTTAGCCATATAGGAGCCTTCTGGGTAAGTAGTTTGTGTTCATGTCAGTGTCCACTGATTCTGTTCCATGTTATGGGCTCCACTGATTTGCCTGATATGACTGTCTGGCTTGCTACTATGTGGTGTTATAGATCTTGCTGGAAATTGGCATTGCATTCAATGTTCTTTCAGTTCTCAGGTACTACATCTGTTTTAAGCTATGTATTTTTTAGTTCCTTAAGAACTCTTGAGCAAATATATCTGATCTTCCAATTTGTTACTGTTTGTTTTGTCAGTTTATTTCATGACCTACAGTCACTTCAGTTTCAGGCAGATCTTCTGATAAGACTCAGTGAGTTCTTAGCATGGGAATTTCCCATGAAATAGCAAAAACCTTTCTAAAGGATTGATTTCATTTCTCTTCAATGACACCTTTTATATCCTGATCACCCAGTGGCTCTAAAGCCTCTCCAGGCAGCTTCTTGATCCTGATGCCTTTGAAGAAAGATTTGTTTGCTTTGATGCCTCTGGCTATTTGTCCCTTAGAACCATATTGTGCTGTCTTGTGTTTTCATATTTAACCTGTCAGCATTTATGCTCATTTGCTTTCTCCATTTGAAGATGATTTCAGCTTTTAGAAATAGTGTTTTTGTTTCTAATGACTTGCCTTACCCTCCTGTTTAACTGTGCTAACTTCTTTTTGTTATGTCTTAAACGTTCCTTGACACGCTCATTGGCTCTGTGCTTCCAGTATAGGGGCTTAAAACAAAATTTAAACTTTAAAACAAAATTTTTATTTTTTTTTTTACATATTTTCTCTATTTATGTAGCTCATAACTAGCAGATATGTAGGGATCTTGGATCTAAGCACACAATGATCACTTAAAGAGTCACTTCTCAGCTGCAAGAAGTCAAACCATCTTTTATGCATTACCTGAGACCAACTCAAGAATTGCATCTTTTTTTCTGGGCATCCTAAGCAGCTGTCTGTGATAGTATCAAAAATTCAGTCTTTGTGCCATGTCTTTTTGTCACATTTTCTTTTGGACTGTACAGACTACAGGGGTAATTGAAGATTCCCAGAGCTATTTCATTTTGGATCCTTCTCTCAAAATATGTCTCTGTCTTCTTGGACAGCTGACTGCAGACCGTGTCAACCCATATGCCAAGCCATACAAGTTCTTTTTATTCAGTGAGATTGTTTCTTTAATTTTATTCTAAGCTCTTTCCCAATCTTTGCCTGTACTACAAGTGTTACCCTGAACTGCGTGTTCCTTACCTATTTGTTTTCAAACAGGTAATTTTTAGACTGTAATTTCATTACGAAAACCTTTTCACTTTCTTCAAAAGATGAGCTATTCATACCAGAAATTAGGAGAATAAGATCATAATGATACTTCTTAAAACTAACATTTTCATTGCTAATTGCTTTTCTCTTTCATAAAGAACAATATGAATCTGTTGGGAATTTCCTGAATCTGTGGCATTTCTGCAGGGTAGCCAGAAAAGTAATAAATTGCCTAATCATTTTGCTAGTTCCCTTCTTTGTAATAAAAGATATAATAACAGAGGAGAGATTCAAAAGCATGGTTTGGGCTATTAAAGTTAACTGCTACTGCCACAGAATCATCTAGGAGAGAAAATGTGAGAATCTTGAGGGTTTACAGTCCTTGAGTTCAATTTTTTTAGCCCATGGTGTTTGAAAGCCTGGTTTTTTTTCCCATAATACCTAATAGTAGTAGAAATAAATGAGTTATTTGACTAATCAGTGTATTGTCTGCTAGAATACTAAATTGTTTATGAACATCCCCATATTTGTGCTGAATTTTCTTAAAGTTTCATTGTAATGCTTTATTTAATTGAAAGTTAATTCACAGTCAGTGTAGGAAGCTGAGTCTTGCAAGTATGCAGAAAATCGAGTTTCTATGTTCTTAGTTGTAAGACAAAAAAACCCCAAAATCCTGTAGGTATTAATTTGCGTGCAGTAGGTTGCCCTAAAAAAAAAAAAATAAGCCCATATTACTTTGTTAAATAACTTTGGAATCCCTTACTAACATGCTAATGACTAGCTCTTTAATAGCTACTCATGACAATATTCAGATCTCATGTCAGAGATTCAAGGGTAATTGGAAATTATGGAGTCTGTTCTTGGATATGCTGCACTGACAGTCTATGTATGGATTGAGAAATCAATCTCTTTTACAAGGCAAAGAAAATCAAAAGAGAAAATTGTTCACCAGAATAATTTCTCTAGTGGAAGCAGGAGAAGAGAAAGAGACTAGATGTCTCTAATCTCTTAGACCCTTCTGGACAAGTGTAAAGCTAATGATTTAAAACACTGGCCCTCCACCTGTACACAATGTCTAGGATGACATGTGCCTTCAAAACTCTGGAAGGGAGAAGTAGTTTAGAGTCATATAAAATAGGGAATTGGAGAACCCCATGAATAACGTGTTGGATAAGACTTTAGATCCCTAAACACGTGGACAGACTGCTCAAAAAGTGTTGTGTGTTATTGGTATCTGCATTTACAGGTATGTATACTGACACCTCTGTAGCTATTGCTAGCATCTTGGCATAATGCCTATCATACCACAGATCAGATCAGAGAAGAAAGGGAGACTAGAAGCTGATTATGTTGTCAGAATCAAAATGTTTTCTTCATGCTTCAGTGTCTAGAACATTTTTAGAAGCTTCACTTTTTGAAACCACGTTGTTTCACTTTCTTAGAATTTCATATGTGTGTAAACCATACAAATATTTTTTTCATCATATTAAAGCATCTTCCAGCTGCAACAGGACTGTGTTGCTCTTTTCAGAACAAAATTACCCCACAGATACGTATTGGAAAATCGAAGTAAAAGGCATCAGTCCGCAGTTCTGTCTGATTTATTAGATTTGCTGCACATGCGAAGTCAGGCTCCGAAAACTGCTAGTGTAAATAGAATTACCCTTTTCTTTTCCGCTTAGATGTAGTAAATCTTTGTGCCTGGGCAACTGAGAAGTAAACAAGAATTACGGGGCAGTCTAACACTGAAGAGTCAGGATCTGTTACTGAAGTCCGGTTCTGTTTCTCTCACTCTCCTTGGAGAAGATCCACCATCTCTGAGGTTTTGTTTCGCTCCCACATTGAGCTTTACAGTTAGTAACATATGCCCTAAAGCAAGTCAAAACTAGTGAGTTAGAAAGTCAGTTTATCTTACATCCTCCTTAAGTTGCTGCTGCAGAGGGTGAAGAAGCAAAAGTACAAGATTAGAAAGGTCTTAGTAGCTCTAATCCTGTCCTAATACTCCAAGGCTTTTACTTGCACTTTATTACTTTGGGGACTGAGGTAGTTTGCATGGGAGGAAATGGAATAGCACAGCAGTCATGATGGGTGATAAACCATTGGAAATGTTGGCAAGGGATGCAAAAACTAGTGAGGAGGAGAAGAAAGGAGTGAGCTAGAAGGCTAAAGCTGAATACAAAAGAGAGAGAAGAAAAAATGGGATAAAAAAGAACCAGGCAATTTGTAGCAGAAAAATTGAGATAATTTGAATAACTTTGATGATTGTGCCGGGGAAGAAATAATACAATTTCCCTAGGAACAGAAGTCCTGGCAATTGGGCAGTGTGCCTTCAGAGAGCAAGGCTTGCCTGTAACTCATAGAAGAACAGGGCAGTGTGCCTGGAGATCTGAAGCATGCAACTGAATGCAATTGTGACCTTGTTTGTATCAGAGTCCTAAAAATAGAAAATAAAATAGGGTCTTATTTCTGTAAAAGTTGTTAAAGGCATGAAGTGGACTTCTTTGAAGTAATCTTACATGAAAAAGAAGGAATAGTTTATTTTTAAGCACCATAATCAGCCAAATTAGTTCTTTACTCCATAAATAATCTGTATGCATAATAGCCCAGATACAATGCTAATCTCTTGTAAAGAAGCATGGGGTTGATAAAACCCTCAAATCAGGTGAGGGAAAAAGCTAGAAAGATACAGGTTCAGACTGATAAAATATTAGCATTTCCATTAAGGCAAATCTGTCTTTGTGTGATGATCAGAGAGCTTGATAGCCACTAGTCTAATCCATAATACAGATTGGCATAAAACCTTGGAAAAAATTCCAGAATTTATCAGTTCTAGGATCACGGAAAAACTAGGTTAAAAGAGACCTCTGGAGGTCTACTTCAAGCATGTCTAGCTTCAATGTTAGATCAGACGTGCGATTGACTTTCAAAATCTCCAAGAATGGAGATTCTGTAATGTACCTGGGCAACCTGTTCCACTCTTTAACCACTCTTGTGGTATTCTCTGGTTTTGGGGTTTTTTTATTTGTTTTCCTTATATCCAGTCAGAATTTGCCTCATCGAAACATGTGACTGTTGCCTTTGTCTATTTGCTGTATAACTCTGACAAGAGCCTGAGTGGCTTAATGTTCAAGAGGAGACCAGTGGCAAGTGGCATTCCTCACAGGTCTGTAATGGGACCAGTGCCATTTAACATCTTTGTCAGCGACATGAACCCTGGGATTGAGTGCACCCTCAGCAAGTTTGCTGATGACACCAAGCTGTGTGGTGCGGTCGACACGCTGGAGGGAAGGGATGGCATCAAGAGTGACCTTGACAGGCTCAAGAGGTGGGCCCATGCAAACCACATGAAGTTCAACAAGGCCAAGTGCAAGGTCCTGCACCTGGATCGGGGCAATCCCATGCTGGGTGAAGAATGGACTGAGAACAGCCCTGAGGAGAATGACATGGTGGTCCGACACCAACATTTGATGAGGAGATCAAGTTGAGCTGGCAATGTGCACTTGCAGCCCAGGAAGCCAATGGTATCCTGAGCTGTATCAAAAGATGCATGAACAGCAAGGCGAGGGAGGTGATTCTCCCCTTCTACGCCACTCTCGTGAAACCCCACCTGGAGTACTGTGTCCAGTTCTGGAGTTCNAAGCTGAAAAGGGACTTTTTATGAGGGCATGTAGTGATAGGACAAGGGAGAATGGTTTCAGACTGAAAGCGAGTAGATTTAAATTGGTTATTAGGAAGAAATTCTTTCCTGTGAGGGTGGTGAGACACTGGCACAGGTTGCCCAGAGAGGTTGTGGCTGCCCTTTCCTGGAAAGTGTTGAAGATTGGATGGGGCTTTGGGCAACCTGGCCTAGTGGGAGGTGTTCCTGCCCATGGCAGGGTGGTTGAAACTGGATGATCTTTAAGGTCCCTT
The DNA here is from genome assembly GCA_013398125.1 of Aegotheles bennettii. Taxonomy (NCBI): domain Eukaryota; kingdom Metazoa; phylum Chordata; class Aves; order Caprimulgiformes; family Aegothelidae; genus Aegotheles; species Aegotheles bennettii. The sequence goes on from VZRW01002616.1 coordinate 8,743, forward strand.
CCAATCCAAACCATTCTATGAAGTCTTTGCTATAATCCCCCATTAAGAAGAGAAAGTCTGCAGTTAGATACTCTCTAGCCCATCTCTTCTCCATGCTAAACAAGCCAAATTCCTTCAGTTTCTTGTACAACATGTGCTTCAATTTTCTAACCAACTTTGTGGCCCTTTGGTGGTCTTGCTTCAAAATCTTGTCATGTCTCTTGTCCTGATGGCCCCAAACCAGGCACTGTACTCAAGATCTAGCTTCAGGAGTAACAAATAAAAGGGGATAATTACTGTCTTGTTCTGCTAGCAGCTCTCTTGCTAGTGCAGTGAGATAAGTGCTTGGCCATCATCACCACAGGAATGCACTGCTGAGTTGCAACTTCTTGTCCGCCAGACCCCCCGGGTCCTTTCTGTGGAGATGCTATACCATTACATGAGATTCCATCCTCCATGCAAGACTTTTCATTCTTTCTCGACCTTCATGACATTATTGTTGGCCTGTTCCTTTGAATCGTAGTCCTGCCCTCCAACTTATGAATAGGTGCAGTCATAGCTATTAACAAGTCTTTTAATTATTTTTTTTCTTTAATCTTTTTTTTTTCTCCATTAAGATCCTGCAACAACATATCCACCACTGAGTTTCTAGATTTGCTACTTCTCTGCTCATCAGAGCTTTACCTTGTTGTGAGGTTTTTCCCTTCACCCCCATGTTATTCAGTGAAAGGGAAAGAATGAAACAGTCCAGTGGAAAAGGATAAGAACAGTACAAGTGAAAACATATTCCAACCATGGAGAAGGTAGAGAAGCTGGAAGAAGTGAATGGTACACTGTAAAGCCCAGTTTTGAAGCTTTGGAGTGTCAGATGGATAGGGGCACTGCTAGTGATGTTTTTAACTTGTTTGAAAGCATCAAGACATTCTGTTTTCCTTCTAGTTACCGGATGGGCTGTCAGGTCTGGTTTGTGGCTGATGCTGTCCCTAGATTTCTGCCAGGTTAAACATCCCTAGATTATGCTATTTTCCTCAGGAAGTATGTGCCCCAATTTTAGATGCTCATGTAGTGTGTCCAGTACAATAGGTTAAGAATAGTTGGTTGCCAACACTACTCTAAGTAGTGGCATTTACTTGGAGTTTATAGTTATGCAGAATTATGCATGATGCCACAGGATGTGCATAGCAACACACACATACTGCTTGTGACATTAATTGAGGTACAGTTTTTCTTGATTAATAGGTTACAACAAGGTAGAGCCAATGTTGTACATTTCTACAGTCTGTGTACTTTAGGAATTTCTGTGGTTTCTAAGATACTCCTGTGAAAGGCTTCAATGCAGATGATTTATTTGTTTATGTAGCTGTAATCAGGCTTTCTCTATTCATCTCACCAGGGATTCCCAGCCTTACCTCAGTGCTGTTATTTGTCTGTATTTGAAGATTCAAATGATCATCAGTGCACCAATTTGGTTTTATATAGCGTATTTACAATCAAAAGCTAAACACTTTTCCTCTTAATGTTATGACCTTAAGATTCTTGGGAATTCAATAAATCCACAAGGTTGTTCAGCCTAAATGTAGATATATTCTTTTTTTGTATCAGCTACTTTCTACCGTCCCTACTGATTTTGCTGTGTCTTTAGCTAAGCATCAATATACAACTCTCTGTGAAAGGATTGAAGGATTACGTTAAAGATTGTAAAGGACAGAGTAAAGTGAGATCATTTCTGAATATCAGCCAAATTTCTTTTGACCTGTTTTACTCCTCCCAACATTCAAATGGGTCAATACAGACCACCCAGCAGATAAAAAGCACTTGGTGTGCCCTGAGCTCAGGAGTTTATAATCTGCCTGAAGGCTGTGAAGATTCCTATAGGGCTTATTTGGTTTCTGGACCACTATGAAACTTATGACCTGACTCAAGTCTTACTTAATGCTTGAACTTTTAGTGGCTGCAAAGGGTAGATAAAACATAAATCTCATACTGAAAAGGCAAATATGTTCAATTGCTGCCTAGGGAATAATGAATATTTTTTACAAAAATACCCTGATGATAGTGGACAAATACCAATTTTAAACATAAATTGCTTTAGGTCCTAGCAATACATATGCTTTTTATCACTTCAAAACAATTTGATAAAGTTATCACAAAGTTCCTTCCTTTCCAACCTGCTCTTTTGAGTGATTTCTCTGGATTCCTCTCATCATTATCTCTAATCTTTCTGTTGGCTTCCCACTTCTGCACCCTTTATGGTGCTAAGTGCTAAGGACTGCCAGGCTGGTCATTTCACCTTGCAGTGCCTCTGCATGTGCACTTGCTTTGGCATCATTGCCCTTTGTAGCACAGCACATGAAGCTGCACTTGATGTGGCATTAATTAAATTAATTTGGATGTTGCGGTGTATTTTCTGAAGTTCTTCATTCTGCAATTGTCTTGGCAAAAGATTTGCATAATCAGTGAGTAGGAATTTGTTTTTGATTTTGATGTGCTGATTAGCTTGATTCAGATAAATAATAGAAGGTTATGAAGATATCACAAAATGATTGTAAACAGAACAAATAAGACAAATTTTGGAGTCAGGTTCATTGGTTATTTTTATAAAATGTAAGCAAATACTATTTCTAGTTTCTGTCTTCTTGCACTGTGACAGCTGCTTGAAATGTAAACATATGGATTTATTCAAATATTAGTCACTCTCACTGCTTCCCAAACAAAAAGAAAGAAGCTCATTAATTTGTTTTCTGCCAGGGATTCTTGATACAGAGGGATAGCAGATTCTCCTGACGCTTACTTGAATTCTTCTTTTCTTCTTTCATTTCGAAGGCAACCCTGTGGACCCACACTTCTGTCATCACACAGTTGTTTATTAAATTTAATGTAGAGGATAGTTCTAAGGTAATAATTATTTGGCTCTACTCCTTCACATATCCCACCCCCCACCTTTTGGTTCCTTCCATCCATTACTAACTTCTGATGGCACCTGACAGAAGATGATTAAGTGGGAAATAGCAGCAATTATATCAAGCTAGTAATAAAGCTACTTTCACCTTTTCTAGCCTTTTTCACCTATTCTAGCCATTTTAATGCAGTACAAACACAGGATTGATTTTTTTCTTAAGTGATCCAACACATCTCTGCTTCCTGCTTAAGGAGGAAAACACACATCTGTACTTTTCCAGTCATCTCTGCAGGGCGGGACTTAAGTGACGTGAGCAGTGAAACCAGAGAACAATAATTTCTACATCTTAAGAAAAGTTGAGTTCCCTCAATAAGGGACCAATTATCGAGAGAGAGGCTGCTTAAACCAATCAGTTTTGGGCATTTGCTAGGGTAGCAATTTGTATAGTAGGACTGAAAGAGATTAGCAGAGGATGAGTTGCGAAGCATGCTAGGAAATGAAAGAAAGATGGAATGAAGAAGAGAACAGAAAAGAGTAATTGGGAAAGAGAAAGAAGGAAAAATGACAGAATCAAGAGTAGAAAAGCATATTTTGGAAACTAGAATCATGGGCAAAAAATGTTCTGTAGACAGAGTAATAGTGCCATAAGGATGTTAGTTGGGAAAACGCAGAAGCGTCGGGAAATTAGTCAACCACAGTGATTAACTGAAGGAATATGAAGCATAGAAAATTTGTGAAGAGATACACAATCCAGATAGCAAAAGAATAAAAAGGCAAAATAATACTTTTAAAGTATTTCAGTAAATAGGTTTGGAGGCATTTCTGTATTTAGTTGACTTGGGATAACAGGGACAAAAGGGAGCTGGAGAGAGATTGTTTGCACACCTACGAGAGTAAAAGAACACAATGTGCCACACTTGTCTGTCTGGGAAGAGGCAAATGACAGCACGGGCAGTTGGGAGCACGTGCTCCCAAGTCCTTGATTCGCAAGTTCTCTTAGTAACGTTACGAGGAGAGGTTCATCTTCTCACTGGACAGGTAAAGAGAAGTGCCTTCTGTGAGGCCATGGCAAAGAACATGTCTGACCTGCCTCGCCTGGGGTGATGGGAACAGAAGCTGGCTGGGTGAAAACACGTGCTAAGTGTCAAAATGTGCATTGATACCATCGTCATGATAGAATCAAGTCCCTTAAAAACTGCAGTGGAACAGCATAGCTGTTAAACCTTTTGCTTTGAATTTGAAAGTAAACAATGCTCTGTTTGGTTTTGTTTGGTATTCTATACTATCCAAATTTCTCAGTGCTTATATGCTTCGATATAAGCGTGCTAGCAGAGCAGATACTATACTGCTTTGATTTTACATTCTTCAAAACTTTAGTAATATTTCTGTTACACTCCTTTCTGCAGTAAGGGTATTATTTTATGCAAGCAAGGCCAGGATTTTAATAATACCTCTTGCAAAGTTGATCAATGGTCTCTTCAGCTTTTCAGACAATTGATTCTACTAGGTGAGAGACAAATGCTCTCTGTGAGGTAGGCATATCTGAAATAGGTGATTATTATTAGGTGATATTTAGTAGTCCTATCTACAAATAACAGTGAAAAAGACATTTCTGAGTAATACAAAAATGTGCAGAGAATATTATTAACTACGATTATTAATGTACTATTAACATTTGGTGAGCAGTGATGTTTCACTCTTTACATCAGTCTGACTCTTGATGGTATTCTTGTATTCTGGATAGTCTTCCTTACATAGTCTTGATTCTATCCATCCAGAGGGACCTTGACAGGCTTGACAGGTGGGCTCATGCAAACCACATGAAGTTCAACAAGGCCAAGTACAAGGTGCTGCACCTGGATCGGACAATCCCATGAAAAAATACAGGCTGGGTGGAGAATGGATTGAGAACAACCCTGAGGAGAGGGACTTGGGGGTGTTGGTTGATGAAAAGCTCAAGTTGAGCCAGGACTTGCAGCCCAAAAAGCCAACTGTATCCTGGGCGTCAAAAGCAGTGTGACCAGCAGGTTGGGGAAGGTGATTCTCCCCCTCTAATCTGCTCTCCTGAGTACTGTGTCCAGTTCTGGAGTTCCCAATATAAGAAGGACAAGGAGTTGTTGAAGCAAGTTCAGAGGAGGTCCACGAAGATGATCGGGGGCTGGAGCATCTCTCCTGTAAAGACAGGCTGAGGGAGTTGTGGTTGTTCAGCCTGGAGAAGAGAAGGCTCCAGGGGCACCTCATAGCAGCCTTCCAGTGCCTGAAACAGGAAAGCTGAAAAGGGACTTTTTATGAGGGCATGTAGTGATAGGACAAGGGGGAATGGTTTCAGACTGAAAGCGAGTAGATTTAAATTGGATGTTAGGAAGAAATTCTTTCCTGTGAGGGTGGTGAGGTGCTGGCACAGGTTGCCCAGAGAGGTTGTGGCTGCCCCCACCCTGGCAGTGTTCAAGGCCAAGGTTGGATGGGGCTTTGGGCAACCTGGTCTGGTGGAAGGTGTCCCTGCCCATGGCAAGGTGGTTGAAACTTCTAACCCAGCCCATTCTATGATTCTATGAATAATGAATGCAGAATTGAGTAGGTTTTATCAAATAGTCAGTGGCCATTTAAGTATACACCGGCTATTTCATGGTGTCTATAACCTGTGTGGACTTCCCCTCTTACTCATAGTGCAGGACAGAAGTTATTCCATGCCAATAACAAGAGAAACAAAGGGGAATCATCCAGCCTAATCAGGGAGAACAACCACCAGCCTTCTTCCATTTCAAGTATGGTTTGCCTTTCAGACATTTGAAAAGTTTGATCGACTCCATTTACCCTTGGTTAGAGGTTTTAGGTAGCAGATAGGTTGAAGACTTTTGAATTCTTCTCTCTATTCCTTTCTCTCAAATATCAAGTTCCCCAGTGGCGCTTGGTTGATGTAAGTCATGACCCAAGTAATTTCCAGTGCTGTTTTTCTGCTGAGCAAAGACACTGCTGAGGAGGTATTCAGGGGACTCTCTCCCATACCTCTGCATTATGGGGAGGTCTTTTTTGAAAGAAAAGGAGGAGAAAGAGAGAATGGGTGCATTTATGTGGACACAGGAATAATTTAAGAAGTAGATTTTCAAAAAAATTCTCCTTCAGCCCTCAACAAACCCAATGAAAAGAGACAAGAGAGCTGTTTCTATTTATCTGTGAAAATGGCTTAATACAACTGTGGCCAAACTGAAAGGGCAGCAACATTTGGCAAATTTACAACCAACTTAATTCCCTAAAAGTGTCTCAATTTTATATTTGATAAAACTACTGCTACCTTATGTGGGAAATGTCGCTCTTTAAGGAATAGTGAGGATTTTACTTGTGTTGGTTTTGCTTCTTTTTTTTTCTCTTTTAATTAAAAAAATCATCTCTTGTGTATAAAACCAAAAACTCTTTAGAAGTACATTTATAAGCTCTGTGGATAAATCTTATCTGGTGGGATCGTTTTGGCTTGCTTGAGAGAATAAAAGGAAATACATTCAATTACTGGTAGGATTTTTAACACTGCTTTTGTCCAAAACTACTTCAGTTTCCCTTCTGCACATCATTAAATGCAGAAATTAAAGTGTGTTCAGTCCATAACAACACATCTTCAATATAGTTTATTCCCCTAGTGTGTAGTGTGATGGATTTCTTTTTGAGTACAAAAGCTTTTGTCACCACATGATCATCTGCAGAACTTTGTGTCTTTTTTTTAAGTAACACAAATTGTTCTCATTTGTGATCATACTTATTCCAGCTTGTTAAGGACACATTTGTATGCTACTATGAGGTCTGCATGAGCTATGAATGATTTTGATGTAGGCCTAAATTGTTTAATGTATTTGGAAATTCCATTCCTAATAAACTGGCTCATTCTATAACATATATGATTAGAGTGAATGAAGGAACGAGTAGGTGTTACCACAAAAATTTAAACTGTGAATGTGTTTCAAAAGAAAAAAACAAAGCTATCTTATATGTTCTTCCACAAATTTTAACTTCGTTTACTGAAGTTCCATCTTAATCTCATGAGAAGTCAAAACAAATGGTTTAATTTACTTTTTCAGGAACTGCAGTTTGAGAGACTGACTCGAGAACTTGAGGCTGAACGTCAGATTGTAGCTAGCCAGCTGGAGAGATGTAAGCTTGGATCAGAAACTGGAAGCATGAGCAGCATTAGGTAATGTACGAATTGTTAATTTCTCTGTAATGAAATGAATTTTGTTGCTGTTATGAATTACCACTGAGAACAAGACTGATCATCTTCTGGTGAAAAAAAAAATAAACCAGGGAGCATGAGATTTTAGTAGAGTTTGAAAATTTGCATTTTGATCTGCTTTTAAAAAAGAGAATTTCAAGAAGAGGTTTAATTTCATGCAGTTTGGTCTCTGGTTTGTCCAGTAATGAAATAATTGTCACATTTTGAATTAATTGATTTGCTGTAGTCTGACTGGATTAACAGCAAAACTCCTGTTTCTGCTATGAATACAGATGTAATTTTCAGCCAGAGCTTTTTAGCTTCATATTTTCAGAGACGTTTTGATAAGTTTAGTGAACCTATTCTATTGTAATTTCATCATTCAAGGTATTAAAAGCTTTAGAGATAATTACTTTAAGCCGCTGACCTGATATCAAAAAATAATGATAAGATATGAGTCACTCTCTTTTTTAAAACATTACTTTCTTCAATTTAAGAAATTGTTCTGGTACATTGTTTGGATGATGGGGAGATCATTTAAGAAATTGTAATAAAAGGAAGCTGAGTTCTTGGTCAGTTTGGTGCGAATAAAGATTTTGTGGTTTGGAGCTTGATACTAGTTTCTTTATTTTCTCAGGTGAACCTAATAGATGAAAGCTGATAGTACTTGAGTTTCAAGGATCAAGAAAAAAAAATGTTGTGTAAACATATCGTCTGTTTTTATCAGTGGAAATATTGTGTGATCTTTGAATACACATGATTAAGTATGGCCAAGCTTAATGCCAAGTTCTGTATTATACTCGTAGAAAAACTACAAAAAATACCACACTGGAAGAAACTTTCTGAGTTTAAGCAATTCAGACTACACTTCAATCAAATATGTGATTGTTTTTCAGGATAAGTAGGAAATAATTATTCAGTAGAATGCCAAAGATGCAACAAAAATACTGAATGTAACAGATCAATTAAAATGACAGAAGTCAGAAGAATCTTTCACTAATTCAGCAGAAGCTGTACATGGAGTTGACTTAAATATAAGCATTCTTAATAAATTAAGCAAGAATTAACTCCCTAAGATAAAATATTACTTTATTCCATATAATCTTCCCTACCAACTAGACTTATGTTAACATTAGAGAAACTATATTACTTAGAATTGATTAAGCACGGAGAGGATAATATTTGGCAATGAAGTATTTTACTATATTGGCACCTTACGTGCACTCCCCCAGCACTTTAAATTTTAAGTATGGTTTGATGGCATTTCAAAAAAGCTGAACTATGTTTGAATATTACTGAGCTATATTTTAATAATATTACTTTCGGATTATATTATGGAGATTGGAAAATTTCTTGTTCAAAAGGAAATGGTTTTTTTTGGTGAACTTCTTTCCTATTGGTAAAGTTACACTTTTGAGTCATCAGGTCACTTCTTAAGAGATTCCAGTTATTTGAGAAGTTTAATATTTTAACTACTAATATCTCTGGGATAAACTGGTACCTAGAACAACTGAGGAGATTTCATGCAAATTTTTGACATCTGTAATTTGGCTAAAAAATGTTTTACATATGAGACTTCAAGATTTCTAGCACTTCAACTAAAAACATTTTAAGAAATATTTGAAATACTGTTGTCCAGAAGATAACATTGAAAGCTTAAAATCAGATAGCTATTCTTAGACTTGGCAAGTGATTTAAAAAGGAAATCAGTAATAATCTAATATTGTTGGTGTTGAGTTGTTGTTTCTCACGTATGTATTGAATGAGCTTTTATTTTCTGTTTTATAAATACTAAATCATTATGGAAGGGGGTAGAACTAACACAAATATTAAGTGAAGTCAGCTATCAATCTGACTGCTGTGCTGACTTTCCAGTGCTCATCCAGATTTGAGAATGTTCCTTTGTTCCTTCCTCTATTCTGCCTTGGTGAGGCCTCACCTGGAGTCCTGTGTCCAGTTCTGGGCCCCACAGTTCAAGAAGGACAGGGAACTGCTTGAGAGAGTCCAGCACAGAGCCACAAAGATGATGAAGGGAGTGGAACATCTCCCTTAAGAGGAGAGGCTGAGGTCTCTTTAGCTTGGAGAAAAGGAGACTGAGGGGTGACCTCATCCATGGTTACAAATATGTAAAGGGTGAGTGTCAGGATGATGGAGCCAAGCTTTTTACAGTAATGACCAATGACAGGACAAGGGGCAATGGATGCAAACTGGAGCACAGGAGGTTCCATGTGAACATCAGGAAGAACTTCTTTCCTGTGAGAGTGCCAGAGCACTGGACCAGGCTGCCCAGAGAGGTTGTGGAGTCTCCTTGGCTGGAGACATTCAAACCCCGCCTGGATGCGTTCCTGTGTGATGGACTCTAGGTGACCCTGCTCTGGCAGGGGGGTTGGACTGGATGAGCTTTCGAGGTCCCTTCCAACCCCTAGGATTCTGAGATTCTGTGATAGTGAGATGTGGAAGATGAAGAATTATGTAGTGGAATAATACATGTTAAGAAAGAAAGTATCTAACTTCTTAAAGTCTTTTGGAGTCTGTGGGGGCAGAAAAGCCTTGCCTGAAAATACTTTTTTTCATAATTATGACCCTCAGTGAAGCTAAGCTTTTTAGACGTACCTGCTTTAAAACAAGGTGATTAATTTTGTGACAAATAGTAAATGCTCTAAAAATAAGTTGCTTACTGATACAGGGGAGTTTGAAGATTTTGCCAGTTTTTATTTTATTCAGCTACTGAATAATTAAGTCATGGTTTTAAGCATGCTGCTCTGGCAGAACACAAACTAAAATCAGAACTTACAGCTGGTTTTGCTAAGTTTTTATAAGTAAAGAGCTTTTCAATAAAATCTTTAAATCAATTGCATTAATTTTAAATGCTGTAATTATTCAGAGTGAAATCCTTCTTATAAGTCTCCCGTAGCAGTGAATATACATCTTTCAGTGATGTCACTGTTGTCTGATGACACCTAGGTTTATTATTCAGATGCTTTTCCTTATCAAGGAATAATCAAACTGGACTGATTGTAATCAGCATATTTTAATATCATGAAGTTAGATAAATTTTTTTTGCCACTTTGAAGTAATTCACTTAAAAGGAATTTTTCTTCTTGATGTTTGCTACCTATGCCTGTTAGTACTCAAGTATCTAAAAGTAGTACATGGAACAGCTATCCATATTTGCAATTTTAGTCAGACTAAACCAGCTTAAAGTGGTGTTTCTGCCATATCTTGGTCTAACATCTTAAAACAACTGCAGATACACATAACAAGTACTTACAGTGCCCTTCATTGTGGATGTCAGGGAAATTGATCTCAGCTTTACCTCCTTGGCATAGTAGTTTCATGATGTCTTCCTATATGTCTTAAGATTGTGCTCTTGAAACCAGGTTTTTAGGAACATGCTAAAGGACTGTTATTTCTGGCTTCAATTTTGCTTTCTGTATTCGTCTCGCATATTTGACACTTGGCCCACAAGGAGTTGTGTATCCAGCTGTACTGTGAAGCTCCACGTGGCTCAGTTTTCAGTTCTGAATAACTTCCTTTATAACCTTCTCTTGTCACGGAAGTTGGGATTCAGAAAGCAATGTGAGGTGACTTTACAAAGCTGAATTACACAGCCTAGATCCATAACGGGAATCCCTGTATCTTACACTGGTAGAGCTCCATAGCTCAGATTGATCAAGCCTGGTGAGAGGAAGGTCTAAGTAGCCAGGAGGGAAACTGGCATTCGTAGTTTCTGTGATACAAAGTGATATCTGTACTGTAGTTTGCCTGTAGATGTGCCAGTTTGTTCAGAAAAGATTGGATTAGCCAGAACTGACTGCTCTTTCCAGAACTCTGATTGTGACCAGACTTGCTGAACTGAAGGGACACAAATGCTCAGTTCTTCCCCAGGACCATTTGCTCACCTTGAAGAATTCATTTGGGTCATGGGAGGAAACATGACAGCTTTAATAGTGTTCATAATTTCTGTGCCTACCTGTCTCACAGCTGGGCCCCATCAAAATACCCAAAGTAAATTTTCTGTGTCATATCCTTGATTGCTAGTCATTTTTTAGAGAGTTAGGGGACTATGTTCACTAGGAATTGTACCAAAAAGACTTGCGTGCCTTCTCTTCCGGAACAGGTTCTTGGCTGTGAATCAAAGGGGGAATCAATTCTGATAAAGCGGAATAAAATGCTTAGACCATGAAGTGGGACAAAACTTAAGGAACTCTTCCATGCCACGGTGTTTCCCTGTTGGCAAACTCTGAGCAGTTCATTACTCAGCCTGCTGAGTATTAGGATTTCATTATGCCTTGCATAAAGAGCCGAGTCATGTTCTCTACTGCTCCAGCTCTCTGGCTGAGGTGCTTATTCCTTCTGGGCTGGATCCATCAGCCTGTCACTCCCTTTTGTACGGAGGGCAATTAGATGTCTGAGTGTCTTTGAGGTCTTCAGTCTCTGATAATTTTAAGCACGTGCCAATGTATTCCACGTTTCTGAATTTCCCATGGCTGCATCGTGTAGTTCCTCAAAACAGAAGCTGGTGAAAGGGAGTAGGTTTTTTTTCCTTCCAGAAAAGAAAACAAAATCTCAGAAGCACTTTGAAGACTGAGCTACATGTTTTCATGTTTTCTTTTGAAACAATTTATACAAAATAATGTCACAGAATGGAAAGACTGAACAAGCAAGAAAATAGATTGCATGAATGTACACATAACATATATGGAAGCTGTGTCGTTACACAAACAAGTATCCTTTGGACTTGATGGGAGAACTGTACTTGTTACTAAATTTTTAAAACTTTAAAATGTTTCTGTTTCACATTCTTCATCACTGTTTCATGTGATCATCTTATGGTTTTTGCTTATTTTTTGATGGACCCTTACTGTTTGAGTGTCAGGAATGTAGCTCAGGCATAGCCTACCCCTTTTCTTTGAACATACAGTTTGCAAATTGGTCAGGCAATAGAATTTTTTGCAACTGAATTTCAACCCACCACTGAAATGAGTAGAAGTCATTTGCCATTTGCTGTTGAAAGTCTCCTGAAAAGACTTTGTGCCTGAGTGTCCTAAGCAACATGCTGAAGTTTCTGTATTTTACAGGTAGCAAAAAAAGAGAATATATTTTTCTGAATTGCATGGAAAGCTTGCTTGCTTTGCATATGCTTTCTTCAGTGTAGTTCTCTTGGCAATGTATATGTTATTCACACTTTTATTACTGGGGAAACTGTTGTTTTACATGGGAGGATACAATTTTTGCAAATTCCCTGAAAAAACGTCCTAGCAAGTCTAACTGATAAACCTGAAGGTCTTTCATTTCAAGAACATTGAAGAGATAGATGAAATGCACTGCAGCATAGGTAGACAATTCCCACTGTGTTGTTCAAGTAAATAAAATTGTAGTTCTAAAGTTTTCCTGTACAGCTGTGGGCACTAGATCTAATTTAGGCTACCTGTTGCAGAATTCTATATAATAGTCTTTGTAGATGTTTAGTACTAGGGGTTGACAAATACAGTAGCCCAGTGGAGGTGAGGCTGCCACAGCCTGGACCTGCACAGGCTGGAGAAATGGGCTGAATGGAACCTTATGACGTTGAAATTTATAAGTGAAAGCAAGTGCAAATTTCTGCATCTGGGGTGGAATAACCCTGTGTGACAACACAGCCAGGGGCTATCTAGTGAAAAAGCAGCTTTACAAAAAAACCCCTGCAGGACCCCTTCAACAACAAACTGAACATGAGTCGGCTGTGTGTCCTTGAAGCAAAGAAGGCCAGCTGCATCCTGGGCTGAAGTAGCAAAAGTGTAGCCAGCAGATCAAGGAAAGTGATTCTTCTATTCAAAATTTTTCATGCCACATCTTGAGTTTTGGGAAGCCCAAAACTTCAGCCCAGTTTTGGGCTCCCCAATACAAGAAAGACATTAGCATGCTGGAGCAAGTTCAGTGCAGGGCTGCCAAGAAGATTGGAAGCTAGAAAGCACATGGTGTATGAGAAGAGGCTTGAGGAAACCAAGAGGTTTTAGCCATAAGAGGAGGAGGATCAGGAGAAATCTTTTTCCTGTCTGCAGCCAAGTAATGAGAGGATGTAGAGAAGACAGGGTGAGACTGTTCTTGGAGGTGCGTTGTGGTAGAATGAGAGGTGAGAGACAGAAGTTGGAATGTGAAAAATTCTGACCAGATGTAAGGAAGATGTTTTTTCACCATGAGTTTGGTTAAACATTGGAACAGGTTGTGCTGAGAGGTTGCATTTCTAACCTAAGTTTTTCTGTGCTTTTTATTATTATTTCTGCATAAACACTAGAAAAAATAGTTGTATTAAAATAGTATTTTTTTAACATAAAGTTCTTCAAGTATTTCAGAAAAAACTGTCAATCTAAAGTAATGGTTTGCTTTTGCCTGTAAATGTAGATATTAAATAAAGTTGAAAAATATATGGTTAGTGTGGACTCTAGAGCAAAATCTGAGCCAAAGAAAAAGATATGTTTCTATTATATTATGAAAGCAGAACAGTTGTTTGTATGCAAAGAGTTTTATCAACAGTTGCATCTAGAAAATAATACAACTTTCAAGCAAAATTTATACAACATTATTGGAAAACTGTTTTGCCAGCATTGTGGTTCTTCATCAACTCAACATGTTATCAGTTAAACATGTTAAACATTTTCATATTGCTTTGGTTACAGTGATGTCTCCAAGGGCTACAGGGAAGCTTCTAAATTTAAAACAAAAATTAAAAACCCCTTTTTAATTAAATGTAAATTAGAAAGTTAACTTTTAAAAAGAAATGCACAGCAGTTATTTCAGAGCAGAAATAAAAAGCATCAATAATTTATTGTTACTTATGAAAATGCCAAGTGTAATTTTTGTGCTTTTTTTTTAAACATAAGCCAATAGCTTGATATTAATATTACTTTAAAGAAATGTAGTTAGATTTTTAAGAGTGATGTTCTTTAAGACTGGCATTTCACGAGTGGACAGAGGAGATTTTGAATAAACTTTTGGCAGTGTATGCTGTAGCTCAAAAATTCAGCTCGTTCTGGAATGTGTGTTTGCTCAGTAGTTCAGAAGCTAAATAAGCTTAAAGTTTTGTCATACACTGTTGCTTCATCTTCATTGTGGATTGTGTAAAGCTTAACAAGTCATGCTTGGATGAACTTTTGTCAACTTAATTAAAAAATATTCTGTGGGAAAAAAAGGCAATAAATGTAGGCAGGTTTTTGAAAGTGTGGGTTTCTGAAAACGCTCCTCACAAAATTCTACAAGACTGAATACTTAGCTGTGGTAAGGCAGCATTTTGTGGGATTCTTTTGTTGTTTCTTTTTCCATTATCTCACAATGGTTTTATGTTCCTAGGCCAGGTAGAACGCTTTAGAAAGATACAGATATTGCTCCACTCCTGAAAAGCAACTTAGTCTATAATGGAAGATGTGAGAGTATTCAGGGTACAGCAGGCTAAGGAATGACAATCAAAACCAGGAAATATCCAGTTTGTATACAGACCAGCAAGATATATATGAGTTTATACACAGTCTGCAGGGAATGTGAGAGAGCAGCCAGCCTAACCTCAGAGTAATGAAATGAAATTTCTAAGGGCCAAGTACAACTGTCTATATTTGCATCAACTCAAAGTATTCTTCAGTTGGCTAAGACCAAGTGACAAAGCAAAGACCCAGCTGTGAAGACAGAAGGGCTAAAAAAGAGTGGCATATAAACCTTTAGTTGTCTGGTGGAGTGGGTATGTATTTTTCAGAGATTTTTCTGTATAAAAGTTAATTTTCTATTTTCTGCTCAAATAAAAGTGTGGAAAATTGGGAACTGACATACAATGATGTTTTGGAGTAAGTCAAATCTAGCTACACTCACAAGGAATGTTTTGTCAATGATAAGCATGGTACTATCTGATATACTGCCAGATCTTGTTTAAAGCTTATCCTGTGTTACTGGGCTTGTGGTAAAACAGAATATCCTGGTTAAAACATGTTGTAGGTTTCAAGGTTGTAGAGAGAAAAAAGAGAACATTCTTTACTAGGAAGCTGTCTTGGTTTAATGGTCAGGGCAAGCCACAACCCAGAGAACAGAATTGTTCTCTGTTACTGTCCTCCACCTTACTGGGGGAGGATAAAAGGGAAATAAGGAAAAGAGATTACAGGTTGGAAGCTAAAACTAGAACAGGGCCTGTTCAGCCTCAGGAAGAGGTGACTGAGAGGGGACCTGCTTAATGGGTCTAAATACCTAAAGGGTGGGTGTCAAGAGGATGGAGCCAGGCTCTTCTCGGTGGTACCAACTGATAGAATGAGAGACAATGGGCAGAAACTGATGCACAGGAAGCTCCACCTGAACATGAGGAAGAACTTCTTTAGCGTGCAAATTCCCAGACACTGGAACAGGTTGCCCAGAGAGGCTGTGGAGTCTCCCTCACTGGAGATACTCAAGAACAGTCTGGATGCAGTCCTGTGCCACGTGCTCTAGGTTGACCCTGCTTGGGCAGGGAGGTTGGACCAGATGACCACTGCGGTCCCTTCCAACCTTACTGATTCTGTGATTCTGTGAAGTTGGTACAAAAGCAAGAAAAAGCAAGATAAAGTTTGTGCAAGTGTTTTGTATTTCCATTAACATAACATTTGTGGGGGCTTCATACTGGTTCTCTACAATGAGGCAGATCAAGAAAACATATTATTCCTTTCAATCCTCTACAGGTAACTAACCAGTTTCACAGTTTTGCAACAGATAATTTTCTGTTGTTGAAAGGCAAATTTCCAGTAAATGTCTGAGCAGTCAAGTCTGGTATAATTTTCCTTTTTACAGTACATCCATAGCTTTTACAGTAGTATTATGGGTCAGATCTTCGTCATCATATCTCAGGTAGATAGGTCTCTGAAGGCACCAACTCCAACAAGACTTTTAAAACACCCCTTCCACAGATGCTCTCCTTCTGCTTGCCACATACCCTGCTGAGATATCACCTCCATGAGAGCAGTAACATAGTAACATTCAGCATTGCCAAGCTCACAACACTGGCATGTTTATGAAATTAAGGTATCAGATTTCACTTTAATCTCATTAAAGTCACTGCAGAGAAGCTATGACAATAAGGATATAATTATTTTTCTCTGTAATGCCCTAAGAAAGGATCTTATAGGCTGAAAGCCTTATTTTGGATCTGCCAGATGTCACTTCTTAGATTCTCTTTTAGTTAGCTCAAGTTTTTCAATATTTCTTTTTTTTTTCACTAAGACGAGGAAAACGAATTAAAAAAAAACACACAAAGAAGCAGAATGATGACAGCAGAAAAAACAGCAGATACTTTACATACCAACATTTACTGATATGTAAGCTGATGAAGACTGTACTTCATAGTGTATTCTTTACCTTAGTGCACTTTTGGCATGATACTATGATATCTGAAAACTCTTTCCAGTTATTGCATTCACAATATAAATGTGTTATTGCAAGGCTGGCACTTTAATATTATGCTAATTTGAAATAAACATGCAAATGCTGCTCTTAGGAAATATGTTGTTGTTAATGTAAAACTTGGTTGTGTGGTAGAGTGAGGTTCTGTGTTCAGACTACCGTTGACAAGCCATTGGTTGAAAAATTAGAGCAATACAGTTTACCATTAAGGATGGATAAACACTGTAATAGATTGCCTAAGGAAACTGTAAAAACTATCATTTGAAGCTTAAGGACATGTAGAATAACTATCTGTCAAGAATGGTACACAAGTGACAGGACTATTTCTATACAGCCTTTCTAGCTCTCCTTTTCCTGAGGAGCTGGGGCTCTGCTTCAATAATTTAACAACATTAGTTTTGTCCCTGTCCTTACTTACCAGATGTTGAAATGATTTTGACTTGGTTTAGAGGAAGACAAGATTGAGGATAATACTGAGGGAAAATGCCTTACTATTACAAAGTTCTTGAATTTGGAGTGTTTGCAGGAAAGTTTGGTAAAACTTGTTCAGGAAAGTTCATTTTCAGTGCTTACTGCTTGTGGGTCAAAGGTACTAAGTACCACTCTTGTGGTAGATGTATCTAGTTTACGGCTGAGAATAAGTTCTGTAACATGGTGGCAGTATTTAATGTCAACTGCCATGAGCAGTTGACATCAAACACTGAAAAAGTAAGGTATCCAAGGTGCTTCAAGGAGTCTGCTCTGAGGAATCGGGGTGAGAGACTGCAGTAGTGTCTGTCAGTAACGTTACCTGTTGGTTTGTATTAAACCAAGTTGTTCCTGATTTTGTCATGCTGTAATTTCCAGGTTGAATATTTCCTTCTCAAGATGCACATACTGAGATTTTGAAGGGAGTTTCAACTAATCATCATTGTTGTTGTTAAAGATTTGCAGAAAAAGGCCTCACTATTAACAGAGAAACGAAATGTACCTTTGCACAGAGTTACAGAGATAAATCCCTGTATTCCTACAATGCTTGTTGCTGTCTACCTAATTTGGTGCATGATGGGGCAGAATACTGGAGCTGGGAGGGAATTCTTTTCAGTGTTGTCCCGTTCTTCTCTCCATCTTGTCAGAGTAAGGAGGGCTCTTTCCAAGTGCAATGGCAAGAGATCAAGAAGCAGACCTCCAGGTGCATTTAGCATCCCAGTTATGTGCGTGTGTGAGGGGTGGAAAGTGGGGGAGGAGGAACCTTTCTTCAAAACGTGGATGAGGCACCTGGAAGAATCCAGATTCAGTCTACAAAGTGAAGATTTGTGTTTAATGGTCACACACAGAATTGGAAAGTCTGTGAAATTAAGAGTGGGTTGGAGCAGGATGAGGAAAATGAAACAGTGGCAGAGTTTAGAGAAGAGCAGGACAGGAGGATAAGGCAGAAGATTCAGGGAACTATATTATGCCTTGCTTGCAGTTGGAGGAATGAAGATAAGAGTTGAAAATACCCATTTATTCTGGCTACTCAATCTGACAAATCTAAGACTAATTGCTGAAAAGATCTTACTACCTTCATTTGCTGTTGTGAGTAGTCATCACATCTGCATGTCAATTCCTGATCTGGTTATTAGGATCCCTGCATATCTGAAAGGCTGTACAGAGAAACAAGAAGCAGAGGATACCTGACAGGGATTCAAATGAATCTTTACAACAACAGAATTAGGCATCAGAAGTTGATGCTATTCCACTGGATTGCCTTCAGCTGTTATAAGCAGATGCTAGTTCTTTTCCCGATTCACATTTTGCAAGTTATGAAACTCCATTGGTCCTGTAGACAGCAGCGTCCCTCCACACAAACATGATTTATCCCCAGAGCAGTGTAGAAATGAAACGGTCATAAAACAGAAGTTGTGTAACAATGCATTTGTACAAGGAGTAAGTCAAATTGCAGCCATCTGAAGGCTTCCCAGAACTCCAGACGAACCAATTTTTTTTTGTTCCACAAATGAAGACAAAGCCTATCTTGTTGCTGTTCTTGAGGAAACAAATTCAGTTTTGTGTTGAATTTCAAATAAATGTTGCAATAAGGCATAATATTTCTCTCTCTTCACCACCCCTACCTTCTGCTTCTCGCCATCTGAGCTTGTGTAGGTGACCTTGACAAGCATCCTCTCTTTTAATGCCTTTCTTCTCCACTACCTAAGTTTATTCCAACTAACTCAGTAAAGACCTCAATTTGCCAAAATAAAGCCCTTACCTCCTGCTGTCAGCACTTCCTTGCTTTGGCATGTCCTGATGACCTTTCACCAAGTACAGATAGGGGAACAGTTACTCATGCTTCATGGCAAAACCTCATCCAGACTAGTTTATCTGTCCTCAGCAAATGACTAAGTTATTTTTGCATTAAGCTGGCTTTGTTTGAGTTCTTGGTTTTAATAAAAGCATTGTTGCTTTCTAGTGCAGTCTCTACTTTTAAGAAACTGGAGATTTTCAATAAAAATGCATTGGTGGAAGTTACAGACTTCTCATCAGTCACAGCTTTCAAAAATACTGTCAACAGTAGTAATTTCTGCTATCATATCAAAAGTGGATCCCGTGTCTTGCTATGATCTGTCTTGATAAAAAGAAATAATTTTGTTGTATTCGGGTGTGGTGTTTGATGTAGGAAATTTAAGACTTACCAATTCACTTTGAAAAGGTGTGGCTTTGGGGTTTTTTTCTGGTCTTTTCCCCCTTACTTTAGGAATTAACAGTGAGATTACTCTTAATTATGAAACAGTCTCTCCTTGTTCACATGTGATAATTTGCACAGGAATTGGTCTTGGTTTTCCTTTGTGTTGTCTGTATGCTTCTTCTGAGGGACGGACATAAACATCTTAATGATATGATGCTGCTATAACTGTGACTGCTCTGTAGCGGAAACTGAGCTATGCGTTCCTTGATACTGGAGTATATTGAATACCAAAAGTGCTCAGGAAGTATTACTAATATATTTAGTTGAATTCCAGGAATGACATGAATGAACAGAGGTCTCTTTCCACAGGCATCTCACAATTGGATAGTAACGTACTTTAAATGGATATTGTTATATGCTCTCTAGGCATGTTGCCATTTCATCAGTTAAGGGAGATTTTATAGAGTTCGATGGGTTAAACCTAAAGGGGCTTTTAAATTCCTTATGCTTTCAATTCATAGTAGGTGTAGTCTCAGTTACTGCTAATTGTGAATAAGTATTCTGCCTCCTCCTGCTTCGCTCTACCCCTTTTATTTTCACCTTGTTCCTCCACACTGCTCATTTGCATGAGCAAAGATTTTTTTAAAAAAAGAAAAAAAACACTACTACTCTTGCACACCAGCTCTCCACTTCTTCACTCTCTAAAGAGCAATATCCTCCAACTCCCCAGGTATAGAGAAGGAAGATGTAGTACAACGTTTACATTTATATCCTCTCTGTTATCTTAAAACAACTAGATCAAGATTAAATAGTTATATTTTGTTTTCATGTAAGTCTTCCTTCTGCATTTTATTTTGAAAGTCTTCACCATAAATATTATCACACAGATAGCTGTGAATATAGCTGCAAGAAGATTAGCATCAAACTGAGTACAGTGTGAAGTTTGCCTGATTTCAAATATCCTGTGAAAGCTACCTTTAGGGTTCCCAATATCGCTACTGTTTTTTTTCACTGTATTTGTGAATGGCTAACAGAAGCCAGTGACTACCATGAAAGGAATGTCTTTAGCTTAGATAAAAATACTTCCTTCAAAGCTTGTCAGAAAAAAAAATAAAAAAAAATTAAGTCCTTGGTATCTGATAGAAATGTTCAGGCTTCAGTGGGGGCTTCAGCTTGCTTCACAGCAATGGCATTCCTCCCCCCAGAAATCAGACATGTTTCAAGAGGACTAACTTGGTAGCAGGTTCTGTGAATTCCAGCCATTTTTTCTGCACTGGCCTCCCTGCTGGGTTAGAGCAGTGCTTTCCAGACTTCTGTGATCATGTACCCCTATCCATAAAACATTTTTGAGAGTGTACCCACCATTTATGGATATTTATTTATTTATAGATTATATTATTGTACTACTGTACTAATATATTACGAACCGTACAAAACAGACAAAAACAGAGATTAAAAAAGGAGGAGATAAAAATTAAATAAACACTATTTTATTTTTTTATATTTTTTTGTGTGTTTTAATGGTACAAAAAATATTTTCTTCCTGCACTCCAGTGACTTGTCTTGCACAATCCTGTGCGCACGCCACTTTGGACACCACTGGGATGGAGGGCTGCTGATCTCTCAGTGATGATGATAATAACTTTTCCGATGAAGTGTCTTGAAACTTAGTTGAAGCAACCCTGCTGTAGGTCAGACCCTGCAAGAAAGGAGTCAGAGACAGCAGTGCTAGCAAGATGTCTTTGCTGCATGAAAGCAAGGAATCTGTAGGGCCATGAACGAAGGGTAACATTGGCAGGTGGGGGTTTCCTCCTCACCCAGGCCATCTGAAGGCTGCGTTCTTCCTTTCACAGTGTTGGGAACTATAGAGAGAATATATAACAACAGTCACACCGAAGCGGTAGGTTTCTCCTTTCTTCCCTTCTGTCATTGCCTTTTTTCTCAGTTTCCCAGTGTCAAAGTGAGACATCATTAAACCTTATTTTTTGACTCAGGTTTATGGGTTTAATGAATAATACACACACAGTTATCTTCACAGTAAGTTGGTGTTGCGCCTGGGATTTAATTCCGGGTCTTATGTGATCTTGCCCTCCAAAGGCAAGTAATTGCCTGTGCTGGGATACTTTCCCTTCCTTAAGCTGAGGCATATATTGTTGGAATGGTGTAATGCAGTTAATCATTCAGTTTTACTTTTACATTACTCATTATTAAATTTGTTTATTCTAAAACCCATTAGCCTAAACCCATTTCAACCACTTCAACCTAATACAATAACAGCATTTCAGCAACATCAATCTGGAAGCATTAGTCTATATTTAGTCACTTTTAGTCAAAATACTAGACAAGTAGATACAGAACATTACAAGAATTCTCTATATTACACTCATACTACTGATCCAATTATAATCAGTGCTTTGTATTTCAGCTATCCAATTTTCCCCTTCTAGTTGATTAACAAAAAGCTCTGGCAGATCTGTGGAAGTTCATGGCCAAATAATTTGTCAATGAAATGTAGTGTATGTAAATTGATAAATGTAGCTGTTAGGAGGAAATAATCATTGCAAGTTGCTGATGAGAACAGAACACCCTATTAATAATTCAAAGTAATCATCACCTCTACTGCTAAATATGATACATGACAATATATTGCATTTTCCTTCCTAGGGATATGTAAACGTCAGGGCATAAGCAACTTCATATATGAAAAGCTTTTGCAAAAAGCTTTCTAATTTTCTCTGTCCAGTCCATGTTAATCCTGTTGAAGAAATGAGCAAAAGAGATATAGCCTATGCACAAGTAATAGTGTTCATAAACCTACTCTTGAAAAAGGAGGTGTAGCTTATGCAATGAATTACAGAAGTCAGTTGGAAACAGCTTCTGTAGCAGCATTTATGTTTCCCAATTTATTATTTTTCTGATTTTAAAAAATACTTGAAGTTAGGTGTCGACAGAGTAGTACTTTTATTATTGTGTGGTGTTCTCTCATCCACCTCTTCTCTCTTCCTTTCCTCTTGACTTCCTCCCCCCAGTGTTTTCAATTAGTGCTGTAATTAAAAGGCAATAGCGTTTACATTTGAAGTTAGACACTTCAAGGCCTTCACCTTCCATGAGTCTTTATTTTTGGCTCTAATCAGAAGTTATAGAGATATCAAAAGGCTGTGTGTTACTCTCCTTACTGCCATAAGAATCTGATTGTACTACAACTCAATTTTGTTCTGATTCTGAACTGTTTTTTAAATCCATGTAAGCGTTGCTACAACCAACTTTATTAATAAAACCTAATAACATCTTAGTCTTAGCACCTATTAAATGAAGACTTAAACAAAAATCTTTTTCATGCCTCCTGCTTTAATTTTTACGTAGGTTTCCACTTAGAACACTTCACTTTTTTCTTTGCTGACCCATATTGCAGCGAAAGGAACAAAATAAAAATGAAGTAAAATCTTCAGATGCCTCTAAATGTCTTTATTTTGGTGGCCCAGGAGTACGCAACTGTTTCGAGATTAATCTCTGTCTCTGCAGTGAGGCACTGATAATACGTTGCTTTATTCCTTTGCAGTGAATTTAGATGACAGTTTATATTCAGCTTAAAAAAATATATCCCAACAGCAGAAAGGGTTATTGATGTAGTTACAATAAAAGCCCTTGTTCACGTTATTAAGCGACTCTGTGACATGAACCTCCTAACATCAACGATGTTTAAAAAAGCATGATTTTTATTCCTTGATGAGTAAAAATTAAAGAAAGCCCTGTTACCATGCATAATATAACCCTTGTCAAGTTTTGATTATTGAAGGCATTCGCTGAAAATGTAGGCTATGGATGACTTTTGTTTTGTTTAAAATAATGCAGGATATACACAGTGAAGAGATGTAATTGTAGCTAGTCATTTAGAGAGATAATGTAGTTAATGTATGGCTTTCTGCATGAATGCTGACTTCAGTGGAAGTCATTTACCTGAGTATTTTAACAGTAGCACATCATTAATTAAGCGTGCAACCAGCCTGGGGTACAAATTTTTGGATCTAATGTTGTTTTTTTTTACTTTATCCTGTTAGAATTTAAAGCTATATTAAGTGAAACTAAGTAGTAATAATGCTAAATAGTCTTAATCTAATCCAATTATTAAGATAGGATTTTAAAGGTTTATTTTGCTTCTTTATTCAAATTGCACACAGGAGTAAGTTGTTTGACGTTACTATTTTGCTGTTTGGAGTTCAAGTGGCTTGAATTTAGCTTGTGAAATATAACATATAAATATAACTTAGCTTGTGAAATAGAACAGTAGGTATCTTTCATCAAAGAAACTACTAAAAGCGTTTCCTGTTTACTGCGTGATGTAGGACAAAGCCTAACACAGAGCAGATTGGTGGCTGGATCAGGACTGGTTAGACAGATAGTAACTGGAATGACCTTGTGTCGAGCAGCACCTTCCTGCCCCAATGCTACATGAGCCAGTCATGTATAAAACATGACTTGATATTCTTAATATAATTTTCTGGCCTTCTTGCAATCTAATGTTTTCTATCACTTCTGTATTTTTCTTAACATTTCAGTTTGGATTTAGCTTCTTGTTGTATTTATAGCTCTTTCTTCTCTCCCTCCTTTTCTCTTTTTGTGATACTGGGATGGTGTAGGTCTTTTGATAAGCAGTGATCTGCTTATCAGATTCATATGATTCATATGATTCAATAGTTTTGCCACCCTCAGATGTCTGACGATGTAAATTTATTTTATGGGAGTGATGTCAAGTTCAGGAGCTTCAAGACCCCAGGGCCTTGAAATCTCAATAACTGTAATTCCTTCACCAATTAACCCCCTCTGAAAAATAAGATGAGTCAAAAAGGACAGAGATTTCTCTTCTCTGTTGATCATCTCTGGTTCTCAGCTGATCTAGGAATAGATATGGGACTTTCCAATTTACTGTCTTCAGTTAAATCAGAATCACCTCCTGACTTTTTCTTTTGACTTTTGGAGATACCGCATTCTTTGCTTCTGCAGGAATAAACAGTCACTTCGTGTCCTTAAGCTTTATCATCATTTCATGGTGATGAAAAATACTGTCTTGGTTTAGTGGTCAGGAAGAACCACAACCCAGAGAACAGAATTGCTCTGTTACTCCCCTCCAGCCTCCCAGGGGAAGATAAAAGGGAAATAAGGAAGAGAGACTTGCAGGTTGGAACTAGAAAACTAGAACAGGTTTAATAGAACAGGGAAGGGAGAGTAACATGCAGAAGAAGGAACAACTATAGAAATATATATATAAAACCCCATCTTGCTAATGACAGATATGAGTGCCCGAAAGTCCCTCATGGCAGTGACGCTGTGGGAAAAGGGTCCAAGGCTCTTCCCAGCACCCAATGGATTTGGATCCTGCAGAGCACGTGGTGAGCTGATGACAGAGCAGGAGCCTTTCTCCAAGACCTCCAAGTGCAGTGAGGCAGCAAAGAAGAAGGGAACAGGAAGGGTCAGACATCTTTTCCTCTTGGCTTTTATAGAATATGGTGGGAAATGGGAGGGAATACTGACCCCTCCCTGTTCTGCCCCCTGCCCTGGATCCCTCAGGGCCCTAAACACCACCCTCTCTCTAAGTCATCATACTGATACCATAAATTTTGCCCATGCCTTCTCGAAACATCAACAAATACATACATAGTCTCCTGTGTGTTCTGCTGATATATTCCATTCAATAATCATAGAATCCCAGAATCATGAAGGTTGGAAGAGACCTTCAAGATCATCCAGTCCAACTGCCTACCTACATCAGCCCTAATGATTTTACCTGAGGGTAAAATCGTTAACCCAGCTGAAGTGCATGTACACCAATGCACACAGCATGGGTAATACACAGGAGGAGCTGGAAGCCATTATGCAGCAGGAAGGTTATGATGTAGTCGCCATCACGGAGATGTGGTGGGATGAAACTCAGGCTGGAGTGCTGCAGTGGTTGGCTACAAGCTCTTTAGGAGAGACAGGCAAAACAGGAGTATGTTCCCAGGTCAGAATCTGTGGCTGCAAAACTAGAGGTAGTAAAATTTGGAAAAGAAGATAGCACTTTCATAGATGCTTGCAGTCTGATTCAATAAACTACACTGCTGGAGAACAGTGTGAGAGAAAGGGACCTGGGGGTCC
>VZRW01002617.1:22094-170678 GCA_013398125.1 Aegotheles bennettii
GGGTGTCTGTCTGTGTGTGTGTGTGTCTGTGTCTCTGTGTGTGTCTGTGTCCGTGTGTCCGTCCGTGTCCGTGTGCGCAGAAGCCGCCGCCCGGGGTGCGAGCGCCTGCGGGCGGGCGCGGGGCAGCGCGTGCGGGTCCGCTGTGCCACAGCTGCGGCGTCTCCTGGTGCGTCACACCGCGTCACACCGCGTCACCCGTGCCCAGAGCCGGCCTTGGGCGTCGCGCGGGTCAGGGCCCGCAGCCCGCGGTGCCGGCCGGAAAGGGTTCGGTACCGAGAGGCCCCCCCGGAGAGAGATGAGCTCGGAGGAGCGGTGGCGGGCAGTGACCGGTACCGCTCCGTTCGCCTCCCGGGGGCTCCGCACCCGCCGGCTGCTGCTTTGAGATGCCCGGGAAAGCGTTCCTGGCATTGCCAAGGAGGGAGCGCAGGTCCTGCCGGCTCTCTGGCGTTTCGGAGCTTCCGAGCATGAATCTGGGAAGGAGTATTTGGTGCTGCAAGTCAAGCTTGAGTCCTGCAGAGCCACCACAGCAGAGGGTTGCCATCAGTTATGGCACCGGTGATGCTCTTCCCAAATATCAGCCTCGTCCATGTTCAGTGTCACTGGATTTTCCAGGAAGACGGAGGGTTTGGGATTTTGAAGTGACGTGAAGCAGAAGGCAATTGTAAATTCCCAAAATGAGATGAATTGAGCCCTCGGCATTTAGGCCGTGGGTATTACACTTGGTGTTACAGTTCAATGCAGCCCTTGAGTAGGGTCTGAGGAGTCTCGGGGCAGAGATTCACAGCAATCCTGTCTGGAGCCAGTGGCACATGCAGAGATCGTAACGTACTCAGTGGAAGAAGGGACACAATTTTGTTCCACAATTGGATGAGTCTAATAATTAATTCCATTTAAATGCCATCCAATGTGCTTTTTTAATTATTTAAAGAAATAGGTTATTGTAATATTAATAAAATGTCAGACTAACACCCAGAAGTTCCAGGAAAATACTTTCCTGACCAAGGTATCCACGTGTCACAAGAGCATGGGAGAGTTCTGTGTTGGATATTGTGTGCTGCTTGTACTTACAGTGTGTTGAGATACCAGATTTCTTCCGTTCTCTTCCCTACCATACAAAACATATTGATTTACTATGAATTTCTTTCTTTTGTTGCTTTTCCCTTGCAGTTTGTGGGCCTATTCTATTTCCTCTTATGGTACATCCTCAGTGGCCCACAGGAAGGTGCTGAATATACCTGGGTATGAAGTTTAGGCCCCTCACTGACATCCAGCATGTTCATGCTAAAGCTGCATGCTGCATCTACGTTAGTCTTTTAAAATGTTGTAGTTAACATGTGCTAACCTGTGTGTGTTGATACCACATTTAAATTTTGGATAGATGAGACCTTTTATCATCTTCCAGCCCTGACTGTTTTTCTCTTATGACTTTATTTTTTTTTAAACCTTATTATTGTATGTATTACATTATATATCAGTTAACGCCACATATGTGTGCTTATTTCTTGAAAATCTTAGAGAGTGTGTGTGTGTATATATGTGTGTGTGTATATATATGTATTATATGTATATATACACACACACATATGTGTAACAAAAGATAACCAGTCTGCTAAGACCTCCCAGGAAAGCTTGAGGGTCGAAATAACCAAGGGAGAGCGCCCCTTCCAGTGTGTATCATAGCAAAGGGGAGGAGGGGAGATTTCTGCCAGATGTCTGTTCCTAAACCACACTCAGTGATCTGCCTTCTTCATCAGCTGCAGGCTAGTAGGTGCCAGGATTCTTCCTTCTGGGGGTCCTCCCTGCCCCTGGTCTTCCTCATCTCCCAAATTTGGAATAGGCTTCTGCAAGATAGACCATTGCTGAACTTTCAGGCTTTCACGAAGGATTTCAGGCTTTCACGAAGGATTTGGCATGCTCATGGGACTGACTGTCGAGAACATGAAACAAAGGTGGTCCTAGTTAGCTTTGTTCTTCTTTGGTTTGTGGAACCCATGGCAGGTTTTCACTGGAATCATCATGTGTGTGATACAGGGAATGCTGGCAATTCACTATACTGAATACTGAAGAGTTGACAGTAGTCTTGCTTGTCTTTGGTATCTTCTGAACTGTCCCAGTTCTTTCTCTTATTGCTCATTGCAGTGTCCTTAGGTGATAATTAATGAGCTTTCTGAGCCAATTTCAGGTTGAGCCTCTTGAACAGGCTCATGTATTCTGCTTAGTAGCAATGAGAGCTTAAGAAGTCCTGGTGTTACAACTTGGGGAGCAGTACATCGTAGCACAGGCCCTGAGGCTCTCTGGCTGCATTAATTTTACTCTTGAGATACAAATTAAAGTTTTACTTAAAAAGAAGTACTGATTATGTAGAGGCTGGTGGTACTTTTCCGAAGCTGTTTCTTGTGAAGCAGTTTTTCGGTTAATGCGCAATACTTGAAACTCCAAGTGAAAATACCTAGAAGTTGAATAAAATGTCCTGGAGATAGGAAACAAAGATGAGTTTCACTGATACCGGGGCAGAAAAACTACCTTGGAGTTCAGTCCCTTAACCAAAACTAGAGACTGATTCTCAGATCTTCCTGGTTTTATCTAAGTAGTCTATTAATATTTGGTTATCTTGGTTTTTTTTTTAAAAAAAAGATTTTGGTTAAATAGAAGTAAAAAATGTCACTCAGTTGTTCATTGTCACGTAAGCACTGATACTACCTGAATCCCTGGCAAGAGGAGGACCAGGAAGGATTCCTGCTAATTGTTTTTCTGTCTTTATTTCAGACAACTTGGGTTTAAATGCCCGTGTTGGGAGGTTTGTTAGAGCAATAGGGGTTCTGCAGGTTAACGCTCCAAGCTGTAAAGCTGTTATGTTCTAGCTATACATAAAAAATGAACAGATGTAGGTTGGTGCACAGGTCTGGGTAATCCACAAGAACAAATACTGTGTGTTAGTTTCTATTTTTGTAAACAACAGAATTCTGTGTGGGCAAATAAAGAAGTCCCCAGAGAATGGTGTCTTTGGGCAGCGAACATTCGGGCTTTGTTCAGGATTGCGAAGAACGATGTGATCCGTCATGCCTGTCAGCGGAGCTTGGGCTAAGGCAGGCGCAGTGTCACGGAGTTGGCTTCAGAGACATTGATGAAGCGGTGTCTTTGGGGTGTGTTGCAAACCTTACTGTTTCGCCAGAACTGAAGTGAGTAAGAAATAAACGTGAACATACAAAAAATGAAGAGCTCACTGTGGTCATCTTAGCATGAATCATTGTAATTGTCTGACATCTAGATACCACAGAAATGTGGGTTGCTTAGAAATACCCACGATGAAATTGGAGATAAAATACATTCTGCACTGTACCTCATGGGTGTTTTGGCTGTCTCTGTTACTTGCAGTTTATAAGAAATGAGCTAACAGTGGCATCTAGTAAAGTGCCAGATGCAATAAAAAGTAACTTCTGAATGAGCTAAAGCATTGGTGTAAACGTGTGGTTTGAGTCCTTCAAGCTGCCTTCTTGAGGAACAGTACTCGTAAGCAGTTTTATAAACTCTGAGCAATAATGAAGTGGTAGAAAAAAGGAGCAGAAAACCCACACAAGAGCTGGCAATCAACATCATGCCCAGTATTTAGTGACAGCAGAATGCCATAGGGCACAGGAGGCTGTTTTTTCGGGGTCACGTTGTCACTGCAAGCTGGATAAAGGGCTCTTGCTTCCCAGCACTGCAGCTGCACCACCTCCTTCCCGCAGGACAGTTTCGGGGATGAGTGGGCTTGGAAAAACTGAGTTTGCCCCGCATGTTTTGTTAGTGCCAGGTCCCTGACTTAGCAAAGGCAGCCACTGATGTTGGGCATTGCACTGAGCTTCTGAAGAGGAATGGCCACGAGGATCTTGGAAGGGGGCAAAGGTGGGTATTTGGAAAAACAAACTCTGCTGATTTCCAGCCATTTGGCTGCTGAGGGCTGGCACGCAGGTGGCGTTCCTTGGCCTTCCCTTTCCCTCCTCAGAGCATGCCTCTGCAGGTAGCGTTGGTGGCCCTTCTTTGGCCTTGTCCTCCAACCCTAGAGGAGAAAGCACGGAGGGAAATTACTGCTGGTTTTATCAGATGTAAGTGCTATGCAGATTTTTCTCTTGGAAATCTGCCAGGTGTTCAGCAGGAGGGCATAATGCATGGAGTGTTCTGGCTTGGAATCAAAAAGATCACAGAAAAGTTGACTGTGAGGTGGCTTTCACGGGACTCGGAGGGCTCAGGGTATGGAGTGGAATGGCGTACGTTGTCTTGACAGTTTTAATGACACTCATGTCCTTCTTATGCCCTTGTGTGCCTAGGTATTGGAAGGCAGTGTGGAGGAATATAGGACGAATAAATGCAAATTTAGCTTGTGTGCACAAAGGCGTTCTCATCTGTCAATCTCTTGTGGAGCACTGGGGAAAAATATGCAGGATTTTTAGAGGAAAGTGAACGTACTGACATTTTACTTCTAATTTTGTTGACTCTTTTGTAAGATAATGGAAGGGAGTAGCCTGACTTGCTATTTAAACTTCCAAACAGGTGTTGCTATGAATACTGCTAAAATAAATAGTACACTAGAAATAAGACTTAATTATGTTCTGATCTGAGATTTTGTTGAAGGGAGTTCACAAACATCTGTATTTAAAAACAGTAAGGTTTGATGTATTGAGCCTCACTTTTTCCTGCAGGAGGTTTAAGATATCTATCTATCTACATAGAGATGTTAATGTTGGAAGTCAAGGTAAAAAGAAAACGGCACTAGACAGCAAAGAGGAGTCTTGGTGAGTTAATATGTTGTCTCTGCTCTCTTGCTCTGCTGATCTGTGGAAGAGAGGAAGCTTAGGCCTTTTTTATGCTAGACTGTCTGCCATAAGTGTGGTTCCCAGTACATAAGGGTGAACTGGAAGGCTTCCAGTCATGGCTTATGCTGATGCATCCTATGCACTGGGGGGTTATGTGGGCTCTCTGTGAATGCAGGCAGATGGCTAGGGACCCTGTTGTAGGCAGCTCTGGTGGAAGAGGACAAATTATGCAAAGAAAAGATCCCAACATAACAAAATAACATCTTTGGCTAAAGAACCAAACCAAAACGAAAAGAAAAGCAAAGCATATTCCAAGTGCCTGCACAACAGACATGGAAGTTGCCAACAGTAATAGGTGAGCTCGGTTACCTATCTTTATATGCAGAAATGTTGAAGATGGGAAGCAGACAGTGAAGGAATAAAGACTAATTTGGTGTTGTCTGAAATCACATTTGTTCTTAAGAAAAGCTTAAAAACAAAGAACTTTGAGGAATTGTGGGGTTCTGATGTTCATAATGACTTAAAGTAAAAGAAAACACATTTGTAATTTAATGGAGGTTTTCTTAACTAGCACAGTAAAAATGCTGTAGAAAAGGAAGTAAAATTGTAGTTGTCATTGTTAACAGTGGTTGAAGAGTAGAGTGAAGAATGAGACACCTGCCATGATGCTGCAGAGGTGTAATACAGGGTGTTTCAAAAAGATGGACCCAATTTCAGTTGAAGGTCCATTTCAAATGGATCCATCTTTTTGAAACACCCTGTATAATATCCCTATAGGGCATCACTGGAGAAGGAACGAAGCTGCTGTAGAGTCCAGTTTCAGGGCCTGGCTGGAGGTGATGGTTTACCCCACAGTACCTAGTGAGATGTGATGGCTAGGACAGGGGTAGCCTGAGAAGGGCTTTGAAAACGAAGCTGGTAGCTGTGTATGGTGTGACAGAGAGCGTGAGCGTGCCTTTAACGGGAGGATTCGGAGAGCAGGAACTGATCGGAGTGACAGGCAGTGAAAATGACTCATGGGCAGCAGCTTTGTGAATGAGTCTGACCCGTGGCTGCGTTTGCCAAGTGTGGAGTGGGTGTGTTGCAGGTGACAAGAAGATTAAAGGTACATAACATCCCGGATCCATGCTGGCAATGAACGTGTCTTTATAAAAGTGGGGAAGCTTTTTCATAATGTCTGTTAAGAGGAGGCTGGGGAGTGTTCACTCTTTGTTTCTGAATTTATCACATTAGAGCACTAAATCCGGTACGGAGACAAAACAAATATTGTTGGATTCCTGATAAAACCTTAAGCTATCTTGCATGACACATGCGACTGTGAGCATGTTATTGAATTTTATTACTGTGCACTTTAAGAGGAACAAAAGCAGATAAGTCAGTTTGTACAGTGTAAATACAAGACTGCAAAGACAGAGCTAAGGTAGAGAAGAATTAAGAGAACTACTTTTTTATCTGCTTGAGAGAGTTTATTAACAGCTGGTGAAAGTTCCTAACAGATCCAATAGTGCAGTGTTACCAATTTGGAAGAGCTATAACTTGCTTGAAACTCTGGGTTCGTCAAACATGGTGTCAGAAATTACTGGTGGCTTCAATGGAGTCAAAATTCTGCTACAAGCACACATACTTTTTGAATGAGTAAGTAAGTGGATCGTTCCAGTAAAAATTAGAATATGATTTGAGTAACAGAACTTTAGAAAAACTAAAAAAAAAATAAAAATAGACACACGTGAACTCTGCATTTTCACACCCTTTGGGAAGGGTTGATATCTGTATAGGCCAGAGGAAAGTGAGTGTAGTATCTGTACCTAAGCATCTACACAAGAGACTGGCAGCTACAAACAGATATGCTTGGAGATGTGTATCTACCACAATATTTATCTGAAAATAACAAAAATTTGATGTGATCACTAGGTAAGGGTGAGCACTGGAACATAGAATTGTATGGTGACCACAGCTGCTTTCCTTGTGCAAACTGAAAACAGGACAAGACAAAGAGTGACCATTTAATTGCATCTTAGAATGCAGCACTAAGGCAATACGGATTTGGATTAATTTGGAATTAAGGAATATTATTTTAAAATAATGTGTATTGCAAAATATAACTGTCTGTTAACACTGAAGACCTTTGCTTTGTGCAGTGTACAGAGGGGATTGCTCATGACTGTAAAATATGAGGACTAACTTCAGTGAATCTGGGTTGCATGGAGAAAGAGGAAGGCATGAAAAAAGATTGATATAGGGAAGGAAAGTCCTGGCCGCTTTCAGTCTAGTAACCTCTCTAAGAATTTTCCTTGTATTTTCTTACAAATTTCTTTCTCTTTGCTTTTTCCTCTGCCAAGTAGAAAAACGAGGCAAACCGTTGCTGAATCATCAGCTGTAGGGTGGTACAGAAATCATGAGTCAGATTCAAAAAGCCACAAGCTGTAAAAACTCACCCTATTTCGTGTTGCCTTACACAGTTTAAGGACAGGATATGCTGATCATCAAAGCCCAAGTGCTTTACTTAAAAACATGGGTCTCTGTAATTGCTGCTGAGGGGTCTCTGATTACCTCCTAATCCAGTCTGCTTCTTTCTGCTTTCTTGGGTTCTTGCTTTTCTCGACCTTCTTCCCTGCAGCCTGATGTCTGTCTCTTACTGCTAAGCTATACTTTATTTGTCTTTGTCGTTTTCACTCTTTTCTGTTTCTTTTTATCATGCTAGATTTCTCCGTCTTCCTCAGTTTGTCTTGTAGTATCCATCATCCTCTACCAGAAGCCTGGCTCACTCCTGCTACATCAATATTTTTCTCTCCTTTCATTTAATTATGAATCCTGTTCTTTGCATGTTAATCTGTTTTCCTTATGTTGTTTGGTTGCCTTTGCTTTCTTAATTATTTCCCTTTTATTGGTACTAATCTTGACACTTGTATTGACAGTCTTGTCAGATTTGGTAACTAATGTTCCAGGTCCTGCAATCAGGTGATTACACGAGAGTCTGAATTACTTTTTTTTTCCTTTTAAAGGAGTTTCTCATGCCCTTAAGGACAAGGAGGAGCCTGCTGTTGTAGCTGCAGTGCCTCTTGAAGACTTAAAAACCAGAAAACAAATGCAGATTCAATGTATCGTTAATTTGAGGGCCTGACTGAAGACCTTTCAATTTATGGTCTTGAGTTAGTGATTCCTGTGTTCTCCCTTGCTCCATTTCCTTTGATTAGTCCCTGCTTCCTTCTTCTGCTGCCCTCCAGCATGTATGGACAGTAGCTTTCTTTCCTGAAGGCAACTTAAGTTCTGCTGTTACAGAAATAGCTGCTTGATTTCACCCTAAACCTGCAGAAATGGGCTGTGGCATTTAATTAGTATATTAATCTTTAACACAAAATGAGTTTCAGGTTTGTTGCCATTGAGTACGTCATTTGCGCTGTTACATAAAAATCAGTGCTAATAATTGCAGTTCTCCAAGAAGCTGTCTTGAAGCTACTGCCTTTGATCTATTCAGAGGAATCTGAGACACTAGAGGCAGGCTGGGAAGGTGCTCTGAGGCTCTGTTCTGTAGGGCTCTTGGAGCAGCTGGTTGCAGCTGGAACAGCAGCCATGTGATTGTGGTGTCACATCCCTGACATCAACTCCGTAGCTTATTTTTATTTCAGATAGAGGGTGCGAATGATTTTGCACATCCTGCATGCTTTCTTACAAATATCCCGTGTCAGTCTATTTTAACATGCTGAATTATCTCTTTTGCTTTTAAAATTCAGTCTTAAATGTGTGCTTCTTACTCTTGGCAGCAGTACGTGATATGCTTGCTATTTGATTTTAAATCTAAGAAGACCCTTTCTAACCGTGACCTATTAATCCTCGGAAGGCAGGGAAATTGTGCTTCAGTGAAGCATGGCTATAGATAAATTGAGTATAGTATTTTTCAACAGCATTCTGAG
The DNA here is from genome assembly GCA_013398125.1 of Aegotheles bennettii. Lineage (NCBI taxonomy): Eukaryota > Metazoa > Chordata > Aves > Caprimulgiformes > Aegothelidae > Aegotheles > Aegotheles bennettii. The sequence continues at coordinate 30,799 of VZRW01002617.1, forward strand.
ATATTTTCTGGAAACAATTATTTTTTCCGGTCTAAATAGCAGCCTGAAGCTCTGGCCTTGAGGGCCGAGGCAGTGTGCCCTAATGTTTGATAGAAGTTTGGCATGACTCCTCTTGTTGAGGGCTTGAAATAAGAAAAAATTGCATATAGAAATTTTGAGGAATGAAAAATGAATGTGAAGTTTTGGGGTTGTTTCTTGTTTTGGGTGCCAAATATGTCTCTACAAAGACTATTTTCAGAGAGGTAGGAAATCTCCAATTTAAGTCTTTTTCCTACTTGCAAAAACTGTTCATTTACTGCATTTCAACTATCTATGAGTGAAAAATCATATAATCATCCAAACTGTAGCTTGTTTATAAATTGAAGTTAACTTGACAGTTAAAGTTATGCTATTTACTAGTAATGAATGCATTAGTCACTATTTGAAAGCTGTCATGGCAAATTACTGCTGAATTTTTTTGACAGTAAGAGTGATGAAAATGCTACCCAGATTAATATGAATACTTGTGAAGTCTGGAGAAGTCTGCATTTGTGTTAAGCAGCAGCAGAAATAATTTTTTAAGCCTTCATCTATTTACCAGATAAGCACTTAATACTGCTTGCAGACAGAGACTGTTCTGTGACTTCTTACAGGGAATTTTTTTTTTTTCCTGGTGCAAATTAAGAAAGTGTGACCCTTCGTCTGCCTTTAAGAGGTTCTGCTTTTTCACTCATGTCAGCTGAATAGAGAAGAAATTTTTACTCCCAGCCAGTGTAATTGGTTTGCATGAGCCATACAAAAGGAAATTAATTTCAGTCTTGATAGATGCAGGTAAGTGCATGTTTCTTGAGTCAATAACGTTAATGCTGGTCTCTTCAGAAATGTAGGAAACCCCTGACGGGGGGGATGACATAAGTCACTGGAAACAGCTCGGGGAAATCTGCTCAGGGTATAGCTGAATTCAAGGTACAGAGACATATGGAATGGTATGGTTAATAATTACCACAATGCAGTATATATTAAAATGTAAGTCAGTTGGTAGTTTGCACCTATCTAGAATGCTGTCTACAGTGCACTTGAGCTGGTGTGAGACTTAAACTACTTGTTATTGCCCCTTCCCTGCCCAGCACATGGAATCATGACAATAGTATTGTTTTTTAAAATGCTGGTAAAAAATGTGAATAAATAAACCAGCTTAAGATGCTCCCTATGTTTTTATAATAAAACAAAAAGAGTATTATTGTTTGTTCTGAAAGCAGTAGTAAATTTAGATAGTATCATATATGAAATAGGGAAAGCTTCCAGAGTTTGAGTGCTTTTCCTTGAAGAACAGCTTTCATGGAAGTTTATCAAAGAAGATCTGTCAAAGGGGCTATGAGATGATCTTCTTGCTGTTCCTTTCAGAAATCCAAATTTTGTCTTACTTATTTTGCTCTGGGCTGATTCATTTGTTTTTATGCTTCAGGACTTGGTTAGGACTTTTAATAAAAGATCTTCATGGGTTCTCAGCATCGTTATGAGGTATAGCAATGAGTACTTTGTGTCTGTGCTACTGAGAGTATCTAGTAGACAGTTTGACTCCTGTTCCGTTAGACCATAGGAGATGCAAGTCAAGATATGTTAAATTATCAGTCATTGCAAACATTGGTGTCCTTCTGTATACCATTGCATCGTTATGGGTTTAAAATTGCTACTCTTTTTCTGAAGTAGTAATTTTTTTAAATAGTGCTTTTTTCCAAAAAAGGCAGCATGCTTTTTTTCCCCCAGTCTTGACTACATTTCTGTGGATTAGTCTCTTACCATCTTGTATCATGGAGATACATTGTTTTCGTCATCTGCCATTTGAATTTCACAGAGATAGCCCCTAATATTTATAAATCTGCTAATAATCGTAGAAGCATTTAAAAAAAGTTCTCAGTAAATTTCTCCCATTTACGATTTATAACAATCACATGAATGTTACCATTTCAAACACAAAAACATCTCTTATGTGGATCTTGAAGTGAATCAACCAGAATCACCAGTTCTTTTGAAATGATGATGCATGATGCAAAAGCTGCCTTTTTAAGTCACTCTTCTGTTCTTCATTTTGAAGTCAGACACCGGTGCTCAGCATTCAGCTGGCGTTGGCAACAGTTCAAAATGAAGGTGAACAACTTTCACTCTGTTAGGTGGATGTTGCTTGTTCATTCAAGATGTGTTTGACCTTTAGTTTCAAAGGAAAGGTGACCAGTTCAGTATGAAAAATCAAACTTTTTTCTGTGCAGATCACTCTTTGCTCGTGCTGGCAGTTTTGCATGCCACTCAGACTTCACGTATGAAGTCAGCGTTATCACTCTGTGCAAATGTTATGCTAACCAGTTGGTTGAGCTTCCTTGGGCTTCCTAGGCAACCTGATAAAACAGTCTTCCTAGTGATGGCTGCAAATTGCAGGCTTTTCCTGACTATTGCAGTAAATCCTTCGTCCATACTAGGAGGTATTCAACAACCATCACCTGTAACGTATGCTCTCAGTGTATGCACAGTCAAGCGAGTCCATGTTGGTTTTGAGTATGTGGGGATGTAGAACCATGTCATGCATTTCCTTTGGTGAGTGCCACCAGGCCCAAAGTCACAAATTTTAAACTAGTAGTGCAGGTGCAATGCAGCCAAAAAGCAGCCAAAGAGAGTAAAATTCAATGTCAGTGTGTTTTCAAACTGAAGTTTTGAGTAGCTCCACTTTGAAATGTGTATATTTCTGTAGAATACTTGACTTTCTTGACTGTCTTTTTTCCAACAGAAAATCATCCTGTCAGGATTACTTCACCTTACTTTGATATGAATTATCAATGCAAAATTATAAACTTGCTGCTTTTAGTGATATAGTAGTACCTGTGAAAATTCAGTCTTATTTTTTGTAAGGTGTCAAGCCACTTACACTTTTATACCAAAGTGTTTTGTCTTTGAGAAAATTGAGATTTCAATTTGATGAATCAATTCAGAAACTTATTTTTTCTGTATTATATAAATTCTAAAATAATGTTTCTGAACTTGGAGGAAATGCAAAAATTGACAAAAGGGACTTACAAAAATATTACAGTAATGTTTCAACTTTATTTTGCTTGAACTTCAGGTTGTTGTTGAACTCTTTGATATCCCAGAAGTATCAGATGAAACAGTGCCTTTTCCCTTGTTTACGAATTAATGTTGTTTTTTCTCTTGAAATAATTATTTGCTGCTGCTTAATTTAAACCAACATGTTTTCATGTTCCCTCCATAGCCAAGCATCAGTCATACAATTTAAATAATGAAGCTAGGCATTAAAGACATCATTTTAGAAGGGAATATTGTGAAGGATTCAAATAAAGAGGGCAGGGCTGCTGCCGCCTTGTTAATTCTGTGATGCATATATAATAAAAATATTATTGAAATTTATTATTAAAGTAAGGCAAAAAATATTTGGCAATTACTCTAAAGAAAATGAAAGTTATTCAAATTTTTAGTTTTTTATTTGTCCATTGTCTCTTACTTAATCTGAAAACTTTTTTTTTTTCAATTGCAGATAAATCAAGCCGTTTACACTGCACAGAAATGGAGGTAAGATAAGTATTTTTTATTCTCTGCTAATGTTGGTTTAGCTCAGCTCTTTTTCATTAACTTACAGTGTAAATGTGGTGCATTTATAGGGTGGAGTTACCATTGTAAAGTTACACCATGAAATGTGTATTGTATTTATGACTTTCATTAAGAGCTGCATAAATATGTCTTAACAAGCAATATTAGTCTCGTGTTCAGAAACAGAGGAAAGAAAAGCCATGAGGTTTTCCACAGACAAGGCTAGAAATATGTTATACAGCCAATGTGATCTTGTTTGATATTAATGTCTTTAATATATATATATATTTAGCTGAATATTTTTTTTGGACAGTTTCTGTTGGATTAATTCTCTAAATTATTTAGAAGGGACTAGTAGGTTGTGGAATAAATACTTAGTGTTTATAGAATGGCTTGGTGATTTTTGACAACCCAAGAATTTGGATGGAAGCAGAGAAGATGATGATCTTAGGGTTGCTTGGCCATCTAAAGACATCCCGATTTCAGATACTTTTAATATTTCCTTTAATTTATAACTCGGTAGTATTTTGGGGCCTGAGAAATATTGTTGTATGTCTTGCTGGGGTAGCAACAGAAACACAAATCTGGTTAAATCTGTTTGATTTATGTCTCGACCATTATTTGATGCTCTATCTTTGATACTAAGCTGTGACTAATGTTGTAAGAATGCTCAAACCATAATTTTGCCAAATTCATAGGTTGAATCCGAAACTGAAAGGAAAACTAAGTAGAAGGTCTTGTTGAACAAGATGTGGACTCGCAGTATAATTTTTATTGTCATACAGAGTAAATAATATAGTCTACTCCTTAAATAAACTTTTCCAGCAATAAATATAATTTCCGTGTCCTTTGCAGGGCAGTCTTTTCTCACTGCCTTTGAAATTTCTTTGAAATGTAAAACTGAGTTCTTACTTTAGCTGTTTCATCAGTACCTCAGGCTGAGCCTGGAGGTGGGGCAAGTGAATGCATCTTAATTGGTGGGTTGTCTGTTTTCTTATCAATAATATATATGGAGGTGACAAAACTGCTGTACTCAATGGTTTATACATGTAAACTGTGCAAGATGGCTGTTTCAAAGACAAAATGAAAGATCAGATAATTAAAATGCTAAGGCTACTCTGATTTTTTGCTAGTATTAATAACAATTAAAAAGGGAAATGTACTTTCTGCAGGATACAGTGTAAGGAGTAATTCCTAACTGATGTAAATACATAAATTGGAAGTAGGCACATTTTGTTTCTTCATGTGTTCCGTTTAAGCAAATGCATCCTGGTGTTTTTTCAGCATTTGTGAAATCTCAGTTCATAAATCTATACCTCATTTATAATGATGGTCTAGTGTGTCATTTGCTTTGCATACTAAATATTGTTTACAATTTTGCTTTGTGTTTTTTAATTGAAGGTATCAAAAGGCTCTAACACTAAAAAATCAGACAATAATAAACCCCTGTTAAAATATTTCTAACAAAAGGTAAAATATTTCTAACAAAAGGTAAAATATTTCATTTTGGGAAGGCAAATGTGCTTTTGTTTCAAATGAAAATGTCTAACAAGAGTTGGGTATGTTATGCTTCATTTTCCATGGGAGAAGAAAATTTTTATATTTTAAAATATTTTTTGTCGATAGTTGGAAAGAAAAGCAGATTAGACTTTCCCATGAGACTGAGGCTTCATTTTAAATTGTCACTAATAAGCAGCACTGTGACCATTAGCATATTGACTCTTCTGTTTATCTTTGTCGTTTTGAAGGAGGCTGTGAAGGATTCAGTGGCTTTTTCCTCCTCCAAAATTCCTTTGGGGCTGCAGCTGTAGACTTGGAGTTGATGATGCCTGTGTTTTTCAGAACTAGGAATTCAGCAGAAACAGCCCATCTCACTTTTTTTTTATTCCTCTGGAAGAGTGTGGCCTGATTGAATGTATTAAAGTATGTGGGAAACTTCTTAAAATTATAACTGACAACAAGCATAACGTTTTTGCAGAACATGTAAACTGTCCTGAATTGGAACACACCATTTATTTCAAGCTAGCAATACAGGTGGTGTGTGAAGTTCAGAGTCCAGGTGCTACAGTCATAATGGGAAGATGGGAGTAAGGAATAAGGTGACCTTATTTAATCTGCATCTGCCTATGACTCTGTTACATATGTAATGATAACGCTCCTTAGTTGTCCCAACCAAGGTGGTGAAGGTTATATAAAATATACCAGCCCCATTTGTAAACATTTAGTACTCATACAGAAAGTATTCTGTGAATGCTGAGTGATTCATATGTAGGAGGGTTTAATTGCCATGTATTTGAAAAGACCCACCTAACTGAGCACAGGCTTGTTGTGTATGATTAGTGTAGTTAACCAGTATGTATGCTAATATAAAGATATACACAACCTCTCACAATTGTTTAAAAGTCAGAAATGAATTAAATAGCCTGTCCCAAACAATGGTGAATAAATTGTTCAACACCATTCAGCTCATGTCAAATCACAAAAGGAGTCAATTATAGAAATATTTTAGGGAGACTATGTATGCTGTATGCAAATTCCATTCATGAACTATCAGTTATATGTATCTCTAATTACTAAAATTCTTGACATACAATGAAAATTATAGTACTTGTCTATGGAGCAAAAATGGCTTTTTTTTTTTTTTTTACTTTTTCATTAGACACTTGAAGTATATGTAAATATTTCAGATAATTTAGGAAAATAAATATGTAGGTTATAGGGATACTGCGTTTGCTGTGGTACAAATAAGAATATATTTGTTAGTTCATTGTATTGATGCAAAGAAAATCAACCACCTCTCTCCTGCTAATGAAAATGAGCATGTATTTAATAGCACAGAATGTCAGGATTTCAAAAGAGGTGTCATAATTTTGCATTAAAAATAATGTCACACCTGCATTGAAGTGTGTTACCTATACAGAATTCAAGCAGTGTAAAATGGGTGTATTTAGCATATGCGAATATCTAGGATTCATTTTTTATCCCTGTTGAGTGTAAGCAAAAGTAACATTCTGATGGAGGTTTTATTGCTGCAGCGAACAATCCTTGTCATGCTCAGTGATAATCACTTAGTCCTACTCCCAATCATTAACCTTACAATGACAAGGGAGAAGAAATGTCACTGCAAGGAGGACAGGCAGAAATGTCTTTGAGAGTCATTTATCTTAGTAAAACATGGCTGAATGTGTCTTCCATTAAAATAAGTTTTATGCATTGAAAATAAAATTCTCTGAGAATGCTTGGCTACAAATTTGGTAATTCTGTGAGAGTTTTTGCTTCCTTGTGCTGTTAAGAGGAGAATTAACAGAGGCTCAGGATTGCCTTATACAAATCGGAAGCAGAATCATGCATCTTCTCTTGTGAGCGTTAAGTCGTGCCAGTTCTGATAATTGAAGCACTCATCCCTTGCTGATGGAATTATCTCAGAGACAAGCTGCATCTCCAGCCTTTGAGGGACCTGTAATTTTAGATACCTGAAAGCCCATTATGCTTGTTCATTGATGTGGTGGTTCTGCAGCAGTAAGTCTGACCTCCTGGTTTTCCTGAATTATTACATAGTCACAAAGAAACAGCTTAACAGACACTTGATTAAATAGTAAACACACAAAAAAGTAGAATTTAGGTTTTGATCTTTTGTGCTTTGTAATCAGCTGCTTTTTCAAGAGAAGCTCTGTTTTTTGTAATTTGCGTAAGCGCTTACAGCACACCGGGAGGAGGTTGATCTTGGAGGAAAATACATTTCTGTTGTTTTCTTGCTGTAAGCTTGGCACGTTGCCCTTTTTGTTCAGCAATTTCATTAGGAATACACAGTGAATATTGGGCTGAAGAACTAATAATGTATTTGACTAAGCTGATTTAGTGATAGTCAAATCCTGCCATCTGTCCAGAGTCTGTAAGAGAAATCAACTCTTCCTTGTAAAGGCTTTGTGATTTTGCAGTGTAGTATGATGTGCCTTTAATAATCTACACACCCTGAAGTCACACAGGATTTATGATGAAATCTTCATTCCAGGGATGCCGCTGATAAACCTTTCAATCATCTAGGGAAGAGTCCAGAGGCAGACTTCAGCCTTGGTCTTCTGATGATTTTGGATAATGACTGGTGGAGAACTAGGTCTTCCAGTAACTTTGATAATTTTGCCTGTGATAAGCACAAATAACAGAGCATGGAGCATGAAGTTTGATGGTCTTGGTGGTCTTTTAATTTTGTTTTGTTTTTTTAAAAATCTCAAAGCACAAAAATATAGTTACCCTGTGGTAACTACAGAATTACCCAGGTTTTTTTGTGAGGATAATGTGACAGTTGCAAATACAGTTTATATGACTCTGAAAGGGATCTCAGAATGTGGGGAGAATAAGGTAATTTGAACAGGTCTTTGGTTTTTGGAGAACCCTTTCTATATAAATTCTATTATATTGTGCTTGATAAGATACTAATCAATGACATGCTGTCATATCAATGGTATCATATGTACTGATTGATATGATAGCTGTTGTGTCAATTAGCTTTAAGGTGCTATTTTTTCTGTCAACCAGTGCCAGTGGAGATGTTTATCTGCCCATACCAAGAGAGTAATCTGATTGCTCATTCAAACTACAGGGAAAAGTTAAGCTTTAGGTGTTGTTTGCATGCCTAAAATTTAATGGTCCTTGGTATTGTCCTTCTTTATATATAATAAAAGACAAGTTTAGAGTATCAGTACGAAATGGGAATACTATGTTTCATACTTCTTTTTTTTTGCTTGTGATCATAAATTTTAAGCTACACAGGTTATAATTACATTTCTGGTCTGCTAAATCCCTCAAAAGCTCGAGATCATATAACGTTGTCTTTCTATGACAATGCTAGTTATCAGTTTTCTGTTAGGGATGCTGTGTTTTCCTGCCTTCTCACTAAGTACCAAATAGTTAATAGTAAAAACATAATTGAGACAGGGAGTACACTTTCTGGGAATGAATAGAAACCAGATCATAGTTCTTGCATATGATTGCATGGAGGAGGCTCTTCGTTATTTCTTGGTGTGTTTTGCCTAAAGCATTTCTGAAATTGAGGTAGAACATACCCCTGGTGTTCAGTAAGTTCAATTTCAGTCATAAGTTTGACCTGATAGTGTTGGCTTCTTGATCTATGAGGGACAAAACCCAACCTGCACCTTCCATTGTTGAATATCTTTATTTACTCAGAAGCCCAACAACCAAAGTGTAAAAAGTATGTGGAAGATTTACAGGTGATGAGAATAAAATATGTAAAATGTACATTAAATGGCAGCTGGAAAGCACAGAGAACAGCTGAGTCTCTGAAGATTTCTTGTTGTTTGCAGCAATTATTTCCCTGAACCGTTTCAATTCACATAGCACTTACACGTGCAGTGATGAAGTTGGAGTACTGAATTAGGTTCAGTGGGAGATTTGATTTTTGGGAAGCTAAGGTAAATCAGACTTCAGCACACAAATTTTTAGGAGATCAAGGAGCACTTTGGTGAGCTGGTTAAGTATCTGAATATAGTATTGCATTAATTTTGTACTTCAGTTTTGCTTCCAGATGTTCTACTTTTCTATCATAGTTATCTCACTGCAGGACATGAGTAACTTCCTCTGACTGAAGTGAGCATTAGTGGTGTTCTCTGAAGAACAAACATAGATTTTTTTTTTTTTTTCAAATCTATTTAATGTTATGGTCCTACTAGACTATTAAATCACCTTAAGAGACAAAATTGCTCAAATAGACCTTTTTGTGTGTGTGTGTGCATGCGTGTTCCTAATTGATCTCTAATTTTTCTTATTTTTGGGTGACTGAGTTTTGTAGCTCTCTCTTACTCTAATATAAAGATCTTTGAATATCTTAGCAACACTATTTCAACTATAACATTCATTACTGGATTAAGCTAATTTTAGCATAGCTAAGATAACCTAATTTATCAGCTTCTTTATCAGTTTTGAATCTGGTTGGTGGTCAAAGAAAACAGGAACTCAAGGGAGCTGGACACTTAATGTCACTTCAGCAGTTCAGTTACCAGATACCAAGTTCCCCAACTTAAAATTGAAAAGCAAATGTTGTGTTAAATTTAACCATTAAGAAAATGAGGCAAGGATTGAAAGATGAAATTAATAATATCAGTATAATTTTTTTTCAAAATGTGAAGAGATTTAAAGTGAGAGAAATAGTTATGAGTGAGGTAAATCCAGAGTGCTCTCCAATGACAATGTCAGTTTAATGACACCTGTGCTCTTCTTTTAAATGATAATTGAGTCATTCTAACATTCCTGTTTTAACTTGCTTAAAAATTGCAGAATCAAAATATTGATCTAAACCATTCTTGTATGAAGTAGATCACATTTTAACATATAAATTCTCATTAGCCATTTTACGCTTTACATGTGTTAGAACCCCTAGCAATTTATACTTGGGAAAATAACATTATGAAGAGATTTTTTTAATGCAGCTTTAGCTGACCTAATACAGATGAACGTGTGGGTTCTTTATGAACAAGCAGACAGTGTGGTTAATCTTTGTTTAGCCTTTAATTTCTCCTGCCTTCTTCTGCTGTCTTGTCTTCTTGCTGGGAGCAAGAGGAGCTGCTGTCGTCTGGTTGTGAACACACAGACGCTTCAGTTGCTGCAAGAAAAAGGAGGAGAAATGTGGTGTCCCCTCACAGGATTTCCAAAGATTACTCAGGGAAAACACTAAAGTGTAAAGCTGAATTGGAATTTTAGTCACATAAGTGTTTTCACTAGGTTAATAACAGGGGGGAAGTCATGATGGCCAGTTCAGAAATTCCCAGTAACACTGTCCTTGAGCATTCAAAAATCACAAGGCTTATTCTAGCATACAGTGAGATCAGCAGAAAACAAACTATTGAAAATATTATAGTTTTTTAGGTTGGTTTTTAGGTTTTGGTTAATATATATTCAAATACATTTTTTTTCTTTGCAGTTCCATGACTAAATGTTTTTCTTCATGTGGATACTAAAGTGTAGCTCTTTATCTAAATCACCTGACCTGAGAAGTTGAGACGTTAAACAAAGCGAGATTGCAGTTGAGTCGTGAGAGTTTGCAGCACTGCATGCTTTCTTTGGCAAAGAGGATACTGAATTGGTCTTGGGGCTCGCTGAGGCAAAAAGGAGTTTTTGTTAGTTTTGTACTTGCTTTTGTTTGACTTGACACAGTGCAACTCATTTGAGCTTTTGTTCCGAGGTGAACTTTTTAGCAACTGGTAAGTTTCTGTGCTCCCCATGACCTACCAGTGTGAACATTTTCATCTTAAACTGTTTAATTTTTTCTGCTACTTACATGTTTGCAATGTCAATCATGGGAAAACAAAGCATGCTCCCAGGTCTTTCCTTCATGGTGTGAAGGAAAGACTCTAAAAAGATGTTCAGTGCTGAACTCTTTATCATTTAGTGTTGCTGTGTGGGGTAGCTCATGAAGCAAAATACTTCTGTTTACCAAAAGGAAGTACAGAGAGTAAATTAAACATACAGATAAAACAAAGAGGTGACCGAATTCTACATGTGTATTTCATCATGACCCTTTCTTCTATTAACCAGTAGTAATTACGAAGCACTTGTAATGCTTTTAGTACTTCACCCTTAGCAAGAAGTGAAGGTTAAATAATTAACTATGACAAGGTAAGCTGTTCACACTCAGTAGATTAACTCCCACTTCATTTAAAATAGTGGAGGTATTTTGTTAAACTGATTGTTTTTCTCTTCCATGTATTCATTCCTAAGCACCCACGTCTGAGTCTCCTGTCACCGTTTCTCATCTGTATTATACCTTTACTTCCTTTACTTTTGTTTTCTTTCAAAATCTTTTATAGTTCATTCATTAACTTCCTTTATTTCTGTTTCTCCCTAACCAAAAAGTTAATCATCCGCTTTTGTGGGGGTGTGTCACTGCCTCTGCCCAATATTTGGTGACTCTCAATGTTGCAGAGGTGACTCTACTCCAAATGTGTTCTTTCACAGCACTTCTGTGCACAGCACCCTGCACTTTCTGCTTATTTCTTCTGTTGGTCTTGGTGGATGTTGTACTGCTATCTGAATTCTGTATTTCTCTGCTATGTATTTCTTATTGTGTCCTTATCTTTGTTATCTGGACTTGTGATATTAGCATTATCTTTGACTCACACTCTTTCCTTTCCTCCAGATGCTTGCCAAATCCTTAATTGCCGTCTGCTAAAAACACCCCTCTCTTCTCTGTTGCCAAGATGAAAATTCAGGCTTTGTGTTTCTGTTGAGTTGTCTTGGCTAATGCAAAGTGCCTGCAACCTACTTCTTTCTTGGCAGTGATGTAAAATATTTCTTCAAATTTTTTTGAAAGGCTCTTCTCTGCCTGTGTCATGATTTGGGGTTGCTCTGTTACTTTTTTCTTCACCTATGGCCTGCACATTCAGACTGTTTTCCTCCTACTATTGTAGGTCTGAAGCAGACACTCTCTGCAAAGTAAACAAGTTGCTTCATCTGTCTGCTCGTTGAGGAAGAGGTGCCATTCCTTGTGTTGTGCATTCTGTTTGCTTTGGAGCAAGGCTCTTACAAATGTTTTGGAGCACATAGATGAGAAAAATGTGTGTGTATTCTTCTAAATTGTGTATTTCTAACTCCTCAACCATTTGGTGATTGTGAATCGATACTTCCCTTTGAATATACTTTGTAGCATGCCAGATTACATTTGTTTTTCTGATCATGTTGCTTCTGTGTGACTATTTGAGTATTTAACTTTTGTTCTTGGAGTGAAAGCTCCATGCAGTTTCTAGGTCTTCCAGAAATGTTTCATTTAGTTGGGCATGGAGAACATAAATATAGTTGAAACTGCACAAAAACAGTGAAGTAATTTGTGGTCTCTGGTCCTTGGCCACCTTTTTGCCTTGTAATTTTCCAAAGAGCTGCTCTGGTTTATAACTTCCTATTATTTGCTATTGGAGCTTGCTTTAAACCTGTAACTAGTAAGGCATGCAGAAAATAGTTCTTTTCCCTTTTCTTCATTTTTTTTATCTGCCTATACACTAACAGAAATAATGTTCTTACTGAACTTTGTTGGACAGGATGTGTTTATAACATCCAGCATTACTTTTTCATAATACTTTTAGCTTTTGTTGTACAACTTAATGTATTTGAGGAACTCTGCTGTGATTTTATTTAATAAACAACCTTTTCATTATAATATGTTTTTCTTCAAAATTTTACCTTTGCTTTTGTCAGCTCATAGCTTTATATTCAGATCTGGTAGACAGAGCTAGTGCTGAAGCTGGCTTTCTTTGTGCAGTCTGGTGCTTTTATCACACAGTCTAAAGGACATTTGAACAGTAGTACTGCATGCTCATGGAGAGTCAGCTTCATGTTTATGCTTGTAACATTTAAAGCATTGGCACTATGAAAATGTATTGGAATACAACTTGTTTTTCATGTTTTAGATTCATTACTGTATGTTAAATAAAAAGCTAATCTGAAAAATTTAGGTAAAAATTGTTAATTGAGAGAAAGGGAGAAAAACATGCCATTGTGATGGAGAGAGTTTTACCACTTATTTGCAGGGGTTATAGCAAAATTATTTTTCAATTTAAAGTACTTCATTCTCTTACACAAGGAAAGTGTTTAGAAGTTAAGATCTTGGACTCCAAACTTTCTGGAGTGCTGTCTATTTGCAACTCTCTGATTCTCCAGTTGATTTCTGTGTCTTACTATGCTAGTTATATATGCAAATATAGTAGCTGCCTTTACAGCTTAAAACCAGACCAGCAGTAAATGAGGTGTGTGATGAACTTGAGGTTCTATGAGTTGCCTGAGTGACTTAATTATGTGGACACTAAAGTAGGCAAGATGAATGTTTGGTGGGAGAAAATAAATGCTGTTCTCATTTTAGAGAAAGAAAAATTAAGTTTGAAGACATCAGGCAAACTGCTCAGCGTGACATTTGGGCTGCATGGTGGAGTCAGCATAGAATCTAGATGATTTAAGCCTCGATCACAAAACCAAAAATCTTTCTTCAGATTTTAAATACTAGCCAAAATAACAAAACTGTTTCTTTGCTGCCAAGAAAATACTAATGCTTTTGAGAGACATTTCATCAAGACACTAGGAATTTACTTTCAGGGTAGGCTATCCCCTTTTTTTTTTTTTTTTCTGTGTAGATTTCTTAAATACTTAAAATTTTTTTAGAAGTAGTAACCTGTTGTCTTTCAAAATAAATCTCTTATCTTTCAGGGTTATATGTGTAGATGTCACCGTGCTAGTACAAAAGTAGACTTTACTTTCTATTGTTCATTTGCTGGCAGTAGGTAGACTGAGCTTTGTTCCTACACAGAAGACAAACTGAGCGTCAAGTTTCCTTTATATACTTCAGACAGAAAGCATTTGAAAGCTGATTTAGAATGTTTGGGAAAAATAAAAATTAATGATTTCATAGAAGAAAAAGGCAAACTTCTGGGGTTTTGAAGTAGGAGTCATATTTAGGTATGAGAAAAGGGGAACTGTTCCAGTAATAAGGGAAAGAACCATCAAAAACTAATACAGAATAAAGGAACTTTACTGAAGCATTTGGAAAGGTAGTGAAACAAATGAAGTGTACTGTCATCAAAATGTGGATGAAATTATGTTTAGCTTCACAGTTTGGTAACACTCTAGTAATAGGTAGTAGGATAGAGAACTTGAAGGAAGAAAAATATCTGCTAGAAGTGAGCAAGCTAGTGGCCCTAAAAATAGAATTTCATTTCACTAAAGCTGCTTCTGAGGACTGGTATCATTTTTCAGCAGATGTGTCATGAATGAAGATACAATCATTAAAACCAGCCTGAACTTCCCTGTGGATTTACAGTGCAACACAGTGCTTTGGTATTCTAGGATTTCAAATGTCATACTGAAACACAAAGTGTCAAATTAATGAGATTCCAAGCACGTTCCTGTCAGTGGTTCATCCTTCTGTTTTTTAAAAAGACTGCTTGTATATGTATGAAAATCTTGGTTCTTTGGTCTTAAGTTTTTGTGAATATCTAGATAGATGGATTTTACCAGGCAGGAGGCACTGCAGCAGATACACACTGTCTTACAATTCCTGTCTTGGTATGGAAGCTAGAATGTTATGGATTAACAGACTATTGTATTTGTATTTTTGTTGTGTATAACTAAAAGACACTGTTCACCAAAGGTGGTTGAATGTATGTGACACTGGATGGGTTGTTTTTTTTATGTGGCCTATTACAGATTTTATAAAGTGACTGTGAAAGCAAATTTTCAAAAAGCTTTCTGAACAGAAGACAGAAGAATGTCGATTGCTGTGCTTTTTCCCAGTTTAATGGCTATAGGAACAAAGAACATCAACTGCTTCAGGTGTTATAATAGTTACAGCCTCTGTGGCTTTGATTCAGAGAAACTGAGAATTGTTAGACTTCAAGATAAAAAATAACATCAGTTGTACAGAAACTACTAAACAGAGTATTGTTTTCCTCAAAAAATATGTTTTTATAGTCCAAATCCCATATCCAAAGCAACTACATGTGTAATTACATTTACAGTGGTACATGAATTTGGATGAAAAATGGTACTTTGTCTCTTAGTGATAGTTCCTGTGTTCGTTCAGGACCTGGTTCATTGCACACCACTGACGCACACAACCAGAGATTTTTATGGTGCTCACCCGAGCTGCTCTGTTGTGACTCCCTGTGATGTGCAGAAGATCTAGTTAAGAGCATGTCCATCCCTCTGAATCAGCCAGCACAACAGGAACTGCTTATTATGGACGTGTTTTTTTCTGAATTTGCTTTTTAATGATTCATTCTGTTGGAATGATCTTCATTGACTTCTGCTACTCTTTTACATCCCTTTCTCTCTTAAAATAATTATTTTCTAATTACTTTGCCTGTCACCTTTTAGTGCCAGGCAGTGAACAAGGATCAGTGAATGAGGATCCCAATCTGCCTTTTTTCTGCATTCCTTTAAATTGCTAGCAGACAGTGACCTACCTCCTGAGAACAGCCTCCTCAAAGCATGCTACTTGTAATCCACCCACATTCTGAGTATCTCTGCTGCTCAGGAGAGATCCAGCAACTATGCACAAAGTTGTCAGTGGTTTCAAGTCCCACAGACAGATGGAGCAAAGCCCACATGTGCAGAATCCCTCCTTGTAAGGGTGATGGGTGGCCACAGGGGTCTTCAGCATCTTAGTGCAGGATTTCGCTTGCAGATCTCACAATGTATCCTGAGCAAAAAAGTCTGAGCAAAAGAGACATATGAATGGATCCAGCAAATGGTTGTCCTCAGGCACAAGTTCTGCTAAATTCTTAACTGCCCTAAGCCTAGCAACTGCTGCCATTGCACTCTCTGATAACACCTACAGCAGTCAGGATCCTGAATGTTTGGTTGACTCTTATGGAGGCTGTGTTCCTCATAAATACCTTCTGTCTATTGTATGTTCTTGCCACCTGACCTCCATGATTCCTGCTGTGTGGCACTGCTTCCTCTTGACACTGAGGTGGAGGAATAACTCATGCTGCCTCAGTCCGTTTTAGAGCTGTAATTACTACATAAAGTCTCTGATTTCCGTAGCTTCTTCCATCACAGTGACTGACTTAAGGATATCTTCGAGGATATCTAGGGTCAAGAAAAACAAGCATTGTCCTTTTCCAGCCTGCAGAGAACACTGTTGGGTCATAAGATGCTAAACAACCTGATTCCTGTATCATGAGACACTGAATGATACAATATCCTATTTAATTTGTACGTTTGGCAACATATTTGCTGGTGCATGTTCCTATGACGTTGGTCTTCCTGTTAACCACAGCATTATCTAGAAGGAGACACTGAAGATCCTATACCAGCTGTTCCTATACAGACATTTTACTTGTGTTTTCCTTCTGGATGCACAAAGATTACGAGCTTTCTTACTTGGTCTGAATGTGAAAAATTGTCTTTGGACATTCATAGGTCTAAGCCCTTAATATGATCTCTCTGATTTTTGCCTCCACTGTGGAGTAACTGTGGGGGTTGGCCATCCCTGCTCAAATCCTTTTGACATAACTAATGTGTTGTGCCAAGACTGATTTATATTAGCTGTAGTCGTACTGGTTTTGTTGATTTCAGTTTATTTCATCAGAGCCTTAGCTGCATTAGAGGTGATATTGGGAAGGTTTCCAGCACTGACTTGTTTGGCATGGACCAGGAGCTCTGTAACTTCATTAAGCTTTTGTGGCATTGCTGAAAACTCCGGCAACAACACTATTTGCTAAGGACTGGTGGACTCTGGATCCTCACTTGTATGAAGGCCTCTTGTCATCTGCTCTTTAATGACTGTATATTTGTAAGACAGGTCTTGAAATTGACCAAACTTACAATGTTATTGAATTATAGAATAATATAGTTAGAAGAGACCTTTGGAGGGACCTCTGGTCATCTGGGATTGACCAGATGACCAGCATGCTGAAGAAAATGCTAACTTCAAATTAAATGAGGTTGATAAGGACCTGGTTCAGTGAAGTTTTGATTGCATCCAAGATCCCACAACCTCTCCAGGAAATCTACTCTGTTTCACCACCCTTGTTGTGAAGAACACATACAGGCAGCCACCCAAACACAGAAATTATTAGCACTAGCTGTAGTTGCTTGGAAATGTAATCCACAGGTATGAGTACTTTCTGTCTTGTCTTTAATCTGCTAGCACTTGTTTTGAATTGCAGGTTGAGAAATACTGAGGGCATGGAGGTTAGTGCTCAGAGCAGAGCATTGATGTGGCAGCACAACATGAAAGACAAAGGCGAGCTCCTTCTCAGAGTGCTGTTAAAGCTAGAAACAGACTTTCCAAACTCTAGTGCCCTTCTGTTCTGAAACTTTGGGTTACAGATCTTGAGGAACTTGGATCACTAGCAATAAAACTCTTGTTCTTGGTTTCTGCACATAACCTTGTATTTGTGTGTTTAGAAAATGGCTCACATGATTTTCATTCCAGCGATTTCATGTCAGTCTTCAATGAGTGATCTTTTTTAAACTTTGCAAATCATTCTAAGGTTTTTTGGTGTTTTGGTGTTGTGGGTTTTTTTTTGTTTTTGTTTGTTTATTATTATTATTATTTTTTGTTACAAAACTCATGTTTTATCATGCATAGCAGACAAAACCACATGCAATTTGTATGTATTTATTTTTGGCATGGTGAAATAACACTAAAAGAAGGCATAGGGGTTACGTTGGTGTGTCCTGTTAGCAGCAGAATTGTATTGTTTGGGTTGCACACATGTAAAAACATCTGGAGTTAGCATGTGTTGCACAAGGAAAAAGTAAGGTGAGATTTGGTAGCATTTTGTTAAGCTATGGTAAGTAGATATGTGCTCATTCTAAATATGTAAATATCTGGGGGAAAAAACAGTTTCCCTTTTAGTGAAATGATATCTCAAGAGTCATAGAGCCTTGTGACTGATCACAAGTTTTAGAAGAGACTTCAAATCACTGAACCTAATGTTACATAAAATTTTGTCATTACTTAATGAGTCTTATGGATTGTAATGTTCAAAATACCCAACATGTATTACCATAATGTAGTCAGTTTCAAATTTAATCGAATGATCTCACAAAGACTGATAGACAACCATTGTCGTTAGACAGTTGGATATATTTCATTTCCTGGTTTAGATTGTATCACTGTTTACTTGCAGTAAAAGCTGGTGGTGCATTTTTCCAGACATATGAGACCAGACAGTTTCTACATAAACTAAGAACTCTTTGTGTATCCTAGATCTTTCTCCCTTTTTTGTACACATCCTTTCCCACGTGGATGTCTCAAATTTAGATACATGTTTGCCAGTGGTTATTTGTATGAACTTAACATGCATTAGATTTTATATTTCTTATAGAAGGACAGCTGCTCGGCAACAAGCAATGTATTATAAAACATTTGCTCATATATATGCCTATATACATAATTCAGTTTTAAAATGAGAAAGCTTCAAGATAATGAAAGATTTTATGTATTTCCCAGATTTTAGTAATGTTTTCTTGGCTGCTCATTTTGTTAAACCAGCCTAAACATCTACGAAGCACTTTGATGATTTGTTTGTTCATGTTGCTTTAATGAAATAATTTGAGTAAAAAACCCCAAATCCATGTGCGTAAATCAATCTTTTTTATTGCTGCTCGAATGCTCTGAGTCAGGGTTATTTTACCTGTGTATTTAGTCTTCTGCATTATCCTCTCTAAGTATGTGATGGAAAGGAAGTTTAGTTGTTTTCCAGGTTCAGAGAGGAGAGAGAGAGAGTCTAATGCATGGGAGTCTTGAAATATTTTAATAGCTTGGAACACCCACACTGACCTGGCATATGGAGATGAGGTGTCAGAGACAGTGCAGGGAGGTTTCAGGGAGGAGGCAGGAGTGTTGCCCTGGCTGCACAGACTACTGCCTGACTCACAGAGTGTCACTGGGAGCATAGGAGGATCAGATGGCTAGAAGGAATGAGCCATAATGTTTCTTTAAAGAGACTCAGAGGCCTATATGAAGGATAAGGTACAAATAGGATGAGGATAATGCTGCCACAGCACCCACGTGTGCGCTGGTGAAGCTTGCGCTACCCAAAATGAGTCTGCCAGTGCAGGAGTCACAGCAACGTGATACCCAGACTGGTTTGTAGATATGGAAGTTGCACATGTGTTTGTTTTCAGTAATTCCTGCATTAGTTGTTGGTATCCTTTCTTTTAAGGGAAGGTCTAGTTTGTGTGATACTGCTGATGGATCTAATTGGTATTAATTTCATAAACAATGCTGGCTTAAAAAGGCTATTGTTCTGTCACACAAAACAATCAGTGACATTATTACATTTTTTTTCCGGGGGATTCCCAAATATAATAGACATAGTTTAATTAAAAAATGAACAACATGCATTTGTTAGTGAGTCTCATGATCAGTTATGAAACAAGTGTAGCAAGCAAATTGCCAAATCTTCTTCATTCAGGAGGAGGAAGTTTTCCTGAAGAACATGACTAGTATTTTGTGTCATAGGTCAGGAAAACTGAAGATAAATGTAGAGCTCAATGCAGCTCTGTCACAAGCTCACTTTCAAAGTCTGTGTATATTTCAGTATCTTACATTATGTCTGAGCACTGGATTGTTCTTGATCTTGACCTCAGACATCTGATTTTTCAGTAACACTTTAGTTTTTGTAGTTGCTGCATACTGTTTAATAGAAGAATGCACAGGCTCCCCAGGGCAGTGGTCACAGCACCAAGCCCGACTGAGGTCAAGAAGCATTTGGACAACACTCTCAGGCACATGGTGTGACTCCTGGGGTGTCCTGCACAGGGACAGGAGTTGGACTTGATGATCCTGAAGGGTCCCTTCCAACTCGACATGTTCTGTGATTCTGTGGTTCTATGATTCTACTGAAGCACAGCGCCCTGGGCCCTGGTAGTGTTGGGGTGCCTGTGCCCAAGGCCAACTCTGCTGTGATGTGGCCGTAGCCTTGGATCAGGCAGCTGTGAAAACAGATGAGTTAGAGCTGTGAAAAGCCATGAGGAGCCTCGTCGGAGGCATTCCTCCTTTTTTCTCAGGAGCAGCATTTAAGCTGAGCCTTTGCTTTTTGTCTCTTGAGCTATGCTGCAGCTCTTCTCTGTGTGGCCACTTCCCTTGCTGGTCCTGACCCACTGGCTTGCCTTCCTAGGCAAGCCTCAGACCTGCCTCGTCACTGTGGGACTTCTTTGGCGATTGTGGACTGTAGCTGACCCTGGTTTCTGTCATCAGACCTGCTCTGCTTTTCCTGTTTGGGTACCTGAGACTGCATCCCTGGTCAGTGAGGGCACTGCCCCTGCCTCTGTTGTGGTCACCCTCAACTCCCAACTCACCTTCCCTTGTGGAGGTGGCTGCCCTTACTGCTTCCTCACATGGTTTAC
This sequence comes from Aegotheles bennettii, assembly GCA_013398125.1. Taxonomy (NCBI): domain Eukaryota; kingdom Metazoa; phylum Chordata; class Aves; order Caprimulgiformes; family Aegothelidae; genus Aegotheles; species Aegotheles bennettii. Next base: position 51,232 of record VZRW01002617.1, read on the forward strand.
TTTGCTCATTCAGAAACAGGGAGGCATGTTTCCTTTCTCTGATCACAGCATAAAAAACCAGTACGGAAAATAGACACACATGGATGCTGAACCCTGTGGATGGGGATACACTTTCTCTCCCTGCAGCAGTGGCAGTCAGCATGTATATGCGAGCACAGGTTTGCTGAACACAGAATACAAATGCAGAGTTATGAATGATCTGGGAAAGTCCTAGCTTTAATGCTTTGTCCATCTTGATTGTATCATAGTGGGATATAAAAGTAAATACAGAGGAGTTGTCCTGTGTTTGTCCCAGTCCGTTACCATGCTTTAACTGCAAACAGGAGTCAGCATGCCCCAGTGCCTGAGAAATTCATTCCGGGTTTGTTGCAGTATTTTACATCTATGTTCTCTCTACAGCCAGTGGAGATGCCGTGATGACAGGGGCAACATTCGTAGGAGAGCCACAAACCAGCCAGTGTGGTGACTGTGGCCTATCCATTTTTCCATTTTCCCAACCTTGGTGTCTGTTTTATGTGGCTGTTGCGAACAAGTCACAATATAATTTTAGATTATTACTGGGATCATTGTGCCTGTTTGCTCGAAGGTCAGGGACTTGTTTGTGATTGAGAGAAATTCCTATGTGGAAAAACAATCATCTCAATTGTTTCATAGCAAATTATATTTGGAAAGAAATGTTCTCACTGAACTTCTGAGAAGAGAAATTACCATGTCTACCAGGCTGAAACTCTCAGGCCAACAAAAATAATAAATACTAAATCTCTGTTAGTAGTGTAAGTACCCTCACTTACTTTTATTAGCAGTGTTAATAATACATTTCGTACCCCTTCTCTTTCTGAAGAGAGGATAGTACATACAGAGAGGGAACTTCACTTACTGTAAACAGGAACAGTAAAAACCTGTCCTTTCTAAGGATACATGACAAAGTCAGTACTATGTCCTTTCTCCTCTCGCAACATCTAAACTGGGAGCTGTTTTCAAGGAACATCCATTTTGTAACTTTCATAGTGTTTCATTAGTCAAAATTAGCCCTAGTTTCATACCAAAAAGTTAATTTTGGACTCTACAGAACACAGAAAATCATCCTTTGCCTATTTTCATAGCTCTGCAAAGAGGTATGATGACATACTCCATGTGTCTGTGGAGCTTTAATTTATAAGTATCTGTTAGATAGCTTTGCTTATGGAAGTGTTGCAAACTGGCAAAGGAACAGAAAACTTCAAAAATCTTCCTTTTCTAAATTACTAAGATAGTATTTCAGAAAAGCACAGCAGAGAAGATGACAGTTGTTATCTGAGCCATGTGGCTGCTCTATGAATAAAAGAATCATATGTGTTAAATGAAGAATCTGTTACTTAGTCAACTGGTTTTATCTGACAAATCCTACAAGGTGAGCATCACATTGTCAATCCAAAGCCACCTTTTTCACATCTTTCTGTCGTTCTGGCTCCTCTAATTGGGTGCAGCTATTTTACAAATACAGAAATTTCATTAAAAACAAGAAAAGAAAATATCTATGTATTACGTGATTTTTTATTTTTTTTACTAAAGTATGTACAGATTGACTGCACACTGGCTGAGACTGTGAATCAGAGAGAGTGGCTGGAGTATGAATTGACATACAGATACTTTTTTGGTAGCTGTGTTGCAAGAGGACTGCTCTCTTCAGCATGTCTGAGTCACTCATTAATTGACATGGAGTGGGCAGAAATTTCCCACCCAATGAGTTGTAGTTGAGATTCTTCCATTTTGGGCTGACTGATATATTTGGGCTGCCTTCAAGGCTCAATGGAGCAGAGATTACAATGGTTTGGATTTGAGCATTCAGTTTTTGTGAAAAGGAAATACTTAGAAAAATTTCAAATATATATATTTTTTTTTTAAATGAAAATCAGGTATTTGTGATGTTGCCATCTGTGTAGTAATATCTAATATAGAAGGACCACCTTGTTTGGATAAATGTCTGTTATCTCAATTGGAAATGTAACTAACTCTTGATTCAGTAATTGCCTTGCAAGGTGTAAGTTTCAGTGTTTGTGCAGGAGTTCGGGCCCTGAGTCTGTCTTGCTGAAATATTATCACAGCCACAGTTTCCAAACAGAAAGTACAAAATTTAATACTTGTAACCACAGGGAATGACTGGTGCTTCGTTTCAGCCTGCCTGAGCTATTCCTGAATGCAGGTAACCATGGTGGCCCACAGCTCCACGTGGGTGACACTACTGTAAGCTGGTTTGTTTGCAGCTCTCTGCTACTGCAACATGGAGTTTTCTGGCATGAGCTGTAGCTTGCTGGAAATTTTGGTGATGTGCACAGAGCAGGTATATACTTTGTACACTCTTAAGTCAATGCTGAATAGATGCTCTACTTGCTGCTGAAAAGTGCTCATTGGCAGCAAAACTGGATGTCGAGTCTTACACACTGCTCTTCTCCAATGTAGGGTATGACTAGGTATTTGGACTCAAAAGTATCAGGGAGGCAGGGATCAACTGATTTCTGTTTTTCTAGCAAAATGATTATTTCTTTCTTTTTATCTCTTCTATGACTTTACCTCTTGCAACAGTTCTCCAGTATGAGCAAGAAAAAATGCCATGAGTTGACTCACAATTTCATTATAAAATCATATTATTTTACTGTTTACATAATGTTGGTGGGCTACCCTATGAACATTAGTTGGGAATGATTTATATGATTTTGTAAATGTACTTTCCAAAGGAAGATTAGACAGAAGTCACTTTTCAATAGAAGTACTTATATGTGCCAAACTATCAGATGTGCCCGAAACTAATGTCATGTCTTATGATAAATAAAAGATTGTCATACGATGGATGACTAGTTGAAGCTTCTTTTTCTTCTGTTAGCAGCAGAATGTGAAAGCGGGAAATCTCACAAGACTGCAGGTCTTATGTAAAATTCTGCAGGATAGATAAACTTCTAAGAGAATAATGCCATGCTATAAATACATTGCATCTGCCTTTTAGGAAGAATGGTGAAAGTATTTTTTAGTATATTGCTGTATCATCAGAACAATAAAAACATTCTATTTCTTAGGTCTCGTGACATCTTGCATACTCAGTGTGGGAGTCTTTGGTGACTATAGCTGCCTGAAGCCATATTAAACACAGAATCATAAATGTGTAGATAGGAGAGAGTTTTAGAAGTCTTGTATAACCCTCCATTCTATATGGAAGCAGAAGAAAGTCTTTCTAAATTATGCCATTACCTTTCACTCACTAGATGGTTTCTTCTTAGAAAAGCAGTTGATTTGCTTGTTTATTCCTATCGATTTGCTTGTTTGTTCCTGTGCTGCTCCTCTTTGTCCTTGTTCTCCTTACCAAGAAAGAATATTAATGCTCACAATGAAGAAAAAAACCAAACAACAAAACAAACTACAAAGGCACATGAATCCTTATCTTTTTGCCTTCTAGGTGGTGGCTTTCATGCCTTTGAGTTAATGTAACACAGCAAATCTACCACCTGTGCTGTAAATATTCTACCCTCTTGAGGATATTTCCTGATTCTTTAAATCTTTTGGATACAATAAAGGGCTGTGTGATCTGTGCCTGAGGAAATGATAGAGTGAAAAACTAGCTAAGATTAGGTTCAGAAGAGGTTTAATGTGAAAACTGTGTCTTGAATGTTTAATTATTTTTGAAGAAGAGTGCATTTTGTTGTTTTTTTTTCTTTGATTTTGCTTTTATTTTGTATGCTACAGTAAGTAAATTGCTTGAAAGTCTGTGAACTTACTGCATGTGATTAGAAGACAGGGTGCAGTAAGCTTGTTTTTTGTGATGTGGTGTGTTTTGACCTTGGTTAGCTAGATACTGGGAAAGTATTGTAATGATAAGAGCTAGAAATACCGCCCTTTTTGGGTAGAATTTGACTGGTGTTTAAAAAACAGCTTACTGTTTGTTAGGAGTGTTGTTCCAAAAGCAAGAATGTTGATAGTGGAATAGTCTGAGTTTGTTGGGGTTTTTTTCTTCTTTCTCATTTTCCTCCCTAGCGCTTATAATATTGGTGAAAAATGTATATGTAGCCTGTATATCCTAGGCATTCATAGAAAATCTGCAGCTGTTAAAAATAGAAGCTATATAATGATTATTATGGGAATGACAAATCTGAAATGAAGCAAAGCAAATCTAAGCATTTGAAATTGGGTCAGGCTTTAGAAAACTTTAGGCTTCAGAAATTCATGAGTTTGCATTCTTTTATTTCCTCCTTAAAGCCTCAAACCTTTCAAAGTTCCTGGGGTTTGATTATTATTATTTTTTTTACTTGAACTTTAAAGGCTAAAAAAAAAAACCCACATAAAAATGAACGAGCAAAAATCCTTAAACTCTGTTGCATAACTCAGGAATTGGGACTGTAAGGAACAGGCTAAATTGCAGGAGTCTTTTCGTGAACTCATGGGAACTGGTAACTAATATTTCAAATGCAATTGGAAAAATGTCTCAAGACACAACAGGTTTTAGTACCAATATGACTAGATAGTTTTTTGTAACTGCTGCACTACAGACCTCATGAGTTGTCTTAAACCAAGGTCTGTGTGTTCTAAGGGGTTTTCTTCATGTTTGCATTAAAAAGTTTTCAAGACAACTTTTATTGGACTTCCAAGTAATATAATAAATTATATTACATTCACCTGATACAACTAAAATATGCTATACCATCTTACTAGAAGTAAATATAATATTTATATAGTAATTTAGAAAAAAGTTGGGAGAAGATGTAGTCTTTTTATGCTACAAAAATTGGCATCAAGAACAGCAAAATAACAAGTGCCCTTGAGTCACCTGAAGAGTTGTATCTTTGTAATGAAGCCTCCTCTTCTCGGAGGAGATGGAAATCAAGGTATTTTTTGTGAACCACTTCTGGATATGACCCATAAATTGGACCTTAGTTTAGCGAAGTCAGCATACGTTGGCATATTTTCTGCTTTTAACAAATAATATTTTTGTGATGCTGGTGCAGACTGGCTGTTCTGGTGGAAATAGCTCATGCATTCCATAATTACTGAGAAGAGAGTGTGACCTGGATTTTATAGTATGACTACGTAATATTTCAAAGTCAGTTCCGTTGAACAGCAGCACTTCTGTGAGACAACTGAAGTATTTAATTGTTCAGTGAGGAAAACCTTATCGAACTGGTCAATATTGATTTTTTTGATAAAGTATCTACATAACTCAGGAGTTCTCCTGAATATACCAGAATCTTCCTAGATGCATTTCCCATTATGTCTAATCTATTCCTACTTGCTGTCCTTCAGATATGATATGGTGCCATCTCATCTTCAGTTAAAGCTGATTGTTTTCAAGTTGGTTTTCTCCCTGTTCAGATACAGACTTGGAAACAAGACGGGTTCCTTTATGTTTGGTACTGCACAGCAGGTGGCTAAATCAGATGGCACAAAAGGAGTTACTGCATCAGGAATGGGTTCTGGCTTTTACAGATTTTTAGTGACTTTTAGTTCTTTGGTATATTTGGTTGCTTTCCCATATTATAGTTTAGCATAATGTTTGGAAGTTCTTCAGTACATTGCAGTCATCTGAGCACATGAAATTATAGTAGAAAAAAATGCAGGGATTGGAATAAGGTAACTGCTTATATTTGTTATTAAAAAAAGGGAGCAGTTGACTTTTTATAGATAATGATTTGCACTCTATTTGATGTAAACTGTACTTTTCAGACTGTATAAATTATCAATTTATAAATTATGAATTGTCATGCAAATTTTTAATCAGTTTGCAAGGAAAGTTCTTTATTCTCTATTAGCCAGACAGAACACCAATCCTGTAAGTAGTTTTATTTCAAAATATCCATATGTAAATATGCAATGAATTAATTATTTTCATTTAAATAACACCTAACAATAGCATTTATTCAATAAAGAAATAATAATACTGAGTGCATGTGCAGGAATTCATGCCCATAGAAAGATGCTGTCTTAAGAAAAGATAAAACTTAATAAATACCGACAGCCTCTAAGAACTGGGTTTTAAGGGACAGACTTCTTTAAAAATCATTCTCATATATATATGTATGTGATGATTAATCACTGCATTTCTATAAAAAGAAAATTCCTCATTTCTGTATTTGCTGCTGCTCACAAGTTATCTTATGGCCATCAATATGACTACTGTAGCCAACTGCTGTTTCCATTGTGAATGCAACATTAAATTTTAAAAATAAATGTTTGCCTGAAAGTTTCCAAAGAGAATGATTAGGTTGGAAGGGGCCTCTGGTCAGCTTTCAGTTCAGACTAGGTTGTTTGAGGCTTTTGTCTAGTTGGGTTTTGGAAACCCCCAAGGACAGTGGTTCCACATTTCTGGACAGTCTGTTCCAGGGCTTAGTTTTCCTCCAGGTGAATTTTATTTATTTATTTTTCCTTATATCCAATCTGAACCTCTCCTGTTTCACTTTATGGTCATTGTCTCTTGTTCTCACGTTGTGCAATTCGGTGAAGTGCCTGGCTCATTCTCCTCAATAACCACCTCACAATTTTCTCTTCTTCATCCTTGAAGAAGCCCAGGTCCATATACCTCTCTTGTAATGGCAAATGCTCTGGCACCAAGCCATCTATAATAAAGGAAATAGATTATCTCATCCAGGAATTATTTTCCTTGTCTTTTTAATTCTTGGGGTTTTTGATTTATTTTTTTTTTAAATATTTTCCAACAAATTAAACTTTAAGAGGCTGTAAAATAAGACTAAAGGGCTAATTAGAGCAGAGGAGAAGAGAGGAGCGGCTGGAAGGAACACCTCCAGAACTCTGTGAAGTCAAGCAGAAGGGAAGCTCAGCCTATTCACAACCAAAGCCCAGTCTGGGAAACTCACTGCTTTGAAATGTGGTGTTGCAAAGATAGAAGAACCTGATTATGATAACGATACAGAGTATTTTAAAAATGAAATCTTAATGAGGAGGTTTTTTAAGCTTTTGAGCCATGCAGTATAATAGGCTCTCCCATATTATCTGATTATCTGTTTGCTTGACTCTTGGATCTGTAGTAAGCACTCATGTAATTTTTTTTTCTGGAGACTTTCTTGGATTGCTTCGTCAAGGCTTTGTAAAAATGAGCTAAGAATAAGTGGACATGTATGAGTTTTGAATTAGTGCTCATGAAAGCAGTATGTCATGTTGGGAAAGCTGTCAGTGAAAAAAACATTCTGCAGGAAGGTCTGTGTGCTTTTAAAATCAAAATATCTTTATCATTCATTTTAGTGGCAGTTATTCTGATACTGTACTCATCCTTTGTTTTGAATTCTTTAAACTGATAATGTTCAAGACACTCTTGAGATTTACTGTTTTTTAGTATAGAGGCAAAACAGTAGAGGTGCTTGCTGTAATAAAATGCTTCTTTATGTAAACAAAAAAATTCTTGGTGTTGATTAAAAGTTAACCAAGCTTTTTTCTAATCCCTTATTTTTTTGAAAACAAGAAAGGAAAAAAAAACCCTCTTTTTGTGATGCCTTCTTTAACCTTCTTTCTTCCTGCTTGTAAAAAAAGAGCTTTTGTGCTCTTGACCTTTCTGCCCTTGCAAGCACAGAGCAAAATTCCTGGTTATGCTGCTAGTAAGTGTGTTTACGAACAAACTCTATAATTAAAACCCATCAGGAAATCCTCTTTGGTACTATATATTCTGCATATCTGTAATATTAATGTTCAGATGATATTCTGTATTAGGTGGAATATTTGCATATATTTCCAGAATTTTTTCCTGCTGTTATGCACTTCAATCTCACAAAGTTCTGCAAAATAAGTTAAGTAGATCTGAATTGAACCAGCAGCATATGTAATCACCCTTGACTTCTTTTTTCTAGCAATTGCTGGCAAAAGTATTTGAAATTATGTTGAAATGGAATCCTGCAGAATGTTTCAACTGCATAGGTTCACAGTAAAAGATGTACAAAAAATTAAGCTATTCTGTTACAACAAAAATCTCTCATTTCAGCTTGCTGGTAATGCTTGTATTGGCTGGAGTGCTTATCTTTTTCCTCATTTGCTTTTGAAGAGGTGTGGAAGTTCATATGTTCATCCATGATCTTATTAAGAGCTAATTTTAAAATCTTTAAGTCTGTTAAATGTTCAGAAATAATTGCTGTCTTGTTCCCTGTATGGCATCATTAATTTGTGAGAGTGATAGGATTATAAAGGCTCATCTTTTAACAGGCCTTGTGGCTGTTCCTTTAAAAAAACCCAAACAAACAAAAAAAGGAACATCAAGAACAGCGGTATGTTAGATATTTTAGCTATGAACTCCCTGATTCTGGGTAGCTGTGAATTGGCTAAGGGTTTGGTTTTTACAGTGTAATTACCATGCTCTAGATGATTATTATTTTCCCAATTAATTTAATGTAATACCTTTGGAAGTCACCTTTCATAAATGGAACTTCTGAATGTTCAGACTATGCTTGAATTTACAATTTGTGTAATCACACTGTAAAACACTTGTAAATAAGGCTTGCTAAAATTAAGCATTAAAAAAATGTAAGCTGATTTTCACAAGCTCTGTGGAACTGACTGAAAGCTTGAAATTTGTAGGTGGTACTAGCAGTTGGTAGTTAATAAAAGCTTGCATAATTTCTTTAAACTATTAGTTTTAAAGCAAGCTGCTAACAAATGGTGATGGTTAAGATCTGATACCTTTTGCTGATGGGGCTCTGAACCCCTTCCTCTTTACTGCTTCTTTGGCTGTAGTTAATGGTCTTCTTGTGAGTGACTGAATTATTGTACCTGCAGCTCACTATTGCATGACTAAGAGACCGCATGAAGGGAACAAATGCCAGTTTTGCCCCTTAGAGCTAATTGGTGAGAGCTTTTAGTGCTGTGATGGCACCCTGCATTGCTCTCAGCTGCTAGTCGCATCCTGGGTGCGGCTCTAAATCGGGCTACTTATGTTCAAAGCCCTAAATGGGCTCAGACAGCGTTATCTCAAAGGCTGCCTGTCTTCTCTATAGTAGCTTCTCCCACAGGAATAAAACTACTGAAGTACAGGTTTGGTCTCTACTTTGTGAAATACTCAGGCACTAGACAGAGGGTTGGACATTTGACGGTCTTCAGGAAAAGGCAAACCTATTTTTTGTTTTGATTTGCTTTTTTAAAGCAATTATTCTTCTGACAGTTATGGTGTAAAATTGCTCCTTCTAATAAGCTCCCAGAGTAAATAGAGTAAGTTCAATTCTTTTGAAATAAGCAGCTTAGCTTCAAAGCTGTAGCAGAGCATAGACGGGAAAACTGGCTACAGCTGTAGGAGATAGTGTGTGCATGCTGTGTGCTCACATGTCGAAACATTCAGTAAAGTGAGCTATGCACAGGTATATTTTTAAAGATAATTTTGAAGGAATATCTGTGCATGATACTGTTTCTACCACATGCATTTTCAAAAAAGGAAAATCTTGTTAAGGTTGTAAATTTGAGAGTTCACAAACTAAGAATGCCTGTAATTGATGGTGACCTTGCAAGAGCAGTTTGGTTCCTTTGAGTGCTTGCATCATCTTACAGGTTTTCCACACGATTTTCACAGAGTCATCGTGTGTTATAGTTGCAACATTCAAATCAATTTTCAAAGAAGGATTGACTCTGTCATGGGCTTTACCATTATATTAATTGCTGTAATTTCAAAAGGTTTCACAAATGTATATTTTCATAATATGTTTTCATTTTGTTGTAGAGATAATCTAACTTTAGATGCCCCATTCTGAATACCTAGAACCTGACTTTCAGTGTACTTACTACTCCGCAGCACTTCAAGTGCTGAGAGTATAGCTTTCAGTGGTTTCCATTTCAGCTCTGGTGATTCAGTGCCTCTGCTGTGCGGACCTACAATGACAATTCAAGCTTATAGGAAAAGTGGGGTATAAAATTTAGTGGCCAAGTATGTGCAGCTCGTCTTCTAGGTATTTGTGAACGTCTACTGTGATGAAATGGTGAAAGATTTTATTAAAGCTAAGAAAAGCCATTCCTGAAACCAAAGCTATGGACACCCATGTATGTTTTAAGCCACTCTTCCAATCAGTGGGGACTAAAGTTTTACCAGTAAAAGGTCTCAAGCATATCACAATGTATCTTTATTTTTTTCTCATCAGGAAAAGAAACAGAGTGAAGAATGGTTGAAGAGCATGGGGGTGGAGGAGAGACAGGGCCCACATGCTTTTGAAGTATTCCTGGTCAGAAGTATCAGGGAGGCCTCTTTCCTTCTGCAAATACCTGCCAAGGATAAATCAGTCCATGTAGAAGATAGCAGCCTCATGTTATGCTTAGGTTCTGGGCTAAAGGTTACAATTTTACAGATGTCTTCATAGTAATGCTTTGACAAAGCTCGTTTTTGTTGGGCCCCCCCCTCCCCTTTCTTCTTGCTTTCACAAAGTAAAACCTATGAACTCATGCACGTGAAAGTTGTGAAATAGAAAAGTTAGTGTCGCCCATTCAATCACAATAGGAAACCTCTTGTGCCCACATAACAAGATTTTCATGTGTCATGACAGAGTCAGTCTACTGTCTCAAAAAATAATGTGGTTTTAAAGCTTATCCTTCATAACACTGATCATATACCGGTTATTAGAAATATCCTTGCTGAATCCCAGTCTGAGTATTCCTCTTAAAAGAAAATTAATGAAGTTGTCTGGCAGAAGGTTGCTTCATTGTCCTTTGCATGGTTTGGTTGGTTCTAAATAAATCTGTTTAGTGTCTATAATTAACAGTATCAGCAAGAAATTCAATAGATTCTCTTCTGTCCTGTAAAATTTTAAGAAGTCCCCCCCTTTATTATTTTCTTTTGCTTGGAGAACCTATGAAAAAAGATATCTGCTATCTGAAACTAAAATTAGACATCTAACAACGCCTGTGGATTTGGGGACAGGAGAGGGAAGAAAAAAACACAGAGCCAAGCCTGTGTTACTAACACAAACTTTCTGTTTTCCTTTGCTCTTTGTTGGAATAGGATACTCAGGACACACTAAAGCTTTCTTTTCTCTCTTTAACTGCATTTATCGGAACTCTGCCAGAGTTCAAGTTACAGCCATCTCAAGATATCTGACCTTGACAGCCCAAAGCCCTGCAGAGCAGGCGTAGACCACCTGAGATTGCATCTCACAGGCTGGGCATTGTGTAATAACTACAATAACTACTTGTAAAGTAGGTTTGTACATCAATGCTGCTTTGTGAGTCAAGGCCTCATTAGAGTCCTTTATAGTCTCTTGCGGTGTAGCTCCAGCCTGGCAAACTGTTCAAGGTGATGTTGGACAAATGCTGATCTACTGAGAAGTTATCTCTTCTTTGGAATAAATGCTCGTTTGAGAGGGATGTCTCTGGTAAAGATCTGTGTGATGAGTGGCTTAGAGCACTGCATCCGGTGTTCCCAATGCCATTTGTTTTAGGGACCATGGATCACAATTAATGTCTGTATTTTCAGGTGTATTTCACACAGGTTATCCGTTTTCACTTGGCTTTTGGATTCCTTTTGTTCCCACAGAGGTTCAGCAGTTCCCCTCCCCTTTGCCACCTGTGATTCTGATTCCTCAAAAGCTGTTACTGCTGTTTGTCTGTGATACCACCACATGTGCAGGTTTTCTGGGATGACACATTGCCTGAGGATTTACTTTCAAATATAGGTATTTCCTATTGGAAGCAGGTTATCTCGGGTGATGGTTATGTACGTAAAAATGTAATTTTTTTTTTTATCTGTGTGAGATTTTTAACCTGTTGCAAAGCCTGTGGTATAAAGAAGAGGATTTTGGAAGAGCAGTGTGAGTTTATCAACCACTGTGAGATGAGATTAAGAAACATTATTATGTAGTGTCCAAAGTAATCTGACAAAATTTATTGTCGTGAAGCAAATGCTTATTAGTGTTTGAGAGTCTCTGCATGACAGATGAAAGAAGCCTTCTTTCCTACCCTGAGGAGCTTTTTGGTGGGAAGTATTTTTGCTCCACTATGTGTTTTAATCAAATGTGTCACTTCTTATTAGTAGCTCTTTTCATGTACCTCTTTTCCTGCCTTTTTAATGTTATGAGTGTTATGATTTCATTTTGCAGGGAAGTAAGAAAAAATTTTGAGAATTTAACTTGCAGTCCTTGTTTGGCTTTCCTTGAAAACCTGTTGTTGTCCCAGCTGCTGATTGAGAAATGTTAAGTAATTTAACCTTGGGGTGGAAAGAGGGACTAGATTTGGTGAGTGCAGAGAATCCAGAATCCCTCCAGCTTTCCTGAATTGCTTGTTTTAGGCACTAGAAGATGTAACCACCTTCTGGTTGTAGGAGTGGCTAAGTCATGGTGAATTCCTTCTCCTGCATCACTCTCATCTAGGAGTCCTCTGCTCAGTCAGCAAAGACTCAGCAGAGAGGAGATGCTCGAGTTGCATGCTGGGTACTACATAGGTGAAAAGAATCCTGTATGGGAAAGGTGTGGCTTGGAAGATCATAATTACAGTGCCTCAATTATTTAGAGGACATTGTAAATGTTTAGTGTATAACTATAACCTTATTTCATCTGTATTTCATTATCTGTAGTCCCATTGAAGTGGGACCTGCAGTAAGAAATGTCGATGTCCTAAAAGAAGACAAATAGATTGCCAAACAATGCATATACATACACTAGTATTTATTCTTTAAAAAAACTATGTTTGTCATTAATGTTAAACTACCCATTTGGTTTTAGTCATGGTTTTTTATTATTTATTTACTTAAGTTAAAGTATCCATTGCCTATGTGTATGATTTCCTTCACGTAGGGTAGAGAAGAGTGGGTAGAAGGTGCCGATTTGAACTGCAATATAGGTGTACCTGTGTTATTTCACCTTTTAATACCAAAGCGCCAAATTCTATTTTAGATCTGTTACATTATGGTGGTTGTTACATTCTTCTCGTAATTTTACATTCATGATAATTACTTGCAATTAAGAAAGGAAGACCCAGGGAACTACAGGCCAGCCAGTTTCACCTGTGGTGTAAGATCATGGAGCAGATCCTCCTGGTAACTATGCAAAGGCACATGGAAAATAAGGAGGTGATTGGTGACGACCAACATGGCTTCACTAAGGGCAAATCGTGCCTGACAAATTTGGTTGCCTTCTATGACAGGGTTACAGCATTGGTAGATAAGGGAAGAGCAACTGATGTCATTTACCTAGACCTGTGCAAAACATTTGATACTGTCCCACATGACGTGCTTATGTCTAAATTAGAGGGGCATGGAACTTGATGGATGGACCACTTGGTGGATAAGGAATTGGCTGGATGGTTGCACTCAAAGAGTTGTGGTCAACAGCTTGATGTCCAAATGGATATCAGTGGTGAGTGGCATTCCTCAGGGGTTTTTAAAGTCTTTGTCAGTGACATGGATGATGGGATTGAGTGCCAGTGACACCAAGCTGTGTGGTGCGGTCGATGCGCTGAAGGGAAGGGATGCCATCCAGAGGAACTTGGCAGCCTGGAGAAGTGGACCCATGCAAACATCAGGAAGTTCAACAAGGCCAGGGGCAAGGTTCTGCACGTGGGTCAGGGCAATCCCAAGCACAAATACAGACTGGGTGGAAAACGGATTGAGAACAGCCCTGAGGAGAAGCACTGGGGGTGTTGGTTGATGACAACTTCAACATGAGCTGGCAATGTGCACTTGGAGCCCAGAAAGCCAATGGTATCCTGGGCTGCATCAAAAGAAGCGTGACCAGCAGGTTGGGGATGATGATTTTCTGCCTCTACTCCACTCTTGTAAGACCCCACCTGGAGTACTGTGTCCCATTCTGGAGTCCCCAACATAGGAAGGACATGGAGCTCTTGGAGAGAGCAATGAGGAGCAAAGGAGAGCAATGAAGATACTGAGAGGGCTGAAGCATCTCTCCTATGAAGACAGGCTGAGACACCTTCTAGCAGCCTTCCAGTGCCTGACAGGGGCTTACAGGAAAGCTGGAGAGAGGGACTTTTTACAAGGAAAGGTAGTAATAGGATGATGGGTAATGATTTTAAGCTGGAAGAGGGTAGATTTAACTAGGATATTAGGAAGAAATTCTTGTCTGTGAGGGTGGTGAGACACTGGCACAGGTTGCCCAGAGAAGCTGTAACCAGAGAAGTGTTCAAGGCCAGGTTGAATGGGGCTTAGAGCAATGTGGTCTAGTGGGAGGTGTCCCTGCCCATGGCAGGGGGATCAGAACTGGATGATCTTTAAGGTCCCTTCCAACCCAATCCATTCTGCAGTTTTGTGATTTCACAACACTGTAGCAGCAAGAAAATATACTGATGTTAAAGGAGGAAAATCAGACTATTTTGTTTAGTATGTCTGAATTATTGACATTTCTGGTTTTAAAAGAAAGTTCAGATCTTTCACTTGTTCTACTGGCTTCAAAATATTTTGTAATGATGATAACCATCCACTCCACATTTTTTAAGAATTCATGGTTTCCATCAAAGTAGAAGCTAAAGTGCAGAAGAGGAATCAGACAGTAGCCTTTGACTGAATTTAATGCACTTTGTAAAAACTGGTGAAAGGCATCATCTTGTACCATACCTGTGGGAGAATAAAGGTTTGCAAAATAGGACCGTGGTTTTCGTTTTGAAGAGATTTTTCCTGTTCTGTCAGTATTTTCACTTCTATTGCAAGGGAGTATTTAAAGGTATTTCTAAAGTATTGTACCTTACCAAATTTGTGTTTTTCCCAATGTATTTGGGTTAAGGTGCAGGGTACAAAATACATATTTTTTCTTTCCCATTACCTTGCTGATTCTGTGTGTTGACTCAAAGTAGAATGCCTTAACAATAATGTACTATCTTATAGATAGTGATAATACAGATATTAAACTGTCTTCCTTACCGTCAGCATATGCAGCCATAATAGTATTCATCCTCCTTCAGCTGGGGGAAGAAACTCCAGTGGACACTGCTAGACTTCCATAACCAGGCACAAGTGCTGGCCCAGATATCCCAGAGGTGTAGCCACCTGCCATAAATTTCCATTTAGACAGAAACTGAGTACCGACTGCATCTGAGCTGCCCAACTAAACCCACAGGTTTTGTATTACAAAATTTTGTCCAAGATACTGCTGCTGTGATTCTTTCTGTACTGGCTTAATAGTTTTGTGGTTATTTTACAGCTTTTCAGTTGTTCTTTAGTCTTCCATTGAGATTATTTATGATGTTTTAGTCTCAGCTCAGCCCGTTGCATTAACAAATAGCATGTTGCAAGTCTGTAGAGCAAGAAAGTTGGTGTTGAGGACCCAGTGCCCATGGAATATGTCCCAGTTACTTTATTTCAGATTAGCTCTCTTCTGAGAGCCTCAGAATGAGTGTGCCATCAGCAAAATGAGTACATTAGGTGAGCTGGATTTCATCTTCCATTTTAGCTTCATCCGAAAGAAGCCCATTTTGCACAGCCCTCCATGATGCAACCCAAAAGCTCAGAGAGGGCTGATAAGGAGGTTTGCTTCGGAAGTGCTGTTTCTGATCTGTTAGTGTAAATGCTATTGATTTCCCCAAAGACAAGTGTGGTCAGTCAAAAGTCTGTTCTAGTAAGGTTAACAAAAGCCCATTTTACTTCAAAACTGCAGTGCCATATTACCCTTTAGTGACTGTGGGTGCTTTATCCAGGCATGTGCTCCCTCAGTTTAGCACAGTAAGTCTGAAATATCATTCCACTTTGTCACACGTCCATCACAGGATGGATAGTGAATGCAGATACAGGACTGTGAATGTATTTTCTGTGCATTTATAATTCATAAACAGTTACTTCTTAACTGGCGAGTTAGAGAAGAGAAGAGAAGAGAAGAGAAGAGAAGAGAAGAGAAGAGAAGAGAAGAGAAGAGAAGAGAAGAGAAAAAATGGTTTTTTACAGGTCCAGTGTTTTTTTTAATGCTGTAGCCCAAAAATGTGGCTGAACAAGAGACATAAATGCAGACCTTCAGCAATGAATGCTGCAAAATTGGTAAATGTCTGTATTTACAACTGGTATACAAATGGTAGGTCTGATAGTGATCTCAAGTTTCCTCTCGTAAGTTTAATGGCTACTGTTCCTTAGAAAACAGTGACAGTTGGTATGTTGCGAATGGCTTAATGGTAACATTTTACCAGAATTTTTTAAAGAGCAAAATGCTTCAGCAGAGAATTAGACGGAGCTTTCATAGTAAGATAAGGTACGTTTGGAGGAAGCAGCTGTAAATCAGTCCAGAAAAATTAGCTGTAGTCAAATGGCCAGAGAGATCTGGGCAGATACCATGTATGCTCTAAGAATATTAAGTCTTGCCTTCAGTTAAAAAAATTCTCAGGAATTGTTACCATCTGTATATGTGGTGGCTGCTGGCCATCCTGCATAACACAGATTTCATGTAGTATTCCTATATGAGCAGCAGCTACTGAAATGTCTGCTTGCTGGAGGAAGTTTCTCCCTCGGGCCATATTTTCTAGTGAGCAGTAATCCACACTTTGAGCTGTACCCTCTGCATAAAAAAACCCCTCAATTCTTTTTCTCTTGAATTTTTTTTTTTTACTAGTTTCTAGGTCAGACACTTACACAGTCCAATTGCTTTGTCAATTCGTTCAATAAATGTTTTACCTGTGAAGTGGGTTTAAAATTATTATAAACATTATTCACTCCCTCAGTTTGACCATCTGAAAATAGAGAGCTTTATGGGACAGAGAAAAGCTTAATTTCTTCTGGTAGAATGATTTTATTAGCTTAATTAGATAAGGGCAATGAACAGGGGAGGTTATGTTTCCAGTCTGCTTGTTCCTTTACACCTGGGCTTTGTTGAAATGTAACATATAACTCCATAAAAACACCTTTAAGTGTAATGGAAAAATAATTAGAATTTTTATTTTAAGGGTTTTTATTTAATTTGGTTTTAAAAATATAGAAGTCTAAAAGAAAACACTCTGTTTGGAGTATTTTGCTCCACTTTGAAATCATAGAATCGTAGTATGGTTTGGGTAGGAAGGGACCTTAAAGATCTTCTAGTTCCAACCCCCCTGCCATGGGCAGGGAAAATCTGTTTTGCATTATTAGACTTCTCTTACTAATAAATGTTAGTTTAAAATAATATTATGGTTTGGGTTAGACATACTTTGTGTTTTGCTTCTGGTTGACTTTATTTAATAATTTTAAAATAGCTAAACTTTTTTTTTTTTAATCTAAGCTATTTAAAGCAAAACCTCCTATCATTTCCCCCTCCCAGCTCTGTCATAGCAAGTATTTGGTAAAAAGCAATGCTCATAGGTAAAACTGGGGATTAGGGAAGACAATGTATGGTAAAAATGTAGAAAAAAGGTCAGAGAAAGGACTGTTTACACCAAGCATTTTATCTAAAAATATTAAATAGTTATGGCAAATAGTCATGCTGCCACTCCTTTTTAAGGCTAATTTTAGCTCTTCCAGTTAAAATAGGCATTTCCTTTATCTGGAAGTATAGCTCTGAGGTTTCTGCAGTGCTGTGCTTTCTTTTGGCCTAAAGCCAAAGTTGTTGTGTGGTAGCACAGAGAGTGCGGATGCACATGCGTAGAGAGTGCATGCAGCAGCATAAGGAGTTGGAGTTGGGTTTGCTGGGTTTGTTTTCTTTTCCTAAGTTGGTCAGGTAAACGTGACTTTTTTCAGCAAAGTCAGTTTTCTCATGTGGCAGAGCACATTGCAATACATGCAATTATTATACATGCATAAATAAATACATGCAATTATTGTGTTAGCAGAGGGTAGGTGGAGAAGCATACACACGCTCCCTGGACCCACGTTTGGCAAATAACAGTAATTCCTTAAAACCGGTGTTCTCTGTAATGGTGTCACTGCAGGTTTTTTCTGACACTTACGCGTGGTCCCAGTCCTTACAAAAGACTCCCCTTCTTTGTGAAGTTTTGCCTTCACGTAAGCTAACATTTACATGTCATTGCCTGCTTGGTAGGTTACAAGAGAACATGCAGCTTAATGAAATATACTGGGACTGGACAAAGGAGAAAAATAATCCATGCAAAAGGGTTAATGAGAGGAAAATAAAAACAAATTCTGCCATTCCTCAGAGCTCCAGAATTCACAGATATAAATTGCTCATCGGCATTTGAAGTACTGAACGTTAGATTCCCTGGAGGTAGTTGAGTAGATGCTCTTTCAAACTGATTTAATTGAAGACGTTGAACTCCTTCAAGAGTATTGATGACTGTGCTCATTTAGTTAAAGGAATCTAGGCTGTTTTTTCTAATACAGTTATATTTTTCTATTATTCTTACTTTTCTTAAACTTTTGAGGGGCTACAAAATAAGAGAACAAGAAATCAGATTGAATCAAATAGATGTCTCTCCAATTTAAGGAGATTATTTTTAAGTAACTTGTTTCTTGGCTAGGCAGGAATGTTTTTCCTGTTCCAAAGCTGTGGTTCCCCTGGAAGCCTAGCAGAATTTACTGTCCCTTCTGTAATGGACCTTCTGACTGTTACATTGCTTTTTTTGTTTGCTTTTTCATTTTAATTCCCTCCAGGAAAATTATTTCACTTGTTAGAGAACTATCTGGAGAAACAACCTTTTTTTTTTTCATTGTTTGGTCTAGAAATTGCTGAGCAATTTCTTTTTGAACTAAAACATGAACTGTCATGCTGTGTGTATTACAAAAGGTATTTCCAAAAAGGTGTGTGGATATGATAGTGTTTGTAAAATGTTAAAATCTTAAATGATATTAAAAATAACTAGGGATTCTTAATTAAATTAGGGATCAAAATTTAAAGTCGCAATGTCCAAAATCATTAAAGCCTTGCCATTTTTCCTATTTCTTAAACTTCAAGACATTTATTCTCTAAACTGGTAGGTATAATTAAATTCGTATAACACAACAAAGGGATGATGCTGTCAGAATTTATTTTCTGTGAAGTTTAGAACAATCTGACAGTCTAATCTTTGTAGCTGTTTTCTCTGGCTACCTGTGCTACTTATATTTAAATAAATCACTCTTACCTCTTGCTTTATATTCTTAAAGAAAAGCAGTTTTGTGTGTTGCATTGCACCCAGCTGATAAGCCTAACCATTAGCCTCAGGCACGTTCTTTTCATTTTTTTCCCTTCCCCTAGTTTATAGGGAACAAAAGTCATAGGGAAAAACTGGATGATTAGATGCAGTTCCAGCTGAGTTTAAGCCTGTGTGTGTGACATGCAGAAATATAGTTTAGACTTGCACAGCACTTCTCATCCAAAGCTTTGAAAATGGGTCAATATCCTCATATAACAAATGGTGAAACTGTTGCAGGAGAGGGAGAATGACCAGTGTGAGGTTTCACAAGAAACAGCAGTTGGGAAAGCCCCACGGGACCTTCCGCCCTGTGCACTCCCTACATTTAAAATTGGCTCAAGGACTGGATGGAGGAGATAATGCCTGTGTGTTTCAGTGTGGTTAGAAAGGGCAATTCAGCTTATTTTGCTGGGGAGTTGAGGGATATAAAGATGAGACTAAATTTAAGATTTGAATTATTTGGCTGTTTTGTGTTAAGAAAATGTGGAGGCAACAATATTCTGGTTTAGGGGTGCTGTGGCATCACTTACCTGGAGATTATAAACTCTGAATTGTAGTTAATATTTTACAAAGATAAGTGTGATGTTTTCATAGTCAGGAAACTCACTGCAGTATGAACGTAATGTCTTGACTTTCTTTTTCCAGGTAGGGATTCCATGTTGTCGTTTAAAAGATGATGACGTGGCTTGAAAGATAGGGCAATATTGCAGCATTATTTTAATTTCCAAAGCATGAGAAGGCCAAGGGGATTTATACACCTTGAGTTCAGCTCTGTTCTTTACAAGCCAGTGAGGAAGCTTTGAGTAGCTTGTTGTGAACTCTTGATCTAGGGATGAATTGTGTAGAACCACATTAGCACTGTCCTATTGTGGTCCTATGGATGTGAAAGGTCACTCTGCCCCAGTGTTCCCCTTGCCTTTTGGGACCGTGTTACCTCTGATATGTATCTTTACACATCTTGCTTTTCTTTGGGCTGGGAACAGAAGTGAGGCTTGTAGGGGAGCTGACCTTAGCACTTCATTAACAAGCTCTCAGAACAGGAGAAATTTAGGATTGGCTCTTTTAGGCCTAATTTTACGAGACACTTGTTTCTCAAGCGGTGCAAAATGCACTGAATAGGACTGAGAATTTCACTATAGATTCTGAGGCAGTAAGTGTAGTTAATTGATATATATATATACTTTTTCTTTTAAAAAACTTCAGCCTTTTTTTTTGTTCCCAAGTACCTGTGCATCTTACATAGATGTAAGTGTTGGAATTAATCCCTCTCCACTAATGGTTTGATATTTAGTAACTCTTCTGCTATTTAAGCACCTAAATGAATTACCTAGGTAATATCTCTACTCTATTAGAAGGCCCAGTGCTGATCATTGTAGAAAATTGGGCTGTTTGATACATGTTTCTGCAGAGAGCCAGGGTAAGGAATGCTTTGGGTTTGGCATTTTTTTTTGTCTATGCTTAAAATGCGTGGTTGATTTTTTTTGTTTTGTTTTTCTAAATAGCATAACACTTCTGGACTGTGATTGTAAGCAAATCTTTGTTATCATCACTGCACTAAAATACATGGATATTGTCATTATTGACAGAAAGCAATAAAACAATGGTCAGCAGTTTGCAGTCCAGGAATATGGCTGTCCCATTAAGGATAATAAACTGTCACAGTTCAGCACTTTGATGTCTTTGGGAGCTGGAAGGTGCTAGAATATCTTGTGCTAAAATACTTCTTGCCTGAGGTTATAAACTGTGTGTTTTATATAGCAATAGCTTTTAACTGTGGTAGAGATATGTTTTAATGTATATTTCTTATGGAGAGATTTCACTGTTCAGAAGGAAATAGAAAACTGTGAAAAAAAAATCATAGATGGATTCTCTGGGGTTTTGCAGCCCAAAGAGCAGGTGGTGAGCTGAGGCTTGGCCACACGTTCTGTTGCTCTTTAGAGTAAGTCAGCCTTCCATGCTATGATTGTATCTGAATCTGACCTAAAAAATAATGTCAAGCTTATACCTTCTTATGAGGAGATAATTTGTCAACAGTGCCTGCTGGTGCTTTTTTGAATTATTCTATCAAATGCCAGTCTTTCCAACGAGGCCGTTGCAGGAGGTTGAAGGTAATTGTGCAGTAACTCCTTCTGCTCATTACTTAAATATTTTACATTCACTTAGGCATTTAGTCTTGGAGGAGTATTTGTTTGAATGCCGGTGATCCAAATGCCTGTGTCAAATGTTGCTGCTTATGGGGAAGAGGACATGGAAGAATATTCATAAAATCAGGAGCTTTGCAGAGCTTCAGTGTTGGGTTCGTATGACGTAGTTAGAGATAATACGTGACCTAAATGTATATCTCTCTGGCACATTAGTAACTCCTTGGACTATCATGATAGTCCATGTAAAAATTCACATATTTCACGTTCAATTTATATCTTTAATGTCAAACTCAAGTTTCCTTGCACATCTGGCTGAAAAAAACCCTCTCAGGAAGCCTCAAATTCTTTAGCTTTTTGTTCACAGGCTGTATGTGTGAATTCCCATTAGTTTCTTTAGGAAAGAAGTTGTGTACAGATATCTGCCTAGGTATGGCTGAGTGCTCTTCCATGAGATAGTGGAGGTAGTTGTGCATGGTTCGCCTTGGGCAGCTATGTAATAAATGCCAACATCCCACAGACATCTTTGAAGTTTCTCCTCCAGTATGGATGAAAAGGACAACCTTCTTATTGGTGTTTATTTGACTTCCCATCAATATTCAGTACCTACAAGACAAGCAGCATTATATTTGTGTTGTTTTGTGTGTGGTTAATGAATACTCCAGTCACTAGAAAGCAGCAGTGTACATCAGCCTTCTTATGTGGCACATCACGTTAAAAAGGACCTGTTATGTGGTTACATTTGGGCTTGTTTCTTGACATCATTGACTTTAGGCATGAAATCTTGGAATTACAAAATTTGACTGTCAAGAGAAGTCTGTTAGGAGTCAGAGGGAGGTATTTTTTCAAGAATGGGATAAGATGGATTTTAGGAAGGTTGCAGTTACACCAGAAGAGTTGTCATGTTCCCAACTCTGTGTGAACTTATTCAGGTGCTTCATCTATTTCTGTGAAGTTCATCGTCTGTGAAATGCTTGAAATGCATTCGTACCTCTGACAAATATGGTAAAACCAGCCTAACTTTTGTGAAGTCTGTAGAGAGCTGCTGCTGGAAAGCTTATAAGACATACATGCAAATGTAAAACTTAAACTAATCAAGAATTTGTATTTAAAAGAATAGCTTTCTTTGTACAGGTATTTTGTTTGCTTGGCCTTTGTAGTTGTTAATTTGGGGGAAAATAGGTGTGAGAAAGGTCTTTACTCAGGAGAAGAAATGGTTTATATTGCAGTAGGTGTTTACTCACTCTAATTTTTGGATTAATTAAATGGGGGCCAATCCTGTAGCAGGCAACTGTAGTGGTTTAAATAAAATCTGTGTGGGAAGGCTGAGAAGTTAATGCAGACTGACTTTTTGAGTGGATTAGTTCAAGTGTAGGTATTTTGAATAAAAGTGGCATTGATTTTGCATTTCTTCATGACTACCATAAATTGAACTGAATCAAAGCTACTGTAAGCATTTTATTATCTTTCTTCTATAGCTTGTCTGACAGACCATAGACAGGTATGCAGTATCAGCCAAATTCAAACCAGTTGCACACGAATTCTCAGGATCAGAGCTACTGAACTAGTTTCACGCTCGTTTATACCAGTTTTCCTTGAGCTGGTCACTTCTCTCTCTCACTACAAAATCTTTTGCTAGTTAATCTGATGCTCTTGTGTAATCTAGATAAAGCTTTATTCAAAAGGCTGATGTGGCAAACAGCAATTTCTGTCTCTTACACAATTTGACCCCACTGGAGTTTCTGTGGCCTGGTTATGTTTTTGGTAGTCAACTAAAGTCTTTGCTGCTTATGTTGACTTACTCAGGGAGTCCACCTGATTGCATTCTATTTTTATATAAAACTATATATATATGTTTAACTATATTTCATCATTTAAAAAAAAAAGACAACAAAAACTTTGGACTTGACTTTATTTAGTTAAGTCAGCAGTATTGAAGACTTACATGTGCTGAAAAGAGTAATAATTGATTTGATTGGATAGATGTAGTATTAAATGGTTCTGATGTAATAATAGTAAATGATTCTGAATGGTACCTGTTGATTATTCAGATTAATACTGCACTGAAACTTTTCTTTAAAAAAATAACTCTTATGTGTAAGAAGCATTACTCTGAAGAGTAATAGCAGATTTATGGCTTTGGTGTACATGAGAAGGAAACTAGAACAGAAGCTTGTGACATGGTCTGATTTTGTGCCTTTAACATTAAAAAACATATACATTTTGGAATAGCATTTCCATAGTCATTGAGGCTTTCACAAACTTAATTTTGATGTACTGAGTTTTGAAGCCACTAAGATTTCGAATGAAGTTTTTGTGCAAATTGCCTTTATACACTGTGATAATAAAATGTTTCTTAAAAAATAAAAAGGAGATACTGTGCCTAAAATCCTAAATGGGTAGGATATTTTAAGACAATTTTCAGATAGTTTTAAGCCTACAGTAGGGAAATGTAACAACGTACCCATTCTGCCTATTTGTTTCAGCAAATGTATTCTAACCTTAGAATTCTTAATGTCATTGCCGCCTCTGCCATTTACTTAAATGGAATCAGGATAACATGACCTGTATTTAAAACCGTGATATGAATAGAGGTGTATTTAAGAACTTTCAAATGACTTTCACCATCTGTGTTACTTAATCATTGCACCTAATTTTCTTATTGGAGGTTTAGCTATTATTGGAGTCTCCACAGTTAAATCAGGGAATTAAATTTGGTTTTTCTCTGGGGATGAACTGTCACTTTGGTGAAATTCCTTCAGGTTGGATTAATTCCTTCATAACAGAGTAACGATTTGTCTTAATCTTGGGGATTATAATGTATGAACAAAAACTAGAAGAAAAATGAGGTTTTTGTTTTGATGTTTTAATGCAGCAGATAAAATGTAAGTTGAGACTGATACAATGGAATAAATTTTGCTTTTATTTTTGTTAATAAATTATAGTTCTCCTTAGATAGTATCTGTAGTGAAACTTAACCAAAACCATGTTTATAATTATCAGAACCTTTAAATAGGTTGGAGAGTTATATTACATTTGAGCCTTCATAGACTTACAGTTAAATTACTGCTACTTTATTAGAGGCAACTGAGTCCAACAATATTTAACTGCTTAAATTTTTACGTATTTACTTTGGGGAGAATAAAACCAAAACCAAAAAAGTAAGCACCCCCTTTGTACGTTTTAAGCTTGTTCAGTGTCTTTGAGTTCTTCCACTGAATCTCTTTAATGTATACCTCAGTAGTAAAAAGAATTCAGTAAGTGGGTCTGTCTACCAACTTAGTGCATTCAAGACTCATGGTTATAAAATATTTTTGAAAAATATCTCCCCTGGATACACTAGAGAAATTTTCCTAACTCTGAATGTATCTAAAACAGACTGAATCTTGTTAAAAGAGTGTATTCAATTTCCTTTCATATTTATTTTCTACTAGACCCCACATACTCTGATTTTATTTTTTTCTGCTTTGCTTTTATTACTGCTTGTTCTTAAATAGCAAGGTTCATTATACGGCAGAAAGCAGTATCTTGTTATTTCAGTAACAAACAAACATCACCCAGAAGTTAAATAATCCTGTATCTTATGTCTATATTTTTTTTGGAAATGACTGATCCCTCTGATTCATTGCAAGTATTCCGAATCCTTGCTACTTACCTGGAAGCACTTGAAAGTTTTTTCCCTGTTCTCATTTGACAGACTATTGCAAGTTGCTCTAATTCAGTGAAGGTCATATTTAAATTTAGCAATGTCCCCAGCTATTAAAACCTGGGTAATGCTAGCTTGTTTCCACTGGGGAATGCTGTGGTAAAAACTACCTTAGTATACCCTAGGTTTGCAGTTACAGCAATGCATCTCTTATAACAACCTATTTAGACGTACTCTTCCATGAGGTGCTCATGAGGGTTATGTAGGGCATCTAAGGGTGAGGTAAATAACCAAAAAGTGTACTTCGGTTTATCCTAACCCTGTTATTTACTCACCCTTCCTAAAAGTCTGATCTTTTTCAGTTCCAGAAGTGGATGCTGAAGAAACAACAAATTACTTTGTTACAAATGGAAATGATAACCAGAGCAATAGCTTGCTGGCTGTCATCTGGCTGAAGAGGAACAGCTGGCTTTACATAGAATTTTTAACATGGCTGGCTTTTGGATAGAATTTTGCAGAGTTTTATCACAAAAATTTGTGTTGTGTGTCTTCTCCTACTGCACCACAGAAAATTTAAGACATGTAACTCTTGGCTTCAGGGGTGTCTATGGATATGTTTATGCTGCGTGTTACGATTCCAGAAGTACAGCATGGAGCTTCTGGCGGGCTAATTTAAAGTCAGCAGTAGGACAGGTTAGTCTTTGCAGATTGACTAACTGCTGCCTAATGCCAGGGGTGGTGGCAGAGAGGAGCTTTGTCCTAAGGAGTGCTGTGGCTAATGCCAGCTCTGGGCTCTCGGCAGAGTGATTTTCCTTTATAAAGTGTGTTGGAGATCTGCTGGTTAGAAATGTGAACACTTAAAAATAATAATTGTAGTATAAATTTAAAAAAAAATATTAAAATACATAAAGGACAGTGCAGTAGTAATGCAAATATTGCTGTGACTGGTTGCTATATCTGAGGTCCCTGTGGGAAAGTTCAAAGTTAGTTGACTCACCTTAGGAGCTGGAGCTTTACAGCGTCTTTAATTCCAATTTAGGGACACAAAACCTGAGTGGCTTTTGGAAGAAGGGAGAACTTTAGGGAGGGACAGGCATTTGAGCTGAAAAACGCCCTTTGCTGCTGTAAGTAGAAGCCTGTCCTTAGGCTTTGTTGCTTTGTTTAAAAATTGAGGCAAGCCTCGGATGGGGTGAAAGCTCAGACAGTGCCCTATTGTGTGTGCCGTGAGTGGGGGGAATGGCATGTGGATTCTGCCTGTTCTCATCTATGCTTTAGCAGAAGTCAGAGAGATAGATATGTTGAGGGGAAAAAAGGATTCTTCTCTGAAATTTAAAAAGAAAAAGAAAAAGATAAGTAGTCACAGTATTTTCACTCGAGACTTGTGAGTCTCAAACACGTTTGGTTCCTATACAAAGGCTGTATACTTGACAAGTTTTTGAGAATGTAAAATTGGCAGTGCTGACTAGAAGAACATAATTTGTATCATATGAAAGACCTAAAACCCTAATGAACCCCTTTCCGAAAGTCATGCCGTAATGTGTTGGAGGAAGTTATACAGAATGGAAAGTTCCATGCAGTGTTTGTGTGCAAAAATTATCTGAATGGTTTGGGATTTGGTTTTGCTGCATGTGTAAAAGGAGCGTGAAGATATTGTTTTTACATCGCATTTGAAGTCAAAGCGTTCCAGCAACTTTATCGCAACTTGTTATAAAAGAACATTATACTAAGACAGCAGACTGGTGTTGGAACTGAAAGAATACTCATGGTGAGACAAAATTCCCCTTTCACTAATGATTTAAGCACAACAGAGCGCAAGTTCGGTCTGTGGGAAATGTTGGTCTGTTGTTTTGTTTTTGGTCTGAAGCCATGACTTTCAAAAGAACTTGGTGAGAAGGTGTAAGGCATAATAATGCAGACTTCCTTGTTTATTTTTTTAAGTTATTTAGCCACTGATTGATATGCAAAGACCAGGTCCTTCATGAAATTTAAATCAATCAGGAATAAATGAGTTCTAAAATTTGAGGTGCAGTACTTATTTTAGTTTTTTTTCAATCTGAATGGAGCAGCATCAGGCTGCAATTATTTCAATGTAAATGCATTTGCTTTGGTGTGTCAATGTACAACTCTGTGGTTTTAAAAAGGCCTTGCTAAGTCACTTCTTACCCTTGTTTTTCCTAGTACACCTTTGTTTTCATGTGTAATTGAAAACTATGCTTGCCACTTGTTAGGTGCCAGAAGTATTTGTTTTGTGTGAAATTAGCAAACAGCGCGGTTTCGAACCAGTGACTTCTTTGTAAATAAGTGACGCTTTTTAAAAAAAAGTGATAGTCCCTGATTAGCCAACTCAAAGAGCCACATATTTATCAGTTCACCCATTCAGCCGTGAAAAGCTTTTCCTTTTTTGTTTGCATTTGGTTTGTATTACAGCCAAAGTGATAGCACTCATGCGTTTAAGCAGCAATGAGCTGCCTCACCTCGTATATTATATTTCTGGTTATGTAGACATAGAAGTTTTATTTGTGTGGAGTTGCATTAGTAGTTTTGTGCATGTGAAGAAGCGTTGACGATTCTGTGACTTTTGTTTGATATTGCTATGGGGCTTGTGTGGTGTTACAAGATCCTTGGTAAACCAGTATTACTGAAAGTGCTGAATGTTTTCAGTTTTAATGCAAGTCAAAGCAAAGTTTCTCAGTTAAGATGTTTGCTGCTTTGTCTTTCGGCAAGAAGAATCTGTGATACTGTCAGACACTGTCAGACACTGAATAAATACGGTTTTGATCACTACTTCTAAATAAGGAGCCGAGAGACTGAAATATAGGGCTGAATTGGTGCTGTTGCAGACTTTTGTACTGTGTCAGCTTTGCATGTATTAGGAAATCTGTTCATAGTATGTAAAAATGCACAAACCATCTTACTGAACTGCAAAAGCCCCACTGCTGATACATCAAAGAAAGCAGCAGCTGTCATCCAGTTTTAGCCATAGTGCTTCTGAATGCCTTAATCCTCTTCCCAAACAGAAGGAAGCAAAGAGAGTGCACTTTCTTTATCCAACTCCTCCCCCTTCTATTTTTTTTGAAGTGTTGGTGTAGCAAAATCCAGAGGCCGTCTTCAGCAGCCATCACTGCATGGCACAAGACATTATTTTCTTTGTATCTAATTTGGACATTTCAGTCCTCTTCATGTATGCTAAGCTCTTTCAAATTTAGTCTTTAATAAAGTTAGAAATTACATTGTGTTTACTCCCAAGTGTTTAAATATCAAAGTGATTATTCAATTGTACTTCATTTTCATTTAGGTCTACTTGGAATTGGAATTAACTTGGTATTCATTGTTCCCTTTCAGTTGCTGAAGGGGTGTATGCTGTGGTTCTACTCAGAACCTGAGTTAACAGGAATCATACAGGTCTTCTGGTAGAACATATTTTATTTTGTGACATTTTCACATTTTCAGATTTATTTTTTTAATGATGCAAGTTTTACAAGACAGTTATTACAAAACAGCTCCTCTAAGAAGCAAGCCAGATATGTTGCAAACATAAGTTTGATCTATTTGAGCTGTTTTTAAGGTCTGTACAGTGCAGTGTCCTGACTCCAAAGTGGGTCATGGCAGAAGTCTGGGGGAGGGTAGGAGAACTGAACAAGTATGCAGTGATGTTCCCTGGTATACTTTGCTGTCTCATTAGCATTTCCCAAGTCAGAAGCTGTTCTTTGAACTAAATAATTTAAGACAATTTTTTCCTCATTGATTTGCCTAATCACTTTTATTAACTGGATTTTAAGAATAATTTTCAAATACGTATAAGCACATTTCAAGAGAATAGCATAGGAAAATTATTTATATTAAATCAAGTTATCAAAATTATTTGAAATAAATTATAAAAGGCTGTTTTCAATGCATTGCGTTTTATGTTTATTTATTAGCCACTGTCTTGCAAAGTGAATTTGCACTGCACAGTAATCTTAACAGAGGAATGAAGTATGCAAGTGTAAAGCTGTCAGATTACAGCTAGCTCATTAATTTGTCTGTCTAGATAAACTAACAGGATATCGTTTAAAGTCTTTGCTAACCTCCACCCTCTCAGACCAAAAATACTTTGCTGTTCTGAAATAAGGAAGCTGTTAGAACCAAATTTAACAAGAATCCACTTGTGTTGTCCGATTTTCCCAAATAGAGTTTCAAAAATCTGCATTAAAAAGTGTGTTGACCAGGCTTGTACTGAAAGCCAGATGAGAGAAAGTGGCGTTTGATGACAAGGTTTGGTATGTTTAGAAATGCTTATGTTATTAAAGTTGCTCTGGTGCCAAGTACTCCTACGCTGGGAGTCTGCTCATTTGTGTGACACGGTGGCCATCCCAACACACAAGGAAGATCAGAGATTACATGCAATAACTTCAGTCCTACTTCCGTTGTCAGACAAGGATCTCCCAGCAGTGACATTACCTTCTTGTGGTTTACTCTTTCAAGCCCATTTCTCCTTCCTTCTCCATTAATGCTCATTTCCAGATTCCTCAGTTTGAAATGCCATCGCTTTACATCTTTAAAATGCTAGAAGTTTCAATATTACTCTCTAGGAAAATAATGCCAAGAAAGACAATGTACATTTGGCATTCAGGGATGTTCATGGCAATTTTTTGCTAGCTTACACTGAGTAAGAGGTTGTCTGTTTGCTTTGCTCTTGACAGAGCACAAAAAAGAAGTCTCGGGTTCAGTGAAAAATTAAGGTACTGCCTCATTACTATGAAATTCAGTTGTTGGTAGTTTCAGTGGAATATGTGTGCCTCCACTGGCTGTGCAACAGGCAAAGGAGTTCTTGTGGGCTGATGTCCCAGTGCTCAGTCAGTTAATACTAGGATGTCCACAGGTGTGTCCAGACACCTCTCAGGTCAATGAAGAGATGCAGAAACTGAAGGGCAGTTTCTAAGTGTCATTAATTTGTGGGAGGAGGGAGGCGTCTCATGTTAGTTTATTCTTTCTTTTAATTTCTTCCAATATGCCCCCCCTAAAAAAGGTCATCTGCATGTAATATAGTCTTACAAAGTCTAGAGTAATGTTACTTTGAGGTTTGTCCTATTAGAAGGAAAAAAGGAAAATAATCTAAAAAGGTCCTGCTTTGTTTTTAAATTACAAATTTTAATTTCAAACTTTGAAATAAGAAAGCAGTAGGTATGTGGTATGACCTGATCTTGCATGTTCTGTGCTGCGTTACTGAAGTACTACTGTAGGTATTAGAGGATCATTTTTCTCCTTAATTTTTATATTTATTGTCCTCTCAGTTGCTGAGTTTGTTATACAAACACCAGAAAAGGATGTTCCTGGACTGATCTATTGATTCATGTAAATGACATTAATAAATATTTCTTTTTCACTTTTACAGGTTATCGAATCACTGGGGATTATTATATATAAAGCCCTGGACTATGGTTTGAAGGACAATGAAGAGCGGGAATTAAGTCCTCCACTGGAGCAGCTTATTGACCATATGACTAATACTACAGAAACAGATGGGAGTAGGGATGAAGGATATGATGCTCTGGATGAAGGAGTGGAGGATGACAATGATGATGACAAAGAGGAAGTTGAGGCCATTCATTCCTATAAAGATGTGATGAAGGTACAGTAATGGGAAGCTTGTGATCTTTCACAGAGTTTATCAATGACAAAATCAACTCTATTTTCCATGTATCATTGACTTTTTCATGTCCTGATTTGCCTGGCCATTCTGTAAGGCTTGCTTGCAAAAATGACATGCAGTAGTATTTCGAGTTTGACGGTAAGCAACAGAAAATCCATGATCAACTTTATCGTTGGATGTGCCATTAATAGCACAGTCTGATTTCATTCATGCACTGGATAGTCAGCCTTCCAGTGTAACGTGTTGAATTACTTTGTGTACACTTGGATCCCTGGTGGGCTGTTTCAATTAATTCACCTTCTCATTAGTGCAGTATTAATTTAATTATTCCTTATCAATTTCTTCCTTTGCCACCCTACTCTGCTGAAGGAGTGCTTTTATAAGAGTAGCTTATTTGTATGGAGTGAATCAGGATACAGTATTTCATTGACAATCATTATGGTTGCAGTTCTTGACCTGAGATGTGAGATTTGGAAATAAAGCTTATGAATTTTAATTGCAACAGGTTCTTCAGTGTTACCTGGGCTACCGTGAACAATCATTTAAAAGTATTAACCGTCTATTTTCTGTAGAGCAGTGTCCAGTAAAAATTTTAGAACCCAATGAGCTCTTGGTACAGACAAAGATATTAGTAAGTGTGGATTTAGACAAAATTTGTATAATTGGTTTACCTCATAAATAATCTAAGAGTTTAATACAGGTTGAAAAATTGTATGCTAACTTGTACCAGGGGTTTGAACCCCGTATATTGCTTCCTCATAAAAGCAAGTCATATCTAAGGACCAGAAGATTAGTGTGTCACAGAAATTAAGAGTGTAGTGGTGGAAGCTGAGACTAGAAGAGTGTCCTGGATCGCACATCGAGACCCATTAGCTCACAGAAACCAGACCCCACTAAAACCTGCAACTTCTGATGGGTTGACAGTAAAGAGGGAAGCTCTTAGGAGACTGGAATGGGAGTAACTTTTGTTTGAGATGCTTTTGTATCCTAATTGCATCAGAAATAATGCTAAATGCTTAATGCCTTCATTTTTTCTTGGAGAAGAAGGGGTCAGAGGGACGCTCCCTTGTGATGGGGAGGGCCTGGCTGGGTGAAGCACTCTCCCCTTCAAGTGCCAGTCGTGCTGAGTCGTGCTCTCACTGCAGGCAGGTGCTTTGCTCTCTCCTCCCTCTGCTGCTCCCCGTTGTTCAGTCACCTTTCTAAAAGTGGCCAGCAGCACCCTGCCTAAGCCCCTGTGGGAGCTGCTTCCAACAGCATGGTGTAACGTAAAAGACAGATGCAATGTATCCTCTTCCCCGTCCCCCCAAGTTTGGCGAAAATGCTGTGGATTGGGACAATCAAAGTTGGGTCATTAGAGGAAGTTTTGCTTAGTGCAGAGGCAAACCAGACCTTTGTGTGCAGAGCTGAGGGCAGTGGCTTGTAAAAGTGATTATTTTGTAAGTTCTTTACTTGATTTCTGCAAACAGGAAAAGATAAGTTTGGGAAACTTTGAACTCCTTCAGTTGCACTGGTACATATCCCTGAAAAACAGAAAGGGTAAGAAAATGTTTGGTCAGGTTTCAACCGCTAAAGCTGCTGAATGGCACCTTTCTGGTTCTGCTTTGTTAATACATATCTCTGCTAGTCTGAGGTACCTGCCTGTTTATATGTTTTAAAATCAGCACCTTACATTTTAATTTTTATCATCTTTTGCTATTAATTTTTTATCATTCTGGAAATGTACTTCTCTTGTGAGCTGAAGTTCAACTGTAATTTCTACATCATCCTAATTTTACTTCTCCATTTCTTGGAATTCTCTTTTCTTGCTGTTGCTGCTTTTTCCTGGATTATTTGCTGCAGCTTTACCTCTGTGACTCACCTTTATTCCTTACTGTGTCATTACTGCATTGACAGTACTAGAATGGCAACATCACTTTGCCACGTTTTTGACAAGAGTGCAGATTTGTAAGATCCTTTTTTCTTCATTTCATACCTTTTCAGAGGTGAGACCATGTTTTTCTTTTTTTTTTTTTTCCCTGGCAATGGTAAACTGTGTTGCAGTCTACACCCTTATTTGCTCAGTGACTGTTTCACAACAGTAGTGTGTGGTCTTGTGACCATGAGTCTTGATAATTATAATTCCCTCTTGGCAAGACTCGCTGTGAAGCTTTCTCCTCTGAAGTTCATAGTGAATACTGAAGCAGGTTTGCTTGTTGAATTGAGCAACTGTCATCCTTGCCTGCCTTGCGTTCTCTAAATTGCAAGCTTGAAAATGGTAGAGATGGGCTGTGTGCTACTTATACTGATTTTTAAGTTTTTTAACTGTATAGTCTCCAGTATGGATGTGATTTTGTCCTTGAAATGTGATTTTATGTTTTGACCTTCTCCAGATATCCAAGGCCTGTCTGCCACTAAGACTGATTTTTTTCACCATGATTAAAACACAGAGGTAGATAAGGTATGTGTCAGGTTTTTCTGTAATGTGAAAGAGGTGAGGTCAATCCTGAGCCCTCCCCTAACTTGGAAAATGCTGAGTGACATGGTGGACACTTACTCCTAAGAATTGAGAAGAGGGTAAATGCTAAATAGTACTGCCAAGATCATCATTGGCAAAGCTCCTGTTTGGAGAAGACACAGACAAGCTTTTGTGCTGCTTCTCGGTATATATGGCTGATTTGGCTTTTGATTTCCTTGGCAGGACCAACCTGCTGCACAGACTTGATCCACTGTATTTAAAAGTGCATCTATGAAGAGAGGAGATGTTGGTTGCCAGACACTTAACTTTTATAGCCTTTGTTGTATTTCAGATATTGTGGCCCTGGTGCAAATGAAGGGAGAAGTAGAGACAGTAAGGACTAGATGTTTTCAGACACGTGCTTTCCTTATTTGGGGCCCTCTTCCCTGCCCCCACCCACAGTACATATGCCCTGTGTGCATATGGTGCAGGACATCAGCACATCTCAGGAGTGCCGGGTTCACTGTGCACATACACAAGGACAGAGGTGTACGTATACAGTAAGCCCAAGGGGTTGGGAATGCGTCAGGTTGACAGCACATGTATGGCTTGGGGAGCCTTGGGTCAACAGAGGATATAGGCAGAGCTGGCCTGGCATGCTGGGTGGTGTTGGGCTAGCTAAGGGTGTGTGAAGTCCTGTCATGGGGCACCTTCAGCACGGCGTGTAACCCTCCCTGATACTGAAAGGAGATGATGCAGTTTATCAACCTCTTCCAGAGTATGCTCAAACCCTAATTCCACTCCTAATCTTAATGTTATCTCACTCCTTATCCCACAGATCTCTGCAGTCAGGTGGTTTGAGCCAGCACCACTTTTCATGTTAACCTGGAGGCACTTTCTAAGCTGCAGTTTATCAATATCTGGTCTTAGCCCCAACCCTAAACCCAATTCCAGTATTATCCTTTATTCTAGGCCAGTACCTTCTTCTAATTCCAGATGTAAATTAAGCCACATACCCCTTTGATAGCAGGTTTTATTCTGTGCTGTTATTTGCTGGGCTGAGCTGCCATCCTAGCCCTAGCCCTGTCCATTCTTCCAGCACTGAAGGTCATTGTAGCCAAATTGCCAGTGCCAGTACTAGACTTTACCTTAGCTCTTCTTCAGAGCAGAGGTGTTGTCAGTAGTTACCTGCAAGTTGTGACACTAAGCTTTATCCGTGCCTCTGCTACTTTTTCTGCAGGTCTCATAGAAGATCTGTAAGGAGTGGTCTTCTTGAACCAGGATCTTGCTCTTACTTGTGTTCACCTTTCCTCCCAAAAGTTAACTCAACTTTAACAGTAACCTTATCAGTAGCCAAACCACACCTTCTTGTCTGAGAGACAAATGTAGGTGGGTGGCCACTGGTGCTCAGTAGTGGCCTCTGGTCCCAGGCCTTACCTAACTAATCACTTTTAGGTAGTTCAGTAATAATGTTTGTTAATTCTGACCAAAAATTAACTATCATGCAACTTCTGCTTCACAAAGATGAATTAGTGACCCAGGTCCTGTCGTAAACAAAAATTATACTTAGGAAATCTTCATGCTGACCTTTTAATTTGTATGAAAACTATTTTCAGAGCAGCATGTGCAGTACTGTGTTATCTCACTATAACAAATGTAAACAAGATTACAGTTTTCAGTGATTTTATTGGTAGAAATTCATGTTTGTGCTTTGTAAGCGAAGAGGAAGAATAAACACCCTCTGCCCCCAGTATTTCAGATATTTTAATTGTCCTGTAATCATTGGCATGGTCTCTAAAATGAGAAACTTTTAAATCTAGGTGACTCATATATCCTGGTAGTTCAAATAGATGGCTGACTTCTTTCAACAAGGAACTGAAATTTGCAGTGATGATATTGATCTGCTAGTGTTTTGAGTACTCTGATGGTAGTACGGATCAATCATCTATGGCATGTTACAGAGAAAGAAGAGTATGTCCTGTCTCCAGGCAATTACAGGTGGGATGAGAAGATCTGCATTTAGATCTAAGTATTTTGAAGGCTCCCTTCTGAGTTTGAGGACATACGTTACTATCATATAGATGCTATGACCCCATGTAAGTATAATATGGGAACCTCAGAGGAATCAGAAAATGGACTTAAAAACAAGTCTGGGTATTTGTTTATGTCAGACAGTTAAGGAGTTCATGTTACTGGAATTCAAAGGCCCATAATTTTGCCTGATCCATGAAGTTAAAATTAGTAAAAAGCAGCTTTCGGTGAGTGTAGTTCTGTTCAAAGCTGCATTGGCTCTAGCATTTTGATATGAGCCTGCAGAACAGTATTTATGCTTAATTTCAAAACAAGCAACTTGCAGTGTACTCTGTAACTCTGTCTGAAGTTGGTGAAGATTTTGGAACCTTACTGGTATTGTAACCAATACCCCATATGTTGGCAATTCATTTTATTTTAAAAAGGAATGCAACAACGTTGAGCATTTGTGAAAATCATCACACTCAAAAAAGACAATGATGGATCAGCTCTCTTCTCTTGAGTCCCGTTTGTAGTGTACTCAAATGTCACATGCTAGGCTTTATCTTGGTGGATCTTCTTTTAGAAAAGGGCAGTCTATTTCTCCACATGTTGATGGGGGAAAAAGTGGAAATTACAGTGAGTTGAAAGTCCCCAGTTCCCTTCACTTTTTTGTCACAGTACTTGAGCTTGATTTGCTGGCTTTACCAAAAAATTAATCGTCTACCTGTGGATCTTCGGTTGTCCACACAGACCTGGTGACTGAGACCCCTTTTGTTATGTTGGGGAACCTCCTGTCCCAACTGTTTGGATCCCTGAAAGTACAACCATCTAAGTTTTGTACCTCTTAAATTCTGAGGGGGACAGGTTCTTCTTTATGTATTCCTTTTTACAGTTTAACTCTTTGGGGACTGTAAGCTAGAAAGAAACCCAAAGATCTCCCCAAATTATTTTGCAAACACACCCCCCGTATCACAGTACTATGAGAGCACATGCCTAGGTGGATGTCCCTGTGGAGTTTGGGCCTCTGAAGATGGACCTTCATGGTGCTGGTCTGAGCACGTAGACGATTTGTGTTGACATGCTCCCTGGCCACCCTTTCTCTCTGTGACGGATTGACGGAAGTGGGATCTTTGAATTCAGCAGCAGAACTGGACTGGCAGAATAAACTGTGCTGCTGGCTGAGCTGTGAAAGGAGGCAGTGTTTGAAGCTCTGGTTACTGGTGCAGACCCAGGCAGCTGAGCTGAGAACAGACTGTGCAAAATAAAGCAGAAGTGTCTCTCTGCATGTTTGAATCTTTGTAATATATGAGCAATATCTCTGTGTTGTTGGTTTTAAATTAAAGTTATTTAACAGCAATAATAAGGTTTGGATATGAAGGGCTTTATAAACAGCTGCAGAGTAAGTGTATTTATGACAACTGAGAACTTTGCAAGTAAAAAATAGTAGAAGCAGAAGTAATTTTGTACTGTTCACAATGTTTATTTTGAGAGGTTTTGCTTAGAACTGCATTATACCAAATGTACTTGCTAGGAAGTTGTCCCTCACTACTTTACTTTTCCCATTAGAAAAAGAAGGGCTTTTTTATTTTTTTTCCTTGCTTTAATTATTCTCCTACAGAACAGTGGAAACATCCCTTCCATCAGTGTGGGCTTAGGTGGATTGGAGTGTCTTACTCCAGGCTGGGAGATAACACCAAATCACCTTTTCTGTGGTAATTTTACCTTCCCATTATGGCTCATGGCATTTCATCTACACTGGTTAAAAACCCTTGTACCCGTAATGCACATAATTATACTGGTATAACCTGTCTAAGGTCTAAAATAGTCTGAGGAATCTGAGGAGTTGTCCAACAAAAACAGGAAACATAGATTGGGTGTTCAGATTATTTTTAGGTATGGGGAGGTTAGAATACACCTGAAATTTGTGTGTGGCCTTTATGTGTCTAAAAGAAGCAGAGTAGGGCATGGATTTTTTCCCCATCTGTTTTATGCTGCAATTATTATAAACAATTTATACATGGGTAAAAATAAAGTTCCAATTTTTAGTGGAGGCGGAAGGATTCTTTGGTGAATAAAATTCAGAACTTGTGATGACAGAGCTCCAGTTTTTCCTTTAAAAATACAAATATCTAAAATGTGCAATCTGTTAGAAATAACATATCTGAGTGTGAGGTTTAATCTGCAGTATCAAAGAACCTTTATTAGCCTGAGCTGCTAAAACAGACTCTGGAGACTAAAATAGATCAATGAATGTTTGTTTTCACAAGGTACATTTTGTTTGATCAAATTAATTTGAAATTCTGTCTAATGACTGGAAATCAGGGTAATAGTCAATTAACATAGTAAATCTGGAGTGACCCATAGCAAAGTAAAAAAAGAGCAGAGCTGTCGTTATAAAAGTGACCCATATCTTCTCTACCCTATGGATTAACTCCAGCACTCAGCTGGGCAATGCAGACTGACCTATGCAAGGCTCAAGGGATCTGCTTGAGAATCTCTCTCTTCAACTCGCAACCACCTCTGCAGGTGCACTGATAAGTGTGCAGAAGGCAGTGATGGGTTTTCAAATTCACTGTCAGCCTGGTAAAGGCAGTAGATCTGCTCAGGAAAATTGGCCAGGACAGCAGCTTGTCTTACGTTGGGGTTTGGCAAAGGTTCATCTTGTCAGTCTAGTTTCCACCCGTGTAGACTTTGCAGTCATGGATGTTTGTGGTAGTGCAGCTGGCTTTTTAGCTCTACTGATTCCATTCTCTACTTTAAAAATGCAGTCCCTTTGTATACAGATTCACGTGACGTCTTCTATCATGTCTGTAAGGCACAAGTGTTCTTTGGTTTCTATGTAATGCCAACATCCCATAGGGAATATCCATGTACCTTATCAGAACTGCTTCTGTTATTTACATCACGTGTGTGATACATGCTTCAGTAGACAAGTAAATTAATGATGACATGCAAAATTGCTGTACAATTTTCTCCATCATACAACATTACGTGTTGAAAGTTCACAGTAACTGCCCTCACAGACCTATTCAAAACAGTAGATTAACTTGTTTCTGTAGTTTTTAAGTCGTGCGTATACAGCTCATTTGAAATGAGCAGTATGGGTGTTCTTGTAGCTGTAATACTGTGTCAGCACAAGAGGAGCAGGATTTAGGGGATGAGGGAAACCTTCTTAATTAGGCAAACTGATTTAGCTGGGGGAAAATATGTTAGCCCTTCTAGGCTGAAACAAAGGGTCCAACAGCAACATCTCCAAGTGATTGTCTGCTATAAATTTTGGAGTCTCTTAACTTCTATGAGGTGTTAGAGCATCACAATCCACCACCCGATTCAGGAGAGGAGTCCGGAGGAAAAGTGGCTGTGGAAGCTTTGCTTTTACTAGTTCTTGTCAGGACACAAATGACTAGATTTGAGGATGCTTAGAAGTTTTTCTTGCTCACAGCAGTTGTGTAAAAGCTATGGGTATTTCAGTTGCCAGTATTGCTAGTTCAGAATCACTTTAAAGATAATATAATTTCATTGTGAAAGAAAATGGAAGCAGCATAGATGCTACCAAATTACTTAATTCCTATAGAGACATATTATACTGTAACAGCAACATGGGAAAAGCAAAGAAACGGAGCGAGGGCCCTTTAATTAAGCCACTGTGATCTTGGTGCTTTTGAATTATTCAAGAGGAATCCTTGGGCTTGAGGCAAAGCTTCTTTTGGTGCATTTATTTCAGTTCTGGTAACAGTATTAAAAGAAATTAAACATTTGGAGGAAAGTTGTTTGAATAGACTTAAAAGTACCACTAATGTTCCAAAATAATAATCTCTCTAGTTTAGCTATGTGATATTTTTAATATACTCTTGATTACTGTGTTCTCAGAATGCTATTTTCTGCTGCTTTTTGCTTAGTGTACTGTTGCATACGGTATTTTAGAAAAATAATTGAGTGAGATAAGGCCATTTGATACAAAGAAATTAACTGTGTATTAGATTGTGCTGTCCCCTAAAGATCTGAATCTAGAAGTTTAGAATATCGTATTTATCCCAAAGACTGATCTGAAGATAAGGAATGTTTTCATTTCTTAGCAAAGAATTTTTACAGTAGCTCTTTGTCTAAAACATGCAGTTGCAACATCCTTATATAGCATTGTAACTGAAGCAGTCTTAAGGGGTAGCTTTCAGAAGACTATCGTCCACAAGGATGCATGGCCCTGAGTGTATTTTAAATTATGTATTTATAAAAATATTTTTAATGAAATAACACAATGGGAAAACCACTATTCTTCTGGATGATAGCTTCAGGTAGTTTAGCTTTGTCTTACTGTAATTGCTTGGTCCATACCATCTCAAAGGTTGTGCATCTGAGTCTTTTATGTGTAGCTGTGGAGAATTATTTTAACATTTTTAATCTAGCAGCTTTCCTAATAATTTGCACCAACTTGTGCAACTGAACAAAATGGTCCCAAGAGATAAACTGCTAGAATCTATTAAGTTTGACAGAGCATTTATTGAAGGGAAAGGTGTAGGCTAGCCTGAATACTGTAGGAAGACAGCAGGCATGGGAATTGTGTGTAGAGAACTGGCAGAGCTGATAGCAACCATGACTACTTGTTGTTTGGAGACCCAGACTAAATCATATAAAGAAGAAGATTTAGCTGAGGGATTAACAAGGGCAGGGAACTAAGGGATTGTGCAAAGGGAAGCCAGCTGCATTCTTCATATGCTGCTCTCAGTTTGCTTTGTGTAAAGCCTGTAAAGAAGGCACTAGGAAGACTTTTTCTGGAAGCCTGGTTGAATGGAAAACAGAGGAGTTTTTTTGCCTTTGCCCTGAGGAGAGAACAAATCCCTTTGTTTTATTGTTATTTATGTATTTGCATCTCTGAAAAAGAGGCTAGAAACTTGATTTTAAACACTAGAAAAAAAAACCAGGGGTTTCTTTTGTTGTTACTGAGTTCATGATGACAAGGAAGAACAGGATACTTTGGGTGATTTAAGCCAAAAGAGAGTTCTATGCTTTTTTGCCTGGCTTTCTCTTAGGACTAAACAAGCTTGGATTTGGGACAAGAAGGTCCTAATGAGCAGTTGTATTTGTTTTTCCTTTTTGGCATGCCAAGGTTCCTTGATGTGAGCACTGAGACCAACACTTGCTTTTGATGAGCAAATTCTCATGAAGCCAAGTCTCTTTATGAACTAGTCTCTTCTAATCAATTCATGTTGATCAGTCCACTATATCATACCTTGTGTAACAAGCCCCCGTAGATGTATTTTATACAGTCGCACACACTTGCACAGGTAGATGTAAAATGTCACTGTCCTCAATGCACTTTTAAAAATGGAAAGATTATAAGGTGATATTTGAAAACATGATGCTATTGGGGTAAGGAAATTAACTATAGGATTTGTTTTTTTAAAAAAACTGACTTCTGTGGTAGCATGTAATATTAACAAACAAATGAAAAAACTGAAGTTCAGGA
The DNA here is from genome assembly GCA_013398125.1 of Aegotheles bennettii. Classification (NCBI taxonomy): domain Eukaryota; kingdom Metazoa; phylum Chordata; class Aves; order Caprimulgiformes; family Aegothelidae; genus Aegotheles; species Aegotheles bennettii. The sequence continues at coordinate 91,519 of VZRW01002617.1, forward strand.
GAGTGTTAGTCAGCGTGATTTATTAAGTCTTTTCATGTCTGGACAGAGGAATTGTGTCTCAGTAGAAATATTTTTAATGGCTCAGAGGTAAAAAAAATAGAAAATCTTGTGTTTTAAGCAACACACACATTTGGAAATAAAAATATACAGAAAGTTAATTTTGCCCTCGTGTTTGTGTTTAATTTCTTATAAACCCATACAGAAAGTGAGGATATTCCTGTGCCCCATCTTGATCCATAACGCTGGGGACAGTTTGTGTAAATCCCTTTAATGTAATTTTAAAGCAGCTTTGAACGTGACAAGTGGTTAAGTGAATTATGTTGATAGACAGGTTTCCTTAATTAAAGTGATGTCATTTGGTGTCTTAAACAGTTGTCCCGATTTTTCTTTCTGGGCAGTGTAATTGGAGGTAAACACGTGGTCTGCTTTACTTTGAAAGTAGCCACTGTGCTCGTTTTAAAAGGGTGATGTCAGTCCTTTTCACATTTGAATGTGTTAGCGAGCAAAGGAGAGCGTTCATTGCAAGTTCTTGTCCTGGAAATGATGCTTACTGCACTCAGAGGCAAGGCACTTTGCTAGGGACTTTGCAGTGAAGAGTCTGGAACTTGGCTTCATGGCATCACCTTCAGCAGAAACGCTGACATCTGTTCTTATGGGAAACCTTAAAAAAAACCAAACTTCAAAATAGTTGCAAAAAGTGTACCTCTGAACACTACAGCTTGGTTTTTCCTTCCTACCTGGGCCCACGTTTTGTGATGAGCAGCTGCAGAAGGAGAGGAGGAGAGGGGATGTGCCTGCTCCTTCACGGTGCTCTCCCAGTGGCAGCATGGGACCCATCTGCCCACAACCTGGCTCTGGGGTCAGGTGAGCAGGTTGAACTGGATGGGTGTCTCTGTCATGTTCAAGACACTTTTCTGCCATAATGATGAAACTGAAGAGGTTTGTAATCTCCCAGCAGGTATTACTTCTGTCTGGGTGCATGACAGCGAACTGCTGAGGTGAGATAACTGGAGAGATAACTGGGCCACCCCCCCACGAATCTCTATTGTCTCACATGCCTGCCACAATAAAATAATTAATAATTTTCTTTACCACTCTGACAGATAAAGATAACCTCTCTTTGAGGTTAATTTGGCAGCCATCTAGGCCTTTAATGAAAACACTGCAAGTAGAGTGGTTTCTTGGCAGCTCCCTGCTGGTGTCGTGCAGAGTTTGAGGGCACTGAACCCCCCCCTCGCCTTCCTTGCTCTCCCCAGCTTCCACCTGAAGTTGTCTTTCTCATGGGACCCTGATGTATACTTAAGGATATTGGCAAAAAGTCCTTTAGAAACACTGAGTTTGGGGGTTTTTGACAGGACAGTGATATTTTCAGCTATCTTTGCTGGCAGAACAGAGTGTGAGCTTTAACACTCATCAGTTTTACACCAGACTCTCTGTAGATGTGGCAGTACATCCTAAATTCAGTTCAGAGCTGTCAACAAACTTCAGCTGAGGCACTTTGCCAGTGTCTTATTTTGTCCCTTTATCTATCAAGTCCTTCTGTATGAAGTTGATGGTAAATGGGCTTTCATCTTCCTGGAGGTGGTAATGTTTGAAATAGATTTATGTATTTGCATTTCTAGTTACCTGTACTTTGCTCTTGAGTCATATTTATTTTAAAAATAACTGCCTTGAGTTTTGACCCTCAAAAGTGGCTTTATCATGAGAAGTGTCAGTACAGAAAAGAGTTACACAAGAGTAACAATTGGTCTTTTACTGCATTCAGGAGAGTGCTCTACCACGATCACCCCTCTGATAGCCTTACTCTCCATGGTCTGGGGTCACTACAGTATTAATTACCTTCCAGAGATTTAATTCCTTTTATATTTCTGCTTTGGAAGGCATTGGTAAATGTATCATTACAAAGCATCTATTTCAACGGACATGTAGTAGGTGCCTTTGCAAGTACCAGGGGGTTGAAGGTAGCTTTGAAGTTGAAGAACTGAGCTGGGAGTTCCTGCCTGACTTGCAGAGATATATCTTTCATGATATGTAACTGAGAACACGTAAATAATTATCTATGGTGCAGGTCCTTAGAGTACTTGGCACGGAATAGTTTAATCATTTTAAGACCTGTGTTTGAAAACAAAGCACTCGTAGCAGTTGATTGGAGAGCTAGAAAAGTAATTTGTCTCCTTCCATTTTCTCTTTTTCCCTTCATATGAGAAGATTAAGACGTGACTGGTAGTTGGGTTGTGGTGTATGTTTTTTTTGGGGGGGCTTATTGTTGTTTTTAATTGTTTTTTCCCTTAACTATAGTCTGTCAACATGCTTATTTCTGTAAGACTCCTTAGATAAGAATCGTAAGAACTGTCTGATGTAGTTGAACTAACCTAAAGTGCAGAATTATTTTACGTTAACTAAAAGAAAGGTAATAAGAGTTGGGAAGACTCTTCAAATACTTTATACAATGTATTTCTTTTCTATTGCATTTTTTTGAGCGTGCAAAGGAATTTCATTTCACAAAGAATGCTCAGCATTTGAAAGTGCAAGTAGTTCTTTTTGAAAATATTATCCTCCCTTGTTTTTGCAGTCGGAGGTTGGCCAAGGTGCATGGCTTTGCCTCCTTCTGCGAGTGGCATATTTTGAAATAAGCAGGCTGACTGTTAGAAAGAACAACAAAATCCTAGGGAAGAAGTGTAAATGTTTCTGAATTAGCAAGAGAGGATCTCTCTTGCTCTGTATCTTTGGGTTCTTATCTTACATTGAGGTCTGTGTTGTTCATCCTTTTTAGAAGCAAGGATTCATTTCTATCCCCTCCAAGAAGTCATGCTGTTAAAATAAAATGAATATATTTTAAGTTTGGAGCAATCTTCACAATCTTTTAATTAGAAACAGTGAAGATTGCATTTCATATGTATTCCTATGAGATTAGGACTTAAGATATCAGGAAAACCACCAATTATTGCAAGATGTATAATAATTAACTACAGTTGTCCAGTCTAAATTTTTATATAGAGACTGAAATATTTTTAACAAATAGGAGTGCAAATGGACAAACTAGCTAGGTATGTGATGGAAAAATATGCTGTGGCATCCTGTGTGATTTGGTCAACTATGACTTAGATCCAGAATTTAAAAATTTTCTTTATCAGAAAAGATTCCTGACCAGCTCAGTGAGCTTTGCATCGGCCTCAGATTTTTATCAGCAAAATAGAATTAGTAATTTCTAGTGTGGCAAAGGTGAGAGAACACATGCGGCATGGACTGCCAGGCAACTACTGTGATGCAGCCCCTGCAGCATGACTGGAGACCCCATGGTGTAGACTCAGTGCAGTTTGGGATATATGAAGTGGCCTGAATGCTTGACAGAGTGGGGATGTTACTCCTGTTGCTGTAGTTGGTGAGAAATGTGTGGAGCCAAAGCAAAGCAGTAAAGCTGTCTTTCCCTCACGTCTCTGAGCAGTCAGGGCAGTATAAACACCATCTGCAGTCCCTACAGGTGGTTAATCCCACCTGTATACAGGGTGTATGTCAAACTTACTGACTCCAGATAATTCAATTTCTGGTAATTACCATACTGGAGATAATTTCCAGGAATGAAGTGTACATAGAGGAAAAGAGCAAAAAAGGACACCGCCGCTAGAAATAGAGGGAATTGAGGAGAAAATAACACCTTTTAAATTCTGATTTACTGGATATCTGTTCTGCTTGAATAAGCAAAGATATATATTTGAATCAAAATTACAGTATTTTATTTTTAATCAATTTAATTGATAAATTGTGGATTAAATAATTTTGTTCATACCTATCTTAGTGGCATATGTTTTAACATTTATGTTACTGATATGCTTGATAAGACAATTGCAATGTAGATTCAGTGGCTATAAATTATAGGAAAAAAATGGTAAGCATACTTGCCCAGAAGAAGAAGAGGAAGAATTTTTTTCTCTAGGCCTTTTTCATGCAATCAGAGTTTCAAGACCTGATTTCCCTGACAAAGGTACTACAAATAAGGAGTACGGCATGCATGAAGGAATAGAATAGGTTTCCATACACTAAGATCTAATGAAAGCAAAATGAGACTGGTTAGAAGTGGCTGAATTTATTCACTGGGAGTGAAGTTTAAAAGCTTGTTATGTTTAGTAATGCAGTTTGTTTGGTTATGCAACTGGAAGTCTGTTTTTTTGGATAGGAATAAAAAGTCATGCTTCAGGACAAAACATGAAAGCAAATTATTGTTGTGCCTACTGAGAGAAGTTTCAGTGCTTTACGTAAAAACAAACAAACTTCCCACACACATACATTTTAAAGCTCTATACGTGATCTGTAAATTGCTGCCAAGGAAAGTGCATGTTTTTATTTTACTTGACATATTTTAATTGGATTTTAAGTGGCTTATGAATAAAACTACCTTGCATTAATATATTGTCTCTCATTTAGTAAGTATGCAAATGTCTGAACTGTTTAGTAATGAGATTGGTGGAGGTTATTGAAAAACTGATATATTAAGAACCCTCTCCTGCATTATTCTCCCCTTCCTTTTCTATGTGTGTCAGTGAGATTTGGTTTCTGATTTGAGAGTCATCCCCCACCATTTTCTGTTGCCTTTTGATAAAATCGTTTTTTCTTTTATTATGTTTGAAAATTTCACTATTTTCTACTGGTTTTCCAGAGTTTCTATGCTTTTTTTCAAGCAGTACCCCGAGTGTAGTAGCTGCTTTGTACACTTTTGTGGAGGCTTGGAAAGAGGAAAAGAAAGAAGGGCATTATCCTTCTCTCATTCTCTACTGCATTTGCCAAGCATCCTGGTAGAAAATCAGCTTTCCTCTATTTTATTCTGAACAGAAGTAGTAGTTCCAGGAAGAATGCACTCTCTAGCCCTAAGGAGAGCCTGAGGAGCATGACAGTCAACCGTACAAAATTACATTACAGGGGTGCAGCTCTTTGCTATCAGTCATTTGGGTCTAAGTTATTTAATAATTTAAAGAGTGGTTCCACACTTTAATGGGCTGTTAGCTGAACAACTGTACAGGTAGCCCTGTGAATATGTACCACCACTCCCCTTCTTCTGTAATTATCCAGTTTTATCATGTTTCCCCATCTACGCCTCTACTCCGCTTTTGAAGCTAGTTTTCTTACCCAGGTGCCTCCATCCTGTCCTTCGTGCTGCTGATACTGCCCGAGATGCAGATGTGTGAGTGGTACAGATGAGAGCTGCCGAATGGACCGAGCTGTTGCCTTGTTGTGAAGCAGAACGCTTTAGAAAATGGTTGTTGCTGACAGGCTAACTAGAGGTTTCGCTATATTTTGCAGTGGTGGACATTTCGTGTTAAAGAATGGGAAAAATATAAACTGTAGGATTTTGCCCTTGCTCATGAATAATCCCATTGATGTTCCACTGAATAGTCAAAGAGCAAGAGCTAGCAAATTCAGATTACTGCATATTTATATTCTTAATTCCTCCATTATTCTGCTAAGAAACAACAGAACACGGTTTCTCTGAAACTAAGAGAGAATGCGAATTGGTTTTCACTTAATTGGCTCTTTTGAAACGAGTCTCTTTGGGAAGCAGGATGTTGTTAGTCCACTGTGTAAAGAGAGCGTAACAATACACGTAACACATATTCCAGAAACATCTGTGTGTGGGGCATGTATTTGAGGGGTAAAAATAGCTAAATAGCTTTCAAGAAGAAATAAGAATGTATGTGAAAGCAGCTTTGCCAAGAAGTCTGCACTAACACGTAAAATTAGTCAGTTGGTGAAAAATTAATGTCAAAATGTCCAGTGGAAGTATCATCATCTTACAAAAACATACGTTGGCCTTTGTTTGAAGTCTATTTCAATAGTCAAGGTCTTCGTTCTGTACTTAGAAAGCTAACAAAGAGTAGGAATAGGGTTCACTGAACATGAAAAATACAGGATTGGGCTCAAAAATTGAAATGTCAGTAACGTATCCTGTAGTTTGATTTCCATTTCTTAACACCTGTGTAAGTTTTAAATGCTTTAAAAACTGTGTGTAATTGTGTTAAATACTTGTAAGACTTGGTTCACTAAAGATAGTATCATGTAATTGTAACTGAATATAAATTGTCCTCACTTTTAATTGTTTCTGTTGTTTGAAAAGGTTCAAGTTTATAAGTGAAGACAGTTCAGTGAGGTGTTAGTCTTGCAGTTGCTGTCTGTTGAAATTTTATCAAGACTGTCATCAGTGCTTAAATTCAGTCTAGTAGCATGGAAAAGTAGTTAAGACTCTTCAAATAGCTGCAAAATGTAAGATTTTAAGAAAGAAAATGAATCATGGTACTCAGAACCTCAAGGCAATCAGCACCTGGAGGAAACAGTGTTAGGACAGCTATTCTGTTTAGAATAGTGGAAAACAGTCCTTTACTGTGCACCAGTTTCATCTTGAGCATTATTGAATTGCTTAAGTTCTGCTTTGTGTTTCTAAAAGCAACTACAGCATGTGAAATGGCACTGCAGCATTTCCCAAACACAGTCTACCTATGTAAGTCTTTCAACTCTACTTCCACACTTAAGTTTTGACTCAGGAGAACATTTTCAAACATTTGTTAATCCATTCCTCTATGACATTTAACCATATATATAAATAATTTGCTCAAGGTCTTTAATCCTCAGAGTTTGCAAAGCAGAGAGTAGTTAATGATGATGAAGATTGTATGATACAGACAACCGAACACTTCTCTATGGATCAAGATCTTATGCAAAGCACTGTTTTTAGTCCTTGTATCAGCTAATTCCCGTTTGTAGTTTTGGCTTTAATTTCAGCATCTGCATTTTTTTCTTTTTCTTCCAATCTTGAAAGTGAGAACCAGCCAAGGCCCCTATTTCATCAAATTGTACCCGTTACTGCTAAATGCAATAGCTTTGATGCTGCATTTGCCTTTCATGCTAGAAAGCAGAATCAGTAAAGAAAGAATTTTATAGGAAGGATCACTTAAACTCTTAAACTCTGAACTTGTGTAAGTAGAGTACTATGTAGTTCTTCTCCTGTTCACCTCAAACCAATGAAAAACACGGTCAAAACAGCATCAGGGAAAAGACCAGATTGCTGGGGTAATGAGGTAGATGTGCTTGACATCAGCAAACTAACAGTTTGTCTCAATTTCCACAAAGCCTACCTTTTCCTTGAGGTGTGTAAAATTAATTAGGAGCTCACATGTCAAGCAATTGGACATTCCATGGCACTTGCAAATTATCATTTAAAATATCCATTTAAAAAGTTACAAAGCTTCTGTGGGTACCTCTCCAGAAAGAGTAACTTTCTGTGAATGCTTTCTGTACTTTCAGTGAATTTATTTTATGGATTAATAGCTGACTCTGCTCCCATCCCTTTTGCCTTATGCAGTCTTGCCTCACTAGTGTTCCCCTAAAGTCCCTTATCAGAGAAATCAGATTGTCCATGGCCCACTGCAGTTAGAAGCAGCAGAACCAGGGGCAAATCTCTGCCTGGAAAGTTTGAGAAGGCAGCTGTGAACTGGTAGGAAGCAGGCGAGCTGGCTCCAGGTGTCGTGAAAGCTGCCTCAAAGCTTGTATTTCTCATGTACTATGTGGGGGGGTGGTTCATGTCAAAACACTTAATCCTCTGAATGGTCCATCCCTTAAAGTTACTGTGGACAATAAAGTGAAGCAAAATGCTCGGTTAAGTTTTACAAATACACAGGTGTTGTCTTGGTAAGATTTTTCTGGTAAGACGGGTAGGTCCTTGAAGGTCATATTCATAGGAATAAAATGATACATACTTTTTAAAAAAAATAATGACAAGGTCTCCTTTATCTGCATGGAGATAAAATTTTTCAGAAAATAACCTTGACTTGGGAAGACATCTCAAGCTGAGTTTTATTTTTTGAACCTGTTGCAGTACCATACTGCAAAGGATCAGGTAGATACCTAGTACAGTTGCACGTTCAGTGATTTGTTGGTTAAAGTAATTTCTCCGTTTTGCTTAAGATAAAGTATGTCTTTTAAGTCTATGTTAATACTTAAAGGCTTTAAAAACACTTAACGAGCCTGGCATTTGCAGGTGGGTAGTATGTTTTGCATAATATCAATAGCTTGTCTTTGTGTCCCATGGGAAAAGGAAATCCTTTTCTTCTTTGTGGTGCATTCATACAGGCCTTCTGCCCAAGATGATTGCAAGTGGAAACACTTTTTGTCTTTTGAAATCTGAATTCCAGCAGGCCAGGTGTTTTGATGAAGCTTCCAGTATATATCTAGCCAAAAAGATTTTGCAAAACCTACCTGAATTTTAGTGGGTGAGTCAGTTGCATTTTTTATAATTTTATGGAACCCTTGATGGAATATATTCAAACAGATGCAAGAAATGCTGTTTGATCTCTTTGGATGGTTAAACTGTGATTTCTGTTAACACTGCTTTGGCTTGGTGCACTCTGTTTCCTGGTCAATTGAGGATGAATTTGGATAGAGGAGCTGGCAAGGCTGTGGTATTTACATAATGTCTTTTTTTTTTTTTTCTGTGAACCCAGAATGTGGATGGAAACAGTCTCTAATCTTCTTAGTGACTAAGCAAAGATTGAATGCTTTGGGTCAAGCTGGATTTTGGATAGGCTCAGTTAGAAAAAATTAAAATAAAAAAATAAAAAAAATCCCAGCACTTCACAATGATTGCAAGTTGGAAATACTTAGACTGAGCTTGTTCATGTTTCAGTAGTTGATAATATTTTTGATATTTCACCCGTTTGAGAAGAACACATCATTTGTTTTCAACCATACTTTTTGAAACTTCTCGGAAACAGAACAAACAGCCCTTGTATTAAGCTCTGGGCACTGTTCATGTTCATTCCCCTTAGGATAGTTTTAAGTTGTATCATGAGGGATGAAAAGGCGAGCATCAGAATAAGCAGTGTACAGAGGCTTCCTTTCCTTGATGAAGTCTGAGTGGCTGGAAAAGACTGCAGACCTGATCTTAATCCTTCTTGCACCATGACAGCTATGACATGGTAAGAGGAGGAGTAGTTCATTAGGTGGCTCTCCTTTCAATTATTAAAACATTCTGATTGCGATGTTTGTGGTGTGTCACAGTATCATAGCTTTTCAAACACTACTATCATAAAATTAAAGATGTGATTTTTAATTTTTTTAGGCTGGATAATTATCCTGAACTCAGGCTAGGAGTGAGATTTCATACTTGATTTGGCTTGCCTGCCTAGGTCTTGACATATTTTTTCATGTAGAAGTTATAGCTTGTCAGGCACTCTGAACAACATGTAAGTACAATATAATACAATGAAGAGGGGGAAAAAAACCCCCAGTCTGTCCTATTTGCATTTTCGTTTTTCTTCAGGCTTGCCTTCCCCAAACCAAAGATGTACGCTAAGTCACTTGACTTAATGTTACCACAAGGGGTTTTTGTATGTAATGCATCTCTACATAATACAAGATTACTTGGAGATTGATTTTTCAGAAAATGAAAGTTAGTAGTAGCTGCTGGCCCTCTGTTAGTACATGCAGCCTGACATTTACAGACCAAATGGTTAACTTGTTTGTGGTTTCTTTTGTAACTAAGTTTAGTAGCAGGCATTTATTTTTTTTTCTTTACTTTGTGTTAAATAATAGAATCAAGATTATACCCATCCCCTGCTTGAACTTGCCACTGCTGCATTTCATTAACTTTCTCAATATTTAATGCAAATTGTTTTTAATTAACATGCTTCTAAATAAAGAAAAAAAGGATTCTTAAAAATCTGTATGCAGTCTGCATAATAATAAAATTTTATTCTCAGCCATGAAGACTTGTACCATTTTATGACCTTTGTGAAATTGCTGTTATTGTTATTCCTGTAAGTGGTGTATTTTAGAATGAAACCCTTTTTATCTGTACTGTAATTAATAATCATAAAGAGCTTACTGAAAACATAGTAAAGCAGGTGAGGACACGATTAGTTATTGAGAAAAAGGAACACAAATTAACCATACTCAGATTTTGGTTTTTGAAGTGTTCTTTTTCATTAAATCAAGGGAAATATTTAGTAACTGCTACCTTTGTGGTATGTGTTGTCACTATAGTGCACACTAGAGGTGCATCTGTCTTTTTCTCCTTTTACTTGCAAAGGAGATGATATGATTTGTTAAATAAGAAAAAAAAAGGAGGGGGTTGGAGAGAAAACGGAAGAAAAAAAAAGGAAGTGAAAAAAGTGTTGGGTTTTTTTTCTGTCAACTATGTCCTTGTCATTATCTAGAAATAAATTTGAAGGATATAATAAAATTTTGGCCATCATCATAAAGCAGTGTAGAATTTCAAAGGGAGGAATCAAGGGCAGTTTTGTGAAGGTCTACCTTGCGTTCCCTATATATAAGTAAAGTATATAGCAAGGGAGGAAAATACATACGCACACACACACATATATAAACTTTCCTTATATATATAATTTTTTATTACTAAAAGGAGATACGTATTTAGGTACTAGAATCAGAAGAGGGTATTGCAGGAGTCCAAATTGTGCCTGTGAAAATTTATCAAAGAAGTTGACCAAATCTGATCACTGAACTCTGTATTGTTATACTAATTGGAAGAAATAAAAGATAACAAGGGGGCTATACCCTCAGAAAATGACTTGTCAGTGAGAATGAGCCAATCTAAATCTAACTCCAACCAAAAGAAATTGTTCAGCCCTTCCTGCCTTTCCCCACTCTGGCAGCATGTTCCCCTTGCTCCTTTTTGCCTGCACTACTATGTGTTTGTCTGTGCCATGAAGAATAATTGTCTCCTGCCTCACTTCCTTCACGGTGGTAATTCTTGCTCGGGTGAGTAACCCTCTCCGAGTCAGCACATGAGCCCTGGTGCCAGTGTAAGGGCATCAGTGGACGCATACAACTGGAGGCCACAGGACCACACCTTGTAGTGGCAGCATGGATTTAAATCAAATTGAAAGCAATATGAAAAAGCAGACCAAGCTTTACATGCATTGTGCCCCTTCTAACCACAGTGTTCACTATACTAACCAGAGAGATTTAGACAAATATGCCACTAGGCTATTTAAGGGCTCTTCTTCTTAAAGAGGCTTTTGTCCCAAGCTTCAGTTCTGGAGATCTGAACGTAGCCATCTACTGCCTCAGGTTTTGGCTTGTTCTTAGTTTTAACTCTATAGCTATAAATACAGCTATATATATAATAAATAGCTACTATGAAACCACAGTAACAAGACAGACTTCAAGGTCTTCGTTAAGATTTTGCTTAATTTTAATATATACCCCAGTATGGTACACAATATGGGTACTGTAGTTTCAGCTTTGGTTTGTTTTTTTTTTATTTAAAACTCTTTAGGGAACAAATTACAGATGTTATTTTGTTCTGTCCATTTCCAGACAGGATTTGCATGATGAATACTTACAGATGATGGATTTCACTTAGGGGAAATGTAAGAAAAAGATATTACAGCTATTAGCATCAGTGCTGAGCTATTCTACAGTAGTAGAAGGTGGATGTTGTTCATACCATCCAGGTTCTCTGAAATAAAAAGGCTCTTTTTGGTGAAACTTCTCTTGTGAGAAATGGGAGCTGTGTGCTTTACTCTAAAAGCAATGCTGGACTGATTGACTGCTTAACAGTTGTGAATGATTACTAGTTATTTCAGTAGGCTTTCAGAGTTTTCAGGTTTAGCATATATGACAACATCTATCAGTGTTTCTTTACATCCGCGGTGCCTGTGTCTGGCAATGTTCGTGAATGTCTGAGGTGAAGCTGATTTTTTTAATTGGCTCTTGCTGATTTTTAAAATCTTTGTACTGCTTGAAATGAATTAAATCGGTGTCTCAGCTGGATGATTACACTTCACTTTTTTCCTTGCTTCACCTTGCATCCTTTCATAAATTTCTAGGGATACAGTTCTTTTCCACATTCATAAGAAGCTAAACAGCACTTACAGTGTTAAAGCTGGTTTGAATTAAGTTTTCCCAAAATGTGATACTGCAAGATTGCTTTTTTCCCCTTCACAATTATGTAATTTTTTCTTTTTTTAATGAAAAGGCAATATCTTGGTTTTCAGAGTTTTCCAGGATGTGGTTCAACCAGTCCCCTTACTGTCCTTATAGAACTCTTCTCATGAAATAAATGTTAGCAGAAGGTTTAATAAATACACCCCAATTTCTGCCTAAAATTAAATGCCTCGTGGATTTTTGTGCCCTAAATATTTCATTGCATTCTCTTTTACGTTACCTTATGCTCTGTAGCATTAGTGAGAGCAATGAGGCCTTGTTTTGATAATGCTGTTTATTTTTCTCTCTAGTTGTGTGCTGCCCACCTGCCAACCCGATCAGAGGCGCCGAACCACTATCAAGCAGTATGTCGGGCTCTGTTTGCTGAAACAATGGAACTGTACACTTTCTTGGCCAAAATTAAAAGTGCAAAAGAGGTAAGCAGTCGGAGAAGGTTTTCTGCTTTTGAGCCCATTACTATGGGAATTAGGCTAACAAAATCACTTCTGTACCCAGCCAGTAGTGGATGTCAGATGCCTGAGGAAATCATCTGTAGCGTTCAGGGAGAGCAGTCCTACAGCTCAGATTTCTTTTTTTCTTTTGACTTGCAGCCATTTCAGATGTCTCATAGAAACTGCTATTAATTGTGACTAGTCTATTTGGGAGCAAAATATAAGTTTTTCTTGGAGGGTTACACATTGCATACGTGCATCTGTTCTTGTATGCATGTATGCAATTTTTTTGAGTCTAAAGACTTCTCTGATGTTTCAGAGATGTTGTGAGGCATCAGAGCTTTGCCTGTCATTTCTCAGCTGCTGCTTATGCGTTGTCTTTGGCTGAGAATTATCTGAGATTCTTCTTGCTCATATTTTGCCTCCAGTCAGCAACTTCCCTTGCCTTTGATGTATTATTGGCTTTTTTGTCTGTCATATAGGCTTCACAGCAGAGCCAACTTGAAAAAAGAAAAATTTCTGCCTGTAGGTTGTGATGCTTATGTTCACTGCCTGCTTGGCTGTTACTGTTGACTGAAAGGCCATCCTATGAACCACTGCAATTAAATGGCCTGGCTGAAGAAGAACTTCAAGGGTGGGCAGATGATTTTTAATAAAGACAGTTTCAGTGATCTGGTCTGCAGAATGGCTCTATAAGCAGTTGTATTAACACAGTGTGGGTGTTGGTTACGTTGGAAAATGAGTGGGTGAAGGAAAGGGCAGGAAGGGAAACATGCTTCTTAAAGCTGGCTTCTTCACCAAAGCCAACTTGCCAAGTAACGACACTTTCATAATTTTTCTTTTTAATAAATCCCTGAAGGATTTTCTTTTTTTTTTGTAAGTCAAGATCCAAAATACCTTTGAAAAACAGGATAAGGTGTTACAAGCTGATCTAAAAATTTTGCTGCTGAAAGAGGCAGAGCTGTTCCACCCATGCTCCCACTGATTTCCTTCTGGTTCTAGGAAACAAACACAGCAAATACAAAAAAAAAAAAAGTCATTCCTTGTCAGGTTAATGAGCTGAATCAGCTCATCAAAGGGTCAGATGAGCCTCAGAGCAGCACAAGAGAGCTTTTATCCTCACGCTGTTGGTGTAAAACACAAACCAGTCAGAGGCATAAGGAACCGGTGTTGTCTTTTCTTCCTGGTTGAGATGCATTCCTCCAAGGAGGAGAATCCTTCAGAGATGTTTTTCTGTTGCACAGGGTCACATTTCACCTACACTTTTCCTCCAGTCCTACTCAAATGGAAAGCAATTTTTAAACTGAAGCAGTATCATACAAGGATAATTTTGACAATGTCAGCATGGCTAAAGAGCCACTTGTTTTCTGAAGTGCCTGTGTTACAGTTCATCTGCATCAGATGCTCCTGATACAGAGAGCAGACAGGATACAGTGTTTCTGCTAAATCTGTCTCCTGAACCTTGACATCATTAATTTCACATCTTGGCCACTGGATTTTTCACATTCTGACCACTGGATATAATAATTGAGGGACCTGTGCTAGAAACACTTGAGAGTGACAGAGCACTGGAACAGGCTGCCCAGAGAGGTTGTGGAGTCTCCTTCCCTGGAGACATTCAAAACCCGCCTGGATGCGTTCCTGTGTGATGTACTCTAGATGACCCTGCTCTGGCAGGGGGGGTGGACTAGATGATCTTTCGAGGTCCCTTTCAACCCCTTAGATTCTGTGATTCTGTGAAACACCTCAACTAACAGCTGTTGCATAGTCCATGTTGAGGCTCAGAGACCCTTTGAAATTCTTTCTGCTCAGAGAGGAATTATATCTCCAGTAGTTCTTGAACATTTTAGTCACAGTAACCAGTAATAAGGCATCTCTGTTGTCCATGTCAAAGTGAAATATTGTGTTTTATAACCATTTAAAATTAAGTCTTAACAATATATTTTTAAAAAATGTATTCAAAAAGTAGAGGGGTGTTTTGAATTTGCAAATTATTTAATCACCTTATGATTGGACATAAAAACCCAACAACATCTACCACACCATAGAGCATGCTATGAGTTAATCCCAAATGAAAGAAATCATTTGCCTCTCAAAGGCTATTAGGGATTGATTCAAAGCACATTTAGGTCAAAGGAAGTAATCCTTGTAAATGGAATTTTGGGCCTACTGAAATCAGTAAGACTTTTATTGCTGCACCTAACCAAGGCCAGAATTTTCAACTTTTGATTTCATTTTACTCTGGATCAGTCCCCTAGTAGTCATACAAGAAATGACCAAAAAAATTCTCTTACGAGCAGCTGCTAGAATCTCAATACTTTGGGTTTATGATGTGCTTGGTTCTTGTTTATAGCCTTTATCCAACCATAGATTTGGAATGTATTTAATTTTGAAAATAATGTAGTGTACATAGAAAAAAATAGGTTTAGGAAAATATGAGGTGGAATGCTGTAAATCTCGTTACACCATTTTAAAATGACCTCTATAGTTTATACTTGAGGCAAGTAAGAATCATATGATCACACTAGGTTTGTGCCAGTAAAAGCTGTGGTATTGTTTATATGTTGTTCTTTCTTGCAAATACCTAGAATAATCTTGATTCATAAGGAATACAGCTAAATACAATTCAAGTCAATAAATTTCTGCTCTTTTTTGTTATTGTCATAGGAGTATTGGGTATACAGGAGAGAAACAGTTATCGTGTCAGTAAGGACTTTTTGTTGTCATGAATTTGTGGTGATTGTATTGGGGGAAAAAAACCCAAGTTATATACATCAGCCCCAATTTTTTAAAGAACTATACTATGTAATATTGTGTTTGTGACATAAAGGATGCTAGGAATTTTGAACTCTTAGTTTATTTCAAGAACTGACAGCTTTATTTGGAGGTCTTCCTTTAGAATCCCTCAGACCTAGACACAATTGTGGACATGAGATCAAAATGAAATTAAAAACACTTAAAAGGGGGGAAAGCCTCTAAAATTACTTAAAATAACTTTCCTATGAATTAAAATTACTTTGAAATTCACTGGATTCCTTCTAGGGCCACTGCATGGCATCTGGGTTATCTGTTTCTCAGGTGTACGAAGTTCATAGTTTTTGCTCAGTAGGCACTTGAACAGCCAACTTCACTGTAGTGGAAGAGGGAGAGTTTTTATCTGCAGAAATTCACTTGCTAGGAGTGTACCAAATCTGACCTATCTTATGCTGCAGCCCAGGACAGGTTTAGAAGGGAAATAACTGAAAGAGGCAGAAAAAAATATTGCTGTGATGCTGTTTTCCATTTGACACTATAAAACTTGTCAGGATTTTGAAAGTTACAGGGATAGATCAGGAAGCAGGAAGGTTGTCATTTGTTTTATTACTAATATATATGCTGAGTGGTCATGTGAGTCTATCATGTGAACAACACTGTCATATAACAAATGGAGTGTAGTTTCCGGAAGGGTTTTACTGGCATGTGTTTGGGTGAGTGCATTAATCAGAAATGATGAAGCAATGAGTGAGCTGTTCAGGTCATCTCAATGGATGTCAATAAAATGTTTTAAGCACTTTGTCACATACTTGATGCCATGTGGTTTTTATTTCCAGTCTGATTCCCTTTGTATGAAAGATCAGAAGTAAAGCTGACTGGAGGACAGGGAGATGGTACTTCCATTCTTAAAGAGAATAAAACGTTTAATGTAGTGGATACACAGGACAGGACTTGAGCCAGAGTTGAGAAAGGTGTGATATTACTATTGCAATAGTAAAGAAATAAAAATAAATAGAGAAACAGTAGTAAAAATATGTGTTTCTGTGGAACAGCAGCAGCAACTCCAAAGGTAGGGTTGAAATTAAGTGAGCTAATCTGATATAACTTTGCATCTTTTTGCAAGATGAAGTTTTTCTAGCAAGTTTATTGAGGTGTTTTTTCAGGTTGCTGGCAGCATCTGTATGCTGCTCAGGCTCTGTGAAAGGTGCCCATGCTGCAGATCCTCCCTGGGTAGCATCTGCTGCCATCCAGAAATGGTCTTTTGATAGGCCAAGACCTCCTGATTTTATGTCTTGCTGTTTAAGCATTTACAGCTGATGACAAAAATGGAGTACAGCTTGTTTCTCATCTCAAACAGTGAGCTTTTAAAATTGCAATAGGAAAATTCCACAAAAAGGGGACCTCTCCCTTTTTTCTTTCTTGACTGTGTGTGTGGAAATATGGTCAACAAGGTGGAGGAAATGCGTATGTGTGTGATGAGGGGGAAGGTAGTTTGAGTATCTGCTAAAAATGAACCTCATGTAAAAGAAAATATTTACCTTTTTCAGGATTATTCAAAAGTCATTGAGATCACCTTTTGTTGGCACCTAGCCATAGACAGAACTGTAGGCGCAAAGAAGTGATGTCCATGAGATAAAGCAACTGCTCCTGCTGTGGAGTGTCTGAAAAGATCACACACATTGCTTGGAAGTGGCATCAAGTGTGACTGAGAGACAGAGAGAGACTATGCAAACATAGGGCTGCAGAAATTGCTGCTCTGGTTCGGACCAGAGATCCACCTGGTCTGTTGTCCACATTGTGAACCTGCTTTATTTAGGGGATATCTGCCCTAGTCCTCCTTTAACTCCCTGTTATTGCCCAATCTTGCCTTCTACTGGAGTTAATGCACCACGTGCACTTAACGGCTGAGTGAGCCAGCAATGTGCCCTTGTCACAAAGAAGCCTTATGGTGTCCTGGGTGGCATTGGGAGAAATATTGCCTGCAAATCAAGGGAGGTGATCCTTCCCCTCTACTCATCACTAGTGAGACCACACCTAGAGTGCTGTGTCCAGTTCTGGGCTCTCCAGTAGAAGAGACATGGACATACACTAGTATGAGAGTCCAACAAGGGGCCATGAAGATGATGAAGGGATTGGAGCATCTCACATATCAGGGGAGGCTTAGGGACATGAGTCTGTTCAGCCTGGAGAAGAGAAGGCTCAGGAGGATCTCATCAACATCGATAAATACCTGAAGTGTACAAAGGTACAAAGAGGATGGAGCAAGGCTCTTCCCAGTGGTGCCCAATGACAGGACAAGAGGCAGTGAGCACACACTGAAACACAGGAGGTTCTTTCTGAACATCAGGAAACACTTTTTCCCTGTGAGGATGACTGATCACTGGCACATGTTGCTCAGGGAGGCTGTGGAGTCTACATTGTTGGAGGTATTCAGAAGCCATGTGGATAGGGTCCTGGGCAACTGGCTTTAGGTGGACCTGCTTGAGCAGAGAGGCTGGAGAAGACTGACCTTCAGAGCACCCTTCCAACCTCAACCACTCTGTGAGTGGTACCAGTAAATGGTGATGTCAGCCTGTAGCAGAGCTAAACATTCATGAGTGGGCTGTGGGTGATAAACTCCACAACTGGCACAGCTGGTGCTAAAGGACACCATGTGATGCTGGCCAGCATAAAATACAGGAAATGTCTAGTAGGCAAATGTGTCTTAATCTGCTGCAGTAGGTTTGACTCATATCACAAAGATTTTTAGAGATCGATGTACACCCTAAAGCATCAAGATTAATATTCCTTCCAAACGAAATAAGACTTTGTATATTTTTATAATTACCTACATCTTCAATTTCAGTGAAATACCATGTTCATCAAAAACTCATCCATAATTTCATTATCCACAGTATGCCTTGTAATTAAGTTTTTGGTAGAAATCAGATAAAGCTCCCTATCTGTCATCTTCAAACTGTTCTTTTAAATCATGCTGTCTTTCTCTTCTGTCCTTTTGGATGTAAAAACATAATTCTTCCAGTCTCTCTGGATATATTTCAATCTGATCTGTATGAAAATGTAAACATGCACGTTGTAATTAAGTGCATGAGGAGAAATGAAATTGTTCCTTCCTGTTTTTCCTAGTTTCATGCCATGCAAAGACTCAATTGGAAAACAGCTAATTAAAAAAGCCAAGTGTTACTTTCCATCTAACATGGCTGTACTGGTGTATTATTTGTACAACATACAATAATAGAGGTAGTTAATAGGTACCTAAACAATGTTAATGGCTAACTTATTTTGGAAATAGTCAAGTTACTCTTAATAGTCTCATGACTGTGTAAGCTGTTACATACCCTGCTGGTTGGATTTTCAGACAACACAGCTGGAGAAAGAAATGGATTCACAAACTTTTCTGCTCATAACTTCACTTTTGCCTATGCTTTCAGCCCTTCCAGTGACTCCACTTTTTCAACTGTGTTGTCGTCAGGCTTGAGACCTCATTGTGATTTGTTTGATCCCTCAGTTTAGGAGCTTTAATAAGGGAAAAGACTGCTGTTTTGCTTTTGTGGGTTTAGTTTTTTTCCTTAAATGATACTGGCACTGTCACTCAGTAAGTGTTACGTGTGCTGGATTTGGGGTGGTTTTGCCTCTTCTTCAACAGTGATGTTGAGCAGCAGGGTGACTATTGCCCTTTCCAGAGCTAAGCAAAGTGCATCAACCCATGCCACTATATATGGACTTTGTCTGATATCCACTCAAGGGGTTTTCGGGGACTGATTTAACTGATCCTGTTCCCACGTTTGAATTAAATGGGGTTTGGGTCTTTTCAAAGAACTAGAGTAATGCTGCTGGCCAAGCCCATGGAATTTAAACCCAAGTTGAATAACTGAATATGTAAAAGCGGTTTTTTGCCTATATGCTGGTTATATATTTTTAAAATGAGCCTAGAGGTGCAAGAATATTTTATTAGTTTTGCACATAGCAGTGCAAGAATTACTTGCATCAGCCAACAAATGATTGCTAATTAAGAATATGAAGTGGGAACTGTGCTCTGTGATTGGTGAGACAAAGTCCAGATCTGGGTTCCTGAGGACACTGTCTTCATTAGAACGTTGTGTTTTGGAGAGCATTTTGTAGAAGCGAGTCTTTGACGCTGTGCTGACAAGTGTCTTATATAAAATCCCATCTGTCACCAAGCACAGGAGAGTGTGTCTGAAATGTGGGACACACAGCACCAGCAAATCAACTGCCTGCTTTTAATAGTGCAGCAAGATGTTTGAAGACATTCGATATTTTTATTACTAGCTTTTGTCATAAAATGCATTAAAAAAAAAATAAAAAATGGCCAAATGCTCTAATGGTTTAAAAAAAGCCAAAGCTGTTGAAGCACTCACTTCCTACATAACCAACCCTTATTTTCTGAATGAATGCCCAGGCTCTAATAGGTGAATCAGGTCTGTGGTATGGGTCTGAGGTTCCAGGAACATTTAGAAAAACCCTTTTAAGATGTTTCTGCTTTCTAAAATGGAAACCCATTTAGGGCATGTATTTATTATGTTGTTATAGCTCTTCTTAATCCATTGTCCCAGGGGTAAGTATAAGTAGCTACAGCAGCTGAGGTTACTCGCAGGTTTTGGTTCACAGTTAAGGTCTGACAAATGATCTCTTGTATTGTAAATGTGTTGGTTTCCATAATTTACGACTGAAACATATGCTCAAACCCGCTGATGCTGACTGGTGGGAAATGAGGGTAATTCATTTGTCTAGAAGTTTAAACATAATCATTTGTCACAGTGAATTTATTCCTTCCTAAGCAGCACCTGACAGGTGCAGAAGAGTTAAAGAAAGCTCCCTAAGCACTGGCTGCAAGGATAGGGCACTTGCTGGGTTTTTTTCTCCCCAGCTCTCAAAGCTTTCTAACTTCTATAGCTATGGAAATTCCTTTCCTTTCTCCTGTTCTTCACTAATTACACGGTGAGCTTCATTTAGGGGTCTGAGCTGAGTGCCAGGGTGGGGAATGCACTATCCCTATGAAGCTAGTGTGAGGGAAGCACTGAAACACTTGGCTAGGATGGGGAAGAGTAGGAACTCAGCTTAGTTGCTTGTATTGTTGTTTTTGGATCATAAAACTGCCCTCTGAGAGACTTACCTGCTGGCTGGCAGGTTTTGCTCTTGCAATTCTCCAGTGCATGGTAGCCAGCAAGCATCACTTACACCTGTGCTTTTTCAGGTAGAAAGTGCCCCTCTAGCTATGTTCCAGAGAGACTAATGAGATGGTTGCCTTATTTGGAAGATCTTTCAGCTATTCAGTTTTGGGTTTTTTTCCCCTTCTTATTTTCTGCTGTTAAGAAAAGCAGGATGTCATCTTTTTAGCTTCATGGAATATTTATGTCAGTCAAAGGCGTCAGTCAGCCTTTGGGCATAAATCAACCCAGTAAACTGTATGGTAGGGAACACAGTTGCTGGGACGGGTAATTGCCATAAATCTTGTTGAGCATTTGAAGTAAAGGTTAAGCAGCTGGAACATGTTAATTTTTTAAAAATTAGTGTGTACCTTCCAGTGTTGAAAGAAGGAGCAAATCTGACAGTTGTGAGCTCATTTACTGAAGTTAGCTTTTTGATTATAAAGAGCAAAAGGAGAAAGTATCAGAATGATTTTATATTTTGCAGGTTATCAATAAATCTTAGCAGTCTGCAATGAAGCAAGTAATTTAGTTGACAGATACTGTGTGATGCAGAAAAAAAGAAACCCTGGACAGCAAAATACACATAAGCGAGGCCTTTATGTTACTCATTCTTTCCATTTTTACTTTTTTTTTCCCTTGGAAAAGGCTGATTGCCTGCAAGTGTCAGACTGACTACTGACCGCAGCAACAGGGCCAACACAAGTTTTCATGAAAACATTCTTTCCCAGTTGGGTATCCTGTGGTGATTACTGCAAGTTGTGCCAAAATGTTCCCACGTTGTCCCATGATATATTTGCTTCTGTAGTGTAGGTGGTTCATGGGTTTTTTTAAGAGTATTCATGTAAATGATGTATTTTATTTTTATAGGCAATGGTAGTATTTCTTCTTCAATATGAAAGCAAGTGTGATACTTACTTAAATAAGACAATAAATTAAGCCATCTGCTCTCTTTCCAAAACCTCTGTGGTGGCTGACTCACATGTGCTATCTCTGTAACCAGGTTTGGTAGATGCTTGCACTCTGTTAAATGTGAAAGTTAGGCACTCTTCCAGTGCTTTCATTTCTTCCACTGAAATTGGGTTTGGAACTATTTCCAGGAAAAAAAAAATTGAACAAAATACTTTTTTTTTTTTTAAGTTTCCTGGGAAGCTCAAAAGCTAAACTGAGACTGTTCAGTTCCATTAAAGACAGACCTTGAGTGCTTAAAAGTGAGAAAAATATTTTTGATAAATAAATATATCTGTCAGAACTCTGACTTGTTGCTTTAGTCTTATAAAATAAAGAAGTAGTTAACAGAGGATTTAACTATCCATTTTGAATGCATCAGTTAGTGCTTAGAAAACAGTTCAAATTAAGCCTTGCTAAAGATTTCCTGGAAAAGTCTCTGTAAAAGTGGAAAAGAGTACTGAGAATTTGTTTGTACTGATGATTCCAGAACATTTCAATACAGAAGTAAATAAAAAAAGCATTTTGAATGTGAGGTTGTTTATGTGTATAAGATCATTTCTGTAAAGCCACAGCCTTTTAAATACTTTGCTTGCATTTATCTGTGTGCAATCTTGCCTGTTTTTTGGTCTGGTGTAACTTTTAATCATTTTTCATATTCTTGTTAGCATGAAAGCTTTTTTTTTGCCCCTTTGCAGACAATATTTTCCATGTTTGCATAATCTGATCTTGTTCATTAATATCAGGTTTTACCTAACCTGTTTCTCTTCCTTACATGACTTTATTACTTAGATTTCAGAATCTATAACCATGTAATACAGACTACCTTATTTCAATATATATGCAAGTCTGTCACTATTCAGTTTAAAGGATTTCTCACAGTTTACTTCTCACAATTAACTTGCTGGAAGTTTCTCCTGCTACAAAAATGAGCTGCATTCAATTCAACAAATAACAGTAATTTTGGTATGAATGGGATCCTCACCAAGTCAGTAATGTTTTCTGTGTTGCAGCTCAACAGATCTGCCAGGTGGCTGGTTTTTTTTCTGTGCAAAGCTCAATCTTAGGAATATTAAAATTTCTATGTATTCCTGTGTAATTTCTATGTAATACAAAATATTCTATGTATTTTTTCCTCTGTCATGCTTTTATCTGAAGTACTTTTGTAGTCAGAACTTAAGATTTCTTTTTTTCCCATCATTTAAGATCCACTTTTCAATTAAGAGAAATATATTCAAATAGTATTTAAAGTTACTTTTACAGTACTACTATTCAAGTCATAACACATTCGGTAGAATATGCAACAGTATAATTCAACAGATGTCAAAAATTAAGTTTCAGTTTTACTGGAGAGTAATGCCAGAACTCATTTATTGACTTATTTTCTTGTCATTGGCAGAATCTGAAGAAAATTCAAGAAATGGACAAAGAGGCAAGTGATGAATCCAGCACAGATCTTGATGACTTAAAAAATGCTGACTGGGTAAGAAAGCAATTGAATAGTCATTCAGCATCATTGCTAGTAGTTTATATTTCTTTATAATGCTTTACTAAAGTAGGTGTGTTATGTTAAAATCAGTGTCTGGTGTTTTTTAACATATGAATTAATAGTAGCTCATGACAAGTTAGAACCAAATGGAGCCTCAACCTTCCTTTGCAGACAGATAAAACAATGCAAGTATCTCAACATTACATTTTTTCTTCAGACTGTTTTCTTGGAGAAGCTTTTGCAATTTAAAAAGACTGAACATTTAGACAGGTATAGTGCTGACTGCCTGTCAAAGGGGCAGCCAGGCAGTAAGCAGATACAACAGCTGAGTTTCTCCAATGGTGAAAGAAAAATGTTGCAGAGAAATTTTTAACAGAAAGTAGCTTGTTTTATTTTCTAGTTACTATTCATAGAGGAATATTATGAGGTTCTTAAAATTACTTGATTTCAATCTCCCAATCTTCTATCCACTGCCTGTTTTTCCTCCTCTCCACCCATTCTCGCTGCCCAGAGAATGAGAGGAAGGTGTGTGCTCTGACAGGCAGAGCAAAAGGAGGTTATGTATTGAGAGGATATTGCTAGACCTGGGGATTTGGAGTCCATTCTAGAATTTCTATTTGAAGAAGAACTGCTTGGAAATTTTGCAAGAAAGTTCTAGGCCTAAGGGAAACAGTTTCAGATTCAATCATTGCTTTAATTTACACAGTATCAGTATTAGCTGTAAGTCTAAAGACTTTCCTGTCATGGAAATATAGATGTAGGGTATAAGAACTTAAAATCCTTTTTCTGTATTATCTTAGAGATGAACGTCACTTGAGGTGAGACTCTGCAGTCCTGCTGAGTTGCAACAGAGTTTTGTTACATTCATGAGGGTTAAAAATAGGCTTATGTAAAGTAAAATGGGTTTTGTTTGATATGCTAAAAGTAAAATAGTACCGCTGTATGTATTTGGTGGTGTCCTGAAAAGGAAATGAAAAACTTCTGTTTCATCTGAGGTGGTATTGAAGGGTATGGTATCAAACAGAATTTCTCTCTCTTCTCTCTTCAGGCTCGTTTTTGGGTACAAGTGATGCGAGATTTACGGAATGGTGTTAAACTTAAGAAAGTTCAAGAGCGTCAGTACAACCCACTCCCAATAGAATATCAGCTCACACCGTATGAAATGCTGATGGATGATATTAGATCCAAGCGCTATACCTTAAGGAAGGTCATGGTAAGTCAAGAGAACCACTAGAATCTGTCAAATCTGAAATGTTCTTTTCATTTTTTATCTTCTCTTTTTTTCTGAGAACCTTGAAATTATGATTTCATGTAGATAGTGGTGTTTGTGGGTTTTATATGGTATTTTGTTTTCCATATGGCAGGCATTTAAAATTCTGAAAG
Organism: Aegotheles bennettii; assembly: GCA_013398125.1. Lineage (NCBI taxonomy): Eukaryota > Metazoa > Chordata > Aves > Caprimulgiformes > Aegothelidae > Aegotheles > Aegotheles bennettii. Next base: position 115,647 of record VZRW01002617.1, read on the forward strand.
ACATACCTACATATCATATGCTTGAACACATGACTTGTGGTGGTTTTATGGTAACCTTAAGAGTCATATCAGTAAGTCCTATCACACTTTCCTTATTGGGGAGAACATGTTACTTGTTATGTTACAAGGTAATTTTTGGAATTCCAGAAGGTAAAGTGCTACCATGTTGTTACATGAGTGATACTGTGACAGGAAAGGAACACCTACAGTGGCTGAAAACTTGTGTTACCCACTACCTATATTACAGTGTTTGGAAACTTATGTTACCATGATCTGGTATGATTTTTCAAGGAATACTCCATGTAAAGAGTTTTAAAGCTTCAGTTTGTAGAAGTTGAGCTTAGTTAACTTTCAGCATATCCTACTGCTGCTTTCAAGTCAAGATAATATGCCAAAGCAAGCTGGAGAGTGTTGGTGGGTCTCCTCCTCCTAGATACTCATAAAGGTGCGTGTAAGATTGACTTGAGACACTCTTTTTATCAGAACCTGTTTAATATTTACTGGTGTCTCCCTGTTCTTTCTTTCATTTTGGTTTATATTGTGTTCAACTTTAAGATGTTCTTCCTGATAAGCTAAGCAACTGATCCAAAGGGACCCTTATCTCTAGTAGAACATTTTAAACCCCTTTGTCGGAGGCATGTATTTGGTTGATGTCAATATTTATACCTTGCACTTACTTATCTTTGCCTGTTATTATTTGCATTGCATAGGAAGTATTGTCTTAGAATATTCAGTGTTCAAATGTATTTATTTTCCTGACAAAACCTCACTCAGCATTTGTTAGAAAGCTGTGATTCCACTAGAAAAATTCAGAGATGGAGGTGGGAGGGAGATGAGAAACACAGAGAGTGTGTAGTTTGTTCCACCAGGGATCATTTGAAAAAAAAATAGAGGAGGAAAAAAATGCAACAACTACATGGGGAGCAAATAAATGAGTTCTGTTACAAATGTAAATGCCTTTTATGTATGAGCTGATAGTACTTTCCTAATCAAGATCTGAATTTGGACTATCAGATTGTATTAATTTTCTGCAGCAGATGTTGCTTAAATGTTAAATCAATATGGTAAAATACGTACCCAGGTAATGATGTTATCTGTCTTTCCACTAAATTCAGAAACCTGTGCTGAGTGTTCCTACTACCCACTGCAAAAGAGGAATAGACCCCTCAGGACCTCAATTACTGCATGCAATTGGGATAGTAGTTTTGTTTGAATGGGAACCCCTGGGTAATCTGATTTTGTTTTTATCAGACTAGCCTTTAATTCATCTTCTGCTGAGCAAGCTCTTGCCTCTTCAGAAGAGATTTTCTTCATTGTATGGTAGGTCTTGGAGGCACAGCTGCTCCTCTGCTCATCCAGACTCTCGCTGTATACAAAATCCCTGCAGGCATCTATTTTTGTCTTGCTGTCTTGTCTACTAGGTAGATTGTCCAAAGTGACCTCTGGGCATGAATGTGAATTGGGATTACAATCAGCAGCAGGTACAGTACCTGTAGTGCTGTCTGTGATGCAATTGCTGTCTTAGTCTGACAGCTGTGAATGGCATCGTGCTAAGAAAAATAACAACTTATTTAGAAACCTTACATTCAGTAAGTTGGATTCTGCTGCAGGATACGCCTGAAGAATATGCAAAGCATGCACGATAATAAGAGTGCAGCTTGACGTGAAATGTATGGAGCCTGAAGGATTCACACAAAATTACAGGTTTAGTTAGATGGCATAAATACAGTATCTTTTAGCTGACCGTCATGGGTCAAAGCTGATTATATGTATTCCCATCAGAGAAAACTGTTGTAGTTCTCGAGAAGAGGAGAAAAGGACAAGAATCCTAAGTCTGAATTTTAAGACAGCCTGGGAAAGATGGGATTATGTTGCTTTCTATCAGTCAAGATGGATGTTTGACAAAATTTTTTTAAAAGCAATTTTTGCTTTAAATTTATAGGTAGTATTTTTAGGCGTGGTAGCTTGTGAAAATATATATGCTACTAATGACAGCAGAAGGTTAAGTAAATTTTTTAAGTAAATGAGATACAACGAGAAGTTTTTATGGTTCTTTTTATTAATACAGTGCTGTGTTTAAAAGAGAAGCTTGACCTGTCCCTGACTACCCAGTGCTCTGAGTAGAAATTAGGGAAGGAACAGATGCTCCTATTAGGTGCATTATTTAGGCACTATTTGGTGTTTCAGACTATCGAAAGTACTGAGTTAACAGATGCCAATAACTGGAGCTGTTGGTTCTCTGTCATACTGCAAATATTCAAAATGTTTTGAAGATGTAAAATGTCAAATTGTGGGCTTTTTGTAAATAACTGGTTTCATTACTTTCAGTGATGTTGGCATTTCTATTTCAGTACATATGAAAATTATTTCGAATCTGTCATCTCTCTATCCCAGTGCAAGAGTCTTTGTTTCTGTGGTGGTTGTGGGAACAAGATAACTTTCATTCTGACTTTTTATAATCTTCTAATGTCTACTTGAAGAGGTTTAATAGCATTTTTCTCCTATGGAGCACTTACTCCCAGAAAGTTCAGAATTGTGAACATTGTTAGAGTCAACACATGAAAATGAGGAAATTTAAAAAATAAGTTACTTTTGCAGGCTTAGTTTTTCTTTCTTATACGTATGTGCTAAGCTACAGCTTTTAATTCCACACTGTTTCACAATTAGTTCTCTTTCCTGCCCTCCTCCACCCCTTCAAGATGTGCACCATTCACTGTATTTCTTGAGGAGTGCTTGTGGAATAGTAGCTGATAACTCTTACGTTACTTATTCAGTGCATAGCTGTCAGGTACCTTTTATGTAGTATCCAAACTCAGCATTATATTGCAGATCAGTTAAATTCTTCATTGGTAATGGTGCACTTGTCTTCATATATGAACTCTTCACAAATACCTGTGATGCTGTGGTGTTAGCTTACCCACGTTGCAAAAGGAGAATTTAGGCATATAGGGCAAAGCTATTGTTATCGAAAGTATCCGATAATTTGAATGTCTGATCTGAGAATCCTGTGGCCTGGCTGTTTGGGTATTTTTAACAAAAAAAATGTTTAATTATTTACAGTAAATTAATCTTACAGTATCTTACATTAATTGCAATAACAGCTGCGCATAGACAGTATCTTCATAAGCAAGATTTCTGATGTTTCAAGCTGGACATAGAGAATGTGAGGAAAAGACTTGGAGCAGTTTGTCCACTTGAACATTGTATAGTCTGTTATTCTCTTATGCAGAGGTCTGATTTAGTTTTACTGAGTGGTATTCAGCTGCTTTAAGCAGGGCACTACACTTTTTCATTTTCTGCCTTTGTCACGTGTTTCTACAGAAGTGTAGGAGTGATCTTAGGTAGAACAGTGAGCTTTACAGTTTCTAATCATGCTTTAAAAGGAGAGACTGTAAGTACTATGGTTATCGTGGTATCATAAACTTGAACCTGTGACAGATGCGCAGGAACAGCAGTGTGAATACAGTGGTTTCCGATGTGAAGCACCAAAGCACTTCATTCTTGGACACTGCTACATGAGCTTGCTGTGTGGTGTCAAATCTGTACTGTGTAACAACCATGTTAACTAAAGCACTCTACTGTCTGCATAATGAAAGGTGGCAAACATATATCTATTTACAATACTTTAATTCACAACAGAACTTGATCATGAGCTGCTCTGGAAATGATGCAACGTGCCCCTTCTGTCTGTTTCAGTGTCCATGCAATTTCATTTTAAATGAAAATTTCTAGATAGCACAAAACAATATCAGTTTATTGTTACCTATTATTTAGAGTTAGCACTCTCCTACTTACTGTTGTCACCTTTTATAGTGAGACAAATAAATGGCTGAGATAATTGAATGTCAATGACAAGTGATGCAACTTTTGTGAAAGTCATGTGCAATGTACTTCTTTTTTGGGGTCATCATTTTTAAAGCTCAGGTTTCAGCAAGGATTACAAGTACCATTTACAGCTATTTTTTGATCTGCAAATCCAGATGATTACATGATAATTTTTCTGTGCTTTAGTTGTTTTGATCTCTAAGTTTCTGGTTGATTTTTATAATTGTTGGCTGTGCTTTCCCCACACTGCCAGTTTTAATGCATATGGCTGTACAAAGGCCATTTTAAACACACGAAGACTTAGGATAGTTTTACAGTGTTCTGAGGTATTTACTTAAATACTAGTTTGCAGTTGGGGCCACTGTGGTATGTGGGGGGAAAAAAAAAAGATAATTTTGTCACTTGTTTTTTTTTCCCCTGCATGTATTGTGGCTGCATCTGTGCAATACCTCGCTGATGTAGATTTTAATAAAGAGCCATGGATTTTAGTTAATTAAAAGTAAAAGATGTGAAGTTGTTCCAGACAGAGTTGGTTTGAGTAAAGAAATACACCTAGTGTAGACAGAGAGGATAAGAGCTTCCCTTCAGTGTCTTTCCTGTCAGCATCTTGTTTGGATGCTGAGAAGGAGGTTCTGTCACCGATGCTCCTGCTCTTGGCTTTTTGTCTGTGAAACATCCACTTGCTTTGCCAGCAGCTCCCCGTATATCCTGTGGAAAATCACTTAAGCAAATCTTACATTTCTCCTTTTCCAATCAAGTGGGAATACTGATACTAATTATACCCTGGTGGCATCAAGTCAGGGGGTAGAATGCCCTGAGGTGAAAGGCTCAAAGCCATGTATTATTTATTTCCTATTGTCATGTTGAGGGTTGTTCCCCAAGGCTGGAACAGAGATGATCAGTTTACAAAATGGCTGTTCTGATGGTAATTACACTCAGCTTCAGCTATCAGCTTTGACATCTGATGAACAGTAAGGTGGAGAAGTTAATGATCCTGCAAAGCATCCTGGCCTCAAAAAATTGCTCCGTCTTTAAACAGAAGAAATCAATCTCACCACTCTAAATAATATTCTCCTCATCATAAAATGTCAAATCACCATTTAATAAAAACCATTTCCATTTTATTTTTTCTGCACTATTTTTAGGAAGGTGATGCATGTTGCAGAGTTTAGCAGCTTGGCATTCTGTGCCAAACTGGATGAAATTCGCTCTTAAGGAAGCTAAGGATGTGGGTAGGGGAAACAAATGGAACTTGGACCATGTCTGGGATGGGATATCTACATGTAAGTGTCCCCAGGAAAGCAATAAAATGTCCCCAGGAGGGATTCTGCAGCCATCTCCTTTTCAGTGAAGGGATGAATCTTCTCTGGGAGGCTGTCACTCTGCCTCAGCCTAGAAACAGGGCACATCTGAGGCGAGCAGGGCTTTTTAGGGAAGCTGCATGGCATTACTGAAGTTCAATTAGAGATCATATTCAAGTGACCTTATGGGCATTTAAACCCACATTTCTGACTGCAGCATTCCTTCTGGTTAGCAAAAGGGTATGTGATTTGACAAATTAGAGCTGTGCCTTTACATATATTCCCTGACTACAGAGCATGTACGAATAGAGACTCCCAAAAAACAATGAGCAAACTGACCCTGAAAAAAGAAAAAAAAAAAGTGCTGAAATTTGGGACACTTGGTCTCAGAAATCTGGTATCATCTGGACTTGTGTCAAACTGGAGGACAGGTCTGATGGCCAGCTACTGTGTAGTATTAGAAGGTACCGAAAGGATGTATGGCATAGGATGCTCTCTCATCCCTGACAGTGTGCTTGGGTACTGTGCTGTATGAAGACTGAACCTGACAGGTGGATTTTTTAAGCAAATCCATACACTTATTCCCAGCTTACAATTTGTAAATTCTTCAGATGATAGGAAAACTTCTGTTGCCTTCTTTTATGTCCTGTACATAAAGTGAATTACCGACTCTTTCCTGTGATATCTTGTATATGGTCTTATTCTAACGGGGTTATCAGAGAAAGAAACATCTATCTCTCAGGAGAAAACAAAACAAACAAGCAAACAACCTTCACTCAGCCTTTTTTCTACAGAAATATATGATTTACAGTGAGTAAATGCTCTTCCTCTACTTCCAATGGCATGCCATGGCATTCTAGTGATTTACTTTCTAGGCATATTAACAAACTTGGTTTTATGCTTGTGTAATCTTTAAAGTGCAGGTGAAGAGATAGCTATGAAATTATGCTCAGGGCTTCCCTCTCCTTCTGCTGGGATTTACACACAAGGGCACCTCTTCATGGCCAGAGCAGCATAGACAGGTGGTAAGGACAAAGAACCAAGGGGAACATATTTATCATCCATTGCTACAAGTAAATCATTGGTGATTGTGCTAGCTCTAGCCTTGCTTTCTCATCGGTGCTTGGGAGATGGTAAGGAGACCAAGAAAACTGAGGCATTAAAGAGCATCCATGTTTTCTCAGAAGCTAAGAGCAGAGTATTAGAGACTGTGTAATGGTTGTCAGTTGGACATGGTTCAAGCAGTTGTTCGTAAAAATGTTACTGGCATCTTTTCCTCCAAGCAAGGTACAAGCTTCATCTGCATTCTCCCACAGACACAATTGCAGCCTTGACATTTGATTTCATCATTTCAAAATCCTAAGTATTGCTGATTAAAGCTGCTGCAGCTGTGGTTATTATGCAGCTATCTGAAAAGCTGTTGTCTCCATCTTTCCTTGCTTGTGCCCTGCATATGGATTGTTGCTCTGCTCAGGACTGGTGGAGTTTTACATCTGGTGCAGATATCGGAATGCTGCAAGCTCTGTCAGGGTTGTTGTGAGTTATCAATTGATCTCATCATTTGCATGAGTATGAAAGCAAAGCACAGAAATATGTATTTCACTTTCTCCTTTCCAGGTCAACGGTGACATTCCACCTCGATTAAAAAAGAGTGCCCATGAAATAATCCTGGATTTCATCCGATCGCGACCTCCGTTAAATCCTGTATGTAATTCAGTGGGCTTCATTCCTAAGAAAAAATGGCTTTTTAAAGCATGTTTGTGTCCAAGGAATATATTAAATATTACATTTTCTGACATGGGCTTTCAAAAATACTGTCTTCTCTATATAGAATGTAGTCTCTTAAAGAACAGTGTGTAATATCTCGCACCTACCAATTAATAGCTGTTATAACCAGCAGCCCCTTTTCTCTGGAAATTCATAATAAATTGGGAAAAAATACAATCCTCTTTCCAATTTACATGAGTTTTACAATTGGTTGCACGTAAAATCATATCACAACATTCCACATTTTTTTCAAAAAAAAGTGTGAAATCTACTTTCAAGGAAGCACTGCTTTATTTAAATATGATTAACCTTATATCCCAAGGCCTCAGCAAGGAAACTGAAACCAACCCCACCACGGCCACGCAGCCTTCATGAAAGGATACTGGAGGAGATCAAGGCAGAGAGGAAGTTACGTCCAGTCTCACCTGATGAGATAAGGCGTAGCAGACTGGGTAAGCACATTGCTAGTTTTTACCTGCAGCATCCACAGAAAACTTCCCACATAAGATGCTGCAATATTTGCAAGGTCTGTGCAGATGTCACTGAAGATAAAATTGTTTTTGTCCCTTCAGAAGACAAAAGAACCTACTGGGCTCCAGGGATGTGCTAGGGTTCTAGGGCTATCTGCTAGGGCTATGCAGTGTTTGTGCTAAGTTATTTTTAAAAATAAGATACTGTATGGTTCAGCTTGATTCCCTTCATGTTTTTAATATAAGTAGTAGATACATTTAATGGTATTATATTGCTTATTGTACGTGACAGTTAATGTTAGATTTGCTCACACTGGAATGGGTATTGCTTCTCCCCAGTGCAGTATTCCTTACATATCTGCAAGGCTGCTTTACACGTCATTTTTAATTAATTTTATTCTCTTTGTTTCTTTTTGTTAGCATCATCAATTTCCTTATTCTCATTTAAGATCTGTTGTTATTTTGTTTGCCGAATCTGAATCTTTGCTTCATTTTCTAAATTATGGAACATGTTTGTATGTTTTCAGTGGGCAAATAATCCAAAGCATTTCATTTCTGCAGTGTATATTCAACAACCCACTATGAAATTATACAAATGCTATGCTTTCCAACAATCTCCAATTTGCATTAGTTCAATGGTTCTGATGACAAAAGCATGACAAACACGGTCTTACATTGTGACTTACATTTCTTTAAGAATACAGTACTTAACTGTATCAGAAAAACTGAGCTAGCTGGATTTTTGAAGGGCAAAAGTGGCATCTTATGGCTGAAATAGCATGAAATAGTCCACGTATGTACTCTCTGTTGCTGCTTTTCGCAAAATATTTGTGCCTGCCACATGTGCTTAAAGGCACTGGTCCAGATTCAAGTGGGTTGTGACAACCCATTGTCTCTGGGGAAAAACAATTTCATCAATCTTGCTTTGTTGCGTTGTTTTTGAAGTGCTCAGTAGAGTTTGGGGAATACTTGGGTATGTTTTTAGAAGCATGGTGTTTTGAATATTGTTTCTTTAGGCCTTCCAGTTTCTGATTTAGATTCAGTTTATGCTTGCTCTATCATCTAGTGTTTCTAATAGGTCTAGACATTTTTTTCAAATATAAGGAAGCTTGTAAAAATGTGGAACAATTCCTTACTTTTCTTTCAAACATTCAGTTTCAATAGTTCAGATGTTCTCCATCTGGGAACTATAATGTCCTCTTAGAGGCAGCAAATTTGATCTAATAGATTTCTAGTGATATAATTGACATCAAAATAATTTAGGAAACAGTTTCTAAAAACTTAAATGTTAAATTTTGGAGTGTTGCTGGTTAGGACTTTCTCGGCTGATCTCAGGGTATGGCCTCCAATGAGGAATACCTGTCTTTCACCAATTCTTCCTTTTTTATTAAAGAATTAAATTCTTGAATTTTGGAACTGTGGTAATTCCCCTTCAGTCCTGTGAATTGTTTGGATTAAATACCATATTACGGGAGGTGTAAAAGGGAATGCATGCAAGTTTTATTTCCCAAGTGTTTATTTGCTGCTGGTGTGAAGAAGAAAAAAGAGCAAGGGTCTTGAAGATATTTTTTTCTTATGTTGAAATATGAGGCTTTGTTCTTTCTCACATTGAAATGATTGTTACATCCACAGTTCCCTTTAGAATAAAATGTATTTGTGCAGAATTGGGAATGGAGTAATGCTAGAGACATTCGGGATGGTACAAATGGATCTGCCATATAGTTTAGATGACCACAGAATGTAATTTAGTGTAAAAATATGTAAGGCAATGAGGTTTAAGGATTATAAATCTATGAAGAAACACCATGTGGGACACTTGCACCACCTGGACAGAACTACTTTTTGCTATTTAAAAAAAAAAAAAGCGTTAAGGTGAAATATTTGGAAGTATAAGGTACATTGCACATGTCCCAACGTTATTGACTGTTGGGGTGAAGGGGGCCTGTACTCTTGCAGTTCCTCCTCTGCAGTATCGGTGGACCTACAGCATGTGTTTCCCTGCAGCCACAGGCTGTGTCCCTCTGCTCTGCACAACACATGCATACAGGTAAGATATTCTTTACCCTGAGCTGTCACTGAGAAGAGCCACACTGTGGCTGGGCACCCTCAATCTAACATTTATTTGTAAATGGTAATTTAATCTTGGTAGCTGCTCTCACAAGGGGAGAGGTTAGAGAAGAGGTATTGGATGAGCTTTCAAATGACCTTATAAAATCATCAGGGTGAGCTATCAAGACAAACACAGCCTTGTAATTAAAAGCATGGATTTCTGACTCAAGCAAGTTGAGCTAATGGAGCTCGGAGAGAACTTTGTTTCATGTATATATTTTATCAATCTTCAATTAGGACTCAGCATTAGGTGATAAACACAGTTACGCTTTAAAATGTATTTGCCTTTATGCTAAGTTTGGATAGGGATTTAGATACTGTTTCTGTAGCTGTTATCTATGGCTGATGTCTAGTTAATGAACTACAGGAAAAATACCCTGACTCCCAAATCTGGACCTGAGTCAGCCAGCTAGTTCACCACATAGATTTATTCTCATGAGCAAAAATTATCCCAGCACAACCTTTTTTTACACATCTTTTAATGCAGTGGTATGTGTGGCTGACAGTCCCTTTCATACCAACTTGCATGTTTATCACCTGTCATGTAAGACAGATAAGCTGATGTCAGTTTTGATGCATTCTTGCACATTTTTATTACTGGGCTTGGCCTCCTTATTTGGATTAGTGCACTGGAATTTTGTTTTCAGTTGAGAAATATTTTGAGTGTCTACTCCCTGAATTACACTGTTTAACTGGAAATATAGAAAAGTCTTTTCAGAAATAAAGAATGTCTGACCACTTTCTTATCTAGGAATAAAATTATTAGAGGTCCAGAAAGAAGAGGATAATGTTATGGATAGATTTTTAAAGTCTAAGTCCACCTAAGGTTTTTAAAAAGGACAGAAATCCACACAAGTCACACTGTGTTCAGCCTTTGTTTCCATCCTCTTCAAGGAAACTACTGCTCAAGCTTAGCTTGTGTGTCTCTCTTTATTAGTTTAATTATAATCATTGGAGATTATGCTTAAAAAAAATAGAAATATCTTTATTTCAGGTCACTGAAACTTGTGTGAAATGTCAAAATTTTTTCAGCTCTTTCTCTCTCTTTCTCTCCTTGCTCTCTCTTTTCCTTTTTCCCTTTCTCTCTTTCATGCCATTTTAATTGAAAATATTCCATTTTTAAGGTACTTGCCTCTTGTTTTGATATTTGATTTATTGAATTCCAAAAATCTCATTGTACAGCTATACAAATATATTTATAATTTCTGTGTTTGCAAGTCCCATTTATGTTACTGTAGTTTTCAGTCTTTGAGCTTTACTACAGTAAAGCAGTAGTATGTCTGACACATTTTGGATTTAGGCAACAAATCCAAAATGTCTCAAATGGACTTAATCTTTTGTTTTCATGACTCCTCTGCTTTTCTAATAGCTGAATCATTTTCTTTTTGTTGTTTTTGTTTCTTTTTTACAGCAATGCGGCCACTTAGCATGTCTTACAGTTTTGACTTGTCAGGTAAAAGGTGCAACGACACCTGGTTATTGTGCTTATTGTGAAATTTGTTCCATCTGTTTGTTGAATTCCCATTTAAGAAAGAAACTTGAAGGGATTCTTCCAAGATATGGTCAGTGAAAATTACAATTAAGATAAATTTCTTATCCATACCCACATTTTCCTTGCCACAAAAGGATGCCTACAGGAAACAACTGTATTTCATCTGAAATAGAGTGCTGGAATTCTGTTTAGGTAAATAACCATAATAAAGTGACCCAGAGCTAATCTGAACTCTAAAAAGGGTTGCAGGATACAGTGTCACCTTCAAGTCTGATTTACTTGTTTATTAATCTGACCTCTGTGCCTTTACACTCACTTTTTGCCTAGACCATCTTTTGCAGTACTCCATTTCTCATGAGGATCCAAATACTAGTTTTGAACATGTCTACCTTTCTAGATTTAATTAAATACACCTATGAATGCTAGTCTGGAAAGGAATTGTCAATTCTACTGAGTGTATTTACAGTAAATGCTTTGCGAGTCGTGAAAAACATTTACTCAAAAAAAGCTAAACATTCTCTACTGGTTAGCAAAAGAAGTTGCTAAGTTTTGCTGATAATAGCTGATACAGAGGACTCGATAGCTGATCCTTCATGAACTGTCTAATATCACACTTAAAGGTTCCTTTTGGTGGGCCATTAGTTAGGATGCACAGTAACTATGAACATGTTCTACTTCAGAGACAGCAACATCGGAGAGAGTTTGTGCCTACTAGACAGAAAATAAATTCATTCCTGCCTAATTGTGCACTAACTTTCTAGGATGCTGAGGCCCAAAGACTCCATCATTAAGGTTGTAAATATTCTGCATTAGCCTCAAAGGTTTGTCTGCTGAGGCTTCTTATGTTAGCTCTTACCTAATTTCCCTTAGGTGACTTCCAAGGAAAACAGTCTCCAAATAAATCCATGTCCTCATTTTTTGAAGAAGCAACAGCAACTGTACTTTCCCCCTCCCTTCTAGTTGTACATAGAAGCATCTCATCTGGGACTTCTGGTCCTCTGACTCTCCATGCACCCTTTAACCTCATGTGGTTATTTTCCCCATAGAAAGGTGTAATCTGACTGAAATACTGGCCTACTGTGAACTAGAAGGACCAAATAAAGGTCATTTGATTACCGTAATATAAAAAATACAATGTTGTTCTAATGTGAGAGTGAAACTCACAAGCGACCTTTCTGTGAACATGACTTCATGTTCTGGCTGAGCCAAGTAAAGAGCTTGCCACTGTCAAGAGGTAAGGAAGGGCTCTGGCTGCTCCCTCTCTTCCCCAAGCATCCTTCCGCACATGTGATTCCCCCTCCTGCTCTGTGCCAGTCCCACTCATTTATTCACAAGATGACATGGTTAAACTTGTGTAACTCAGGAACAAATACTTTGATTTTTTTGCCAGGTTGGTTTTCTGCTCTTTTAGTCATTTAAACCTGCTTACTATCTGATCAGATGATCCAAGAGCTGGCTGAGGGCAGATACTGATGGGAGGAAGGAACAGACTCTCCCTGTCAGAGGTGGTGGCAAGCTGTTAATCCAGCTCAAGCCCTTCTGTGAAACCTTATACTGGTGGCATATTGTACAGCTACTACAGCTGTCTGGTGGGATTCAAATTATGTATGTACTTGGTATCATGTTTTACTCCACTGAAAGCTGAAGGATCCTCAGGGGGTCAGATAACAGCATAAACAGTCAAACTTCAGTTTTCAGAAAGTATTGCTGCTTTCAGATATGCCAAAAGTTTCTTCAGTTTTAAGACTATAAAACTGAATCTTGAAGTGACCAACAGAAGGGAAATGTTCAATCTGTCCTTCTACATGTGTCTGCTTCTTCTTTTCCTTTTATTTCTAAGAATCCTGAGACATCCTCATTTGTTTAAATCCAAACAATATTTTGTAAAATCTCCCTTCATAATCCATTAATTCATTACCATAATGTCTTTATTTTAAAGAAGTACTCCATGGCAATCTATTCTGTACTTAGATTTGCTCTTTTTGACTGACCATTGAAGAATTCTTCCTGTTTTCTTTATCCATCCTCCAAATGTGATTGTTTTTGCTTTTTCAAGTCATGTGGTTCTCAGCAAGTAGTATCATATGGGGTGACTGAGTGATCTGATAAACTGTCTTTAGAAGTAAATTCAGGATGATTAAAAACATTCCAGTTAGGTAGATGTGAGACACCAGATGAGCAACACAAACGAATTAGATGGGTTGGGATGTTGATAGTAAGCAGATAAGCAGTAGTTTTGAATGTTGTTGCTTTGTGTGCTTTTACTTTTTTCATTATTTTGGAGGTGGAGAAGCTACACTGTGCTTTCATTCTGTGATCACTGTTTCCACATAACTTGCTTTTTCACTGCTTTCATTGCTCTCTGCTTGGTGGAATTGCTGTCATGAAAAAAACACAAACCAGCTGAAAAACAGAAGTGTTTCCTACCAAGTGCTAAAGGACAGGTGCAGGCTTTTATTATGCTTGCTGTCTGCAACTCAAATAAAGCAGATCAGTTCTGAGACGACTCTAGCTGGCATAAAGCCAGTGTAGTTGGTGTGTCGCTCTGCCCAGCTCCACGCATCTGCCTGCTGTTGTTATCCTGAAGAGGAGAGGCGCCTGGGACCACCTTTTACACTGCTGTTACCTACTGGTAGAATAGAAGGAGCAAGCGGTAGCCACCTGTAATGAGAGTAGTCTGAGAGGTACTCAGATATCAACTAAGGACCAGGGCAGTCATTGCCCACTTCTTCTAATAGAAAACTAGCTTAAAAGCAGCTCCACTTCTGTGCGCTGCATTGGATGTAGCTCAAAAGACCAGTCATTCCCACTCTTAACACTCAAGTTCTTGCCTCCAAGCTATATGCATGGCTGCTTTGAAGTTGTTAGTTCAAAAACAGTTTGTACATACGGGGGGCAGAGGTGTGCAGGGGAGAGAAGTAAAAGGAAAGAGAAACGATGATACCCAAACTTTATGGGCATTATTCCTGTTGTTCTCAACCCTGTGAGGTGATGTGTGTTACTGTTGGCTTTATGTGATCTGTTCCTCAGTCCAGTGTAAGGAAGAAACTCCACTGGGTCCTAATAATCTCTTAATTTAGATAATCAATAGTAAATATGATGCAAACACCAGTGAAAGACTGGTAGTTTGGTATACTGATTTATTAGTTCTCAACATCTAAGTCTATTAAAGGAACAGCACATCTCTGGTACCATTATTTATGATATAATCTTTCCCAGTATATTATCATCATCATATTATCCATATTAATTCTGCAAATCCATTTTAGCCTTCTTTTAAACTCTGTGTAAAAAAGATAAGGTTGAGGAGTACACTTGCTGTATGAAACAAAATTTGGGTTTCTGTTGTCATTACTTGCCAAGGAGAGGTGGTTAGGAGACAGACAGTATATGGTTACATGACTGCTGTGGTTTGCATGTAATCTGTGGTCTGCTTAATTCCTTGTTTCGTAAGAGACATAATCTTACATGTAAATAAAGGCGCGTTTCATATTATCCTAGGGTGGTTTTTTTTTGTGTCCCCCTTCTTAAGGCTAGTCAGGGAAGGCCAACACTAAGATCAAGTAATCAAATCAAGACCTTCTCTTCTTTCATTTGCCAGTTGTAATGATAGCTTAGAGAAACTCAAAAGAAACCAAACGCACTCATCCAATTTGCAGGTACTGTTCATTGTACTTGATGCCTGAAAACACAGAGAAATTACACTCTCCCAGTTCATCTGACTCTCTAATAAATAATCTTATCCCCAGGGTGTTACACACACAAGCCTTTTTTTAACACAATTTCAATCATCTCCAAAACATTTAGATGTTCAATTAAACTAGATATTGTGAAACTACTACCCATTAAAAAAAATAGGTCTTTGTTTCAAAGCGTTGTCCATTAATTTCTTCTGTCATATTCATTTTTATAAGCATTAGTCTAATGATTGATCCTGACTTGTTTATCCTGATTAATTTTATCTTGTTTATGATGATGTAAGATTATTTGCCACCTGGTAATGTTTCTGTTGCCTGAATACATCACTAAAATAGCTTAAAGTAATCATTTTTGATCTGTATCTGCTATCAAATCCTGGTTTTAATTTTGGAACAAGTTATTTTTGTTGGAATCTGTTGAAACTGTGAAATTTCATTATTCCTTCCTCAAATTATGGTAATCCTTTTATTCATGTATATCTGGTAGTGTAAGTGCAGGAATGATAAACTGAACTCAAGCACTGTTGCCAAAACAGATTTTATAAATTGGATGATTTTCTAATTTAATTTTTGTAAAATTTTTTTTGGTTCTGTTGTTTTATTCTTCAGTGCTTACAAGTTGTAAAAACACTCTCTGTTTTTTTCTTTAGAGGAAAGAATAGTGATAACTGATATTTCCTACTGAAGAGCCCTTCAAAACAATACTATGGGTTGTATTCTCAATTCACCTAAATCTTCTCTGGTATTTCAAGAAGACTTATAAAGACTATGTTTCTGAACATATGTGAACTCATACATGTGTGAGCTTAAATAATTACTGGTTTGTGCTTTGTAAATTGTGACTGGCTACATAAATTACCTCCAAAATGGATCAGAAATTTCCCTTTCCTGGGCCTAAAGAAATGGCATCCAAATTCTTAGAAAACAGAACAAACCCCCCAAAACAAACAAAAAACCCCACCAAAACAAAACAGAAAATAACAGGAAACTGGATATCCATTTCATCACCTCCGGTAGCGCTAGGGGATGTCTGGTGGGTGTTCCCTACTCTTTCCTTTCCCCAGAGCTATCATGTGCTTTATTTTTTGGAAAGAGGACAGTACTGTTGGTCTTCCCACCATTTTTATTTCTGGGAGTTCAACAATACTCATGAGGCCATTCTTCAGCCATTAGGCAGGGGAGTCACCACCCAGGAAGGTTTTGAGAGGAGGAGGGACACCACCTTTGGCTGTTGTGTTGGTGGTGCTGGCGCTGCTCCATTGGACAGTCTGCTCAGGAACCGCCCTGTGCAATCAGAAGACAAAGGTTTTTCTCTTACTCATTTGGGAAACCTTGAGCTTCTTCAATCAACTCCATGCCAGCTAATTATGAGGTCTCAAGAAGTGGTATTGGCAGAAGGGAGGTGAGGCAGTTTGGGTTTTGTTTTCCTGCTGTTGCTTTCTGGGATTGTGTTGAGTGGCTGTTAGAGCAGGAATGCGTTTAATGTGGAGGACGCCCATGCTGTACTCACAGAAATCTAGGAGGGGAAAAAAAACATGACCTATAAGCATAGTGCTAGTCAGGACACTCATTAGCAAAGCCTTTGAAGATAGGAACTAGGGGTTAGAGAGTCTAAGTCTTTGATTGCAACTCTTTGTAGGGAGGACCTGAAGGCAGTAATAACACTGCAGTACCCAGATTCATAGGCTTGGAACGCCACCATGACTTTAATAGTCCAAATAATCGCCTTTTCTTATCCTCCTAATTGAAGGTATGATATAGAGAGGAAATATAATACATCCCCTATCCTTTCTAGCTCAGTTTAATGGCATTTAACAATAACCAAATTAATTCTCTAAAATGTATATTGGTTTAACTTACTCATCATCTTATTCCTTTTCAAAAAGCTACTCTGGTGAGAATGTTGTAAAATGGACCTATTACTGAAACTGGGACTTTGCCTAGACTGTGTAGTTTTAACTTACCTAGTGCAAGAATGGCTTTTATCAATGTATATTGTGTTGTAGCAGCAGTGACCATGTCTGGTTATACCAGGGCAACTATGTAAGTAACTCCAAATGATGTGTGAATACTTATGTTGTTGGCACTGGGAACATCTGGGTGGTACAATTGCTCTGTCATAGTCCTCCTGGTGACCTAAGGTATGAGTCATTTGACCTTCTGTGCCTGTTTTCACCATGTATAAAAATGGGAATAATAACTCATCATTACCATAGCCTTCAAATACCTGGAGGTATTTTGTTATTACAAGACCAAAGAAGGAGTCCTATAATTACATGGGTAGAAAAACACAATTGTAGAAAGACCAGATGCTTAGGCATACATGCAAATGGGAGATTAAAAGCTTCTCTTCCTTCTCCCTCCAACATAATTTTCTTCAGATTGTAATACTGCACTTAGTACTTTTAAAGGGATAAAACTGATTTATCAGACCAAACTCTAAGCTCTCCTAAACTATCAAAGCCTAGGTCGTTATCTTAATGTCTAAGCTAAACTAGGCTAAGCACAGCAGACCCAGTGCTTATGTTATCCAAGATGCATCTTCGTTGCACACTAGCAGAAATCCCAGGTAATTTATTCAGTGGAGTTACATCCTTGTAAAACTCACGTAGATGAAAATAGAGCTGGAACCTCATGTTTCTGCTGTTACATGAAGATTTGACTCACAGACGTATTTTTAATACAAATGATCATGCAAACCTAAGAATTGTGCATATTTCTTATGATTGCTAGTTATTTAGCTCATTTTCATTCATTTTTTTTATAGTGCAGAATAAAGTGTAATTCTGTCCTCACAGGAAAAACTAGGTTTACTACATGCTAAACTTCCTGATTTCTGCGTGGCCTTGTCTTTAGATTCACTGTAAACCCACTTGTCCAGATACAGTTGTGCGTTCTTCTGAGACTTGTTAATTACAGACTACAAGTTGAAGGAAGAATGTTTTCGGGTTTAACACAGAATTCTTTCTTTTTTTAAAAAAACCCAAACTTGAATTATATTAGTCTGAGGTTGGTTTCTAGTATTGTGCACTGCTGTTTTTCCACTGCTTTCATTCTTGCATATTGCTTCTGTACACAAGCCATTGCCTGTACTTCTCTGAGCAATGTATTGCTAAAGTAAAATAATTGCACACACAAAACTATCACAATATTTTTTTTTCCTTTTGTGTGGATTGATCGCCTTGGCAGTAAGATTTGAGAAGGCAAAATAAAAATTGGGTCCAAACACCAATTGTTCTGTTTCTTTTGCTAGATGTATCTACGCCAGAGGCTGGAAGAAAATTGTTGGATGTCTCTGTAGTGAATGGTGGTCTGGCACCACAAGGGAAGCAGAACGGGGCCCCGCAAGTGACAGTACAGCGCAAGAGACTCCTTAAGGCTCCCACATTGGCTGAACTTGACAGCTCAGATTCAGAGGTAAAAAATCAGGACACAACTTGCTTCTTGATTTGTCAGAATTGAGTCTTATTCTTTAATTTGCTGAGCTGATCAGATAAGAAGTGACTTTGCATGTTATAATCTGATTTTTCCATGACTGCTTTGTCAGCCCACAGAACTTCAAAAGCATAAGATTAGACCTCAAAAATGAGAATGTTCTTGAAAAAGGTTAAGAGCTAATTTTATCCTTAAACCCAGTATTTATTTAGTTTTGTAAATGCTCAGTATCTGTCCACAGTTTATATGTAGCAATTATGCTTTTTGAGATGCAGGCAAATGTGTTGCACCCTTCTGGCACCCGTGCAGGAGCTGTCACTAAAGGCCTCAGATGTGCGGCACGGCAGCCTCACCGTACCAGCTGTTAAATAAAGAGCATCAGCTGTGCTGGAGGGGTTGCAGTCTGGTGCAGATGTCAGTGCGTTAGTTTGCTACATAGGCTTGAGAAGTAATACCCAACAAATGTTTCACAGATAGGGACAAGCAAGTACCACTTAGATGGAAAACAACTTCAAATCCGTCCTGTCACAAATGGAGTTAAAGGTTCTCAAAAGCATAAAAAAGAGAAGAGCTTAAAAAAGCTCTCTATCTTAAAAGCTGCATTATATATGAACCTCAAGAAGTATCAACATTACGTCCTCCAGAATGAGCTTTGTCTTCTGCACCAGTAGTACTATTTATTGAGTTTGGATCTTTCTGAAAGTTAAGCTGTCTGGAAAGCAAATGCAGACAGGGCTTATTCACAGAGGCTAATTTTAGCCTGGGGAAGGCAGTCTTCTCTGATTCTCTTTCTCTCTAGTAAACGGGGAAGAAGGGGTTTCCTGACAGGGCACTTACAAAGGCATCTCAGCTGAAAGATAGGAGGCTGGGGAGAAACATATGTGGGGAGAAATTTATCTTTTTGCATGCTTTCTTGATCTGTGAAAGGTTGACCCTCTTTGTATTAGGGGTTATCCTATGGGTGACTTGTCTGGGTTGCATAATTTGATGCATCTATTCTGAAAGCAAAAGAGATTTGCATTCTGAAATCTCTCAGCAGTCTTTAAAATTACAATAGTGTCTGTATGTGGTTTTGTTAATATGAATGAAGCTAGGCAGGAAGCAGGAATATTAAGATCTGTCAACGAGAGCTGGATCTTGAACTTATGGCTTCCCAGCTTGTAGCTCCATGCATCCTGAAGGTAATGCAGCATGGTAATTCACATGCAAAAATGAGCAGAAGTCAGTAAAAGAAAATTCTGTAAAGGGAAACGTGGAGTGATTCTTTTAGAAGGGAAAAATAAGATGTCTGACTGTTACTATTGATTAGGGAATACTGTGTAGGCAAGTAAAGTTGTACAGAATAAGCTCTGGAACATACAGCAAAAGATACATTGGAAATATATCAGCCACATCAAGCTGTCACAGAGAACAGATGCTGTACTGTTTTGAGCCAACTGTAGTAGCTGGTGAAGTAATTAAGACTATTAAGATGCTCAGCAGAACACCGGTTGGGGCTCAGGAACAGTGCTAAAGTAGTGTAAATAAACAAACTGAAAGGAGTTTGGGTGAAATTTTCTGAGCTGATGAAGGGGATAGGACATAGAACATTTGAAGAAAGTGAAGATTACTCTGTCAAAATGTCTTCTTTCTTTCCTGACTTTTACTTTGTACATAGCACTGAAGAGCGTATGTGTTGTCCTGGTTGCATATAAATGATTCGGACACCTCTTTGCCTGCAATTTTAATTAGACTTAGCCTGTTTAGAGTTACTCACTGGGAGTTAAATTATGACTGTGTTATGCCCTAAATTACAGGCTGCAAATATCTGCACTGCTGAGCTGTGGACCTCCAAATGAGCTATGATGCAGATGCGTTTTCTTCCCTCTGCTTCCCCTTTGTTCTTCTCTCAGCTGTGTTGTGATGCAAACTATGCCCCAACACCCAGTGTTGCCAGCCAGAGGTGAAAGGGAAGGTCTGATACAGTCCTATGCCCATTTGCTGGCAAGGATGAATGTTGTACAAACAGTTTGTACTTCCTGTCCTTGCTCTTTTCTGCATTGCCACTAGAATCACAGTTTCAGAGGGGAAGCAGGAAGTGCCATTTTGCTTTGTGTGCCTAAGAGAAGTAGCAATCGAGTAGTGATTTTTGATACAGATATAAAAATGGTATCTTCCTAATGAAGGTACAACTATCCCAACAAAAATCTTGTCAGTAATATATTCAGATGTTTTAAGGTGATGTCTTTAAAGCTGCAGCTTTCTCAGTACATGTAAAATTCTAATTGTTTAGCGTTCTGGAGAAGTTCATAGTCCTGGATGTTGGGTTGATCCCACCTCAAATGTCAAATGTCAGATAGACTACCATAATAGTTCATAGTTACTTTATTGATATGAAGAAATTAATACAGTGGTTCATCAATACCTCCTACACAAGATTTCATTCTCAAAAAAGCCTTCCATGTTTGAGAAATTGTAGGGCAGTAATAGCATTTTCATTGCATGTGTTTGTGCGCAGAAAAAGTAGTTTGAAAGTACATTGACTCTAACAGTTCATTCTCTGACATTCTTTAGAAAAAGAAGTGTGGCTCCTGAAATCTTTCTTGTAGGTCTTTACCATAGAGAAGCCCCTCTGTTTTGTCCATTTCTTTCACTGTGTTTTTTTCAAGACTCGTAGGCCATTGGCATAACCAGTGTTCAACCATTACTAATGAAGTAACTAGAAATCTCTCACAAAAATGGGAGTGAAATGGAGACATCTGCGTGCTACCTAGTTTTGCAAGGTCTGTCTGAGACATCATGTCCATCTTGAGTTCAGAAGTGGAATGAAGAATGGTCAATAGCTATTTCTTTCCATTGAAAGGTGACAATTAGCAGAATTGGACAAAGATGTGAAATGTTTCCAAGGCCAAGTCTAGTGGGGGTTGTCCTTGCCCATGGCAGGCGAGTTGAACTAGATGACCTTTAAGGTCCCTTCCAACAAGTGATTCTGTTTCTGTAAAGCCTATTTTACAGTTTCATGTTAAAATATGTATAGGCTTTTGATATTTTCAGTTGTGTACCTTGTTTTGTCTCTCTTCTCTCTGTACCAGTGTTTCAGACACAGGAAAAATGGGAAAAAAAAAAAGGAGAATCAAAAAACCTAGAAAAATATGTAAATAAACTCAATGCACAGACTGTTGTGTGACTTATGATTCAGTCTTTTATAAAACAGCATAGGATGCAGACAGCTGAAAGACATAATTTTTGGTCAGGACTAAGTAGGGTCCCACAGAACAAGAGGCTTCTCTAGAGCAAGGATTGCTTAGCTTGTGCTCCAGAGACAGCTGTTCCCTGCCTGCTCTTCAAAAAGCCCCCTCTGAAGCCCTGGCTGCTCTTTATTCATAAAAACGAGCAGCACAACACTGTATTTACAGTTTTTTTTAATTGACAGCCTACTTAGTTCTTCATCTTAGCTTGTTAGCTTCTCCGGCAATGGGAAAGTAATCTTCCACTCAGAAGAACCTGACTTCTGCACAGTGAAAAGTTTAGTGATTCCCTTTGTACAGGGATTATTCTCCTTCACAAAATGTAAATGTTTAACTCTAGACTTGTGAACATTATTGCACCCCTTCTAAAGAATATTGCATCTAATTGTCTTGCAAGTTCTACAGTAGTCTTTTAAAGCAACCATGCAGCATGACGCAGTGATGTGCAAAGCTATCTGAGCTAGCTCTGTCGTGAAACTGTACTGATTTCTGGAAGTAAAACAGCTGATGTAGCTAAACGTGCAGCTCAAACTTCTCTACAAGCTTCCCATCAGAACTGTTTTTCAGAGTCACACTTGATACATTAACGTGAGTATATTGTTTTGGGATCCAAGACAGTTTGGTCCCTTTGCAGAATACTGTGTTGTGGCATATATGTGGGAACAGTGTACATCACAGCGTCCTCACATACAGCACATACCTCTGGACTAAGCATAAAGTACAAATCACCTGATGGGAATTTGTAAAGGCCTCTGTCCTGTGATGCATAGTGCTCATTGAGGTGATCCTGCCAGCTTTTTGTTTCTGGCTTGATGTTACCAAAGAAGGCAATCTCTCAGGCAGTGGAAGTTTTCCTGCTTGTGATTCGTGTAACTAAGGAAACTTGTGAGAGAGAAGCTCAGCCACTTGCTGATTTTGGAGCAGATAACTTGTTTGATCTGTAAATCTTGACTACCTAAATGGTGTAAATCTTCTTGGTTAAAAGCATTCATATTAGAGCTAAAGAGTGTTCACACACAGTCCTTTAATTCTGTTTCTTCAGGAGGCTCTGGTGATGATCTGTGTCTCGCTGGTATCTGGTGGCTGAAGACAGGATTTAGGTGAAAGCAAAGGATGTAATAATTTGGGTGGCATAGTGCTTTAGACAGCTGAAAGGAGTTGGTCGAAGCCTGTTCTGTTTTTATTCATCTTGCAAAAATTGCTCTTGGCAGTTGTGATTAAACATGCTTATAGAAAGAATGAGATTCCTTTTAAATACAGAAGAAAGGAGAAACACACCAGAATTAGGGATTAGATAACAGTGCAATGGAGATCAGATTAATTTCTTTTTACCTCACTCACTTGTATGAATGGCTCTCATCCCTTTGGAGACCAGAGAAATCCAAGTGCTGATTCCCTGCTAGTGTGAGGTATAAAGTTGGGTTAACATATCTGCTGTGGCTGCAGATCTTTAGAAGTTCTTGAATAAGGAAAATTAACAGGTTACAATGGATTCATGCACCTCTCTTTCTGATCTTGTTCTTTCAAGCGATAGTTAAATAGACCGAGTTCCAACCATGTACCATTTATTCCAGTTTCTAAAAAAATAGTTGAGCATTGAAAATTCCATTTACTCAGTGCTGTGTAGAGTCAATGTTTTCCTCAGGACTTCTTCTAGAGCTTTGAGTGATTGAATGGTGCAAAATGCCTTTGATAGCTTGTGATTTCTGTGTGCTAACAAGCAGTAAGAGAAGAAAAAGCAACCCCTGAGGAATTTTGTTTCTTTTCCTCTTGCCACATAGGAAGAATCAGTGCATAAATCAGCGAGTAGCAGCAGCATCTCCCCCTCACAAGTGGAAGACCCCTCTCAAGAAGGCAGCAGCAGCAGAAAGAGTGAGTTCTGATGAGGGAGCCCAGTGGCTGCTTTTACACAGTTCTGTTGTCTTCTGTTCTATGAACTTTGTCTGAAACTTTTATAGGAAGCTGAAACTGAGTGTTGTTAATGCAATAAATCTCTAAAGCTGAACCCTAGAACCTGCTGAATAGGTCAAATGTGATTAATGATTGGAAGGTGTTAGCCTCCACGAAATGTGGATATCTTTCTGAAACAGAAGGTGGTTTCATACTTGAATTTGATGTGAAACAGTAGAGGAAGTCACAAATGAATGGGGGGTAGTTTACCTATGTTTATTTCATAAAAGAATTTGTTACTGCAGAAACACATTCTAACCTAAGACCAAATGTTTCCTGCATCTCCATCACCATGGTAGTGAATGTACTTGTTTGAAAGACACATAGCCATGATGAGGATTTCTCAGAAGTACTTACTGGGAAGAGGGGAAGATCTGTTCTTTTTTTTCAGGCACAGTTATTTGTAGGCTTTACTGTATAACAGTATTTTTTATTTGTTTCAAGGTGTTTCAATTTCACTGGAAAGGTTTTGTAATGAAACGTGTTTGTAATCTATGCATGTATTTTCTCTGCATGATGGTGAAATAAGTAGAAAAAGCCTGTACCCTGAAACACCGAATTTGTATACAATAGTAACAGGACAGCAGCATGCCTATATTTGCTAGTTTTATGGGTATTCCTGTTCTTTCAGTCTGGAAAATGTGATGAATGTGATACCTGTCTTGAAGATGCTCTGAGGATGGATGTGTAACTTCAGCAAGCAATAGTGGGAGTTCCAGCATATCAGTGGCTGGTTTCAGTACCCAGCAATGTTATCCAACAGTGTTTTACAAAAACTAATTTTTTTTTATACTGGTTGAATCTTTAGTGCCTCCAAAGTTCTTGCCCATATCATCTACACCACAGCCTGAGAGACGGCAGCCACCTCAGAGACGACACTCCATTGAAAAGGAAACACCAACCAACGTGAGACAGTTCCTACCACCTTCAAAACAGAGCTCCAGATCACTTGTAAGTGGAGTGAGTGGTAGGAGAGAGAAAAAGAGGCATTCTAAGAGTATAATGAAAATTAAAACTTGGCTTCAGTGTGATTAGAACTTGACTCAAAGAAAACTCCTCAATTCAGAAACAGCCCTTGGCTACTAAAGACATTTTGAAATCAAGATTTGAACTTTGTTTCTCTAGCATATTTATCCAAAATCCCAGGTACAGGTGCCTCAGGAAACATTTGCACTTTGATTAGGACTCTGGGCAAAGCCACGTGTCTTGATTTTATTTCAGAATGTTACCAAAACAGATGGGCTTCACCTTACTGATTTTCCACTTAAATAGAGACAATTCCAAAGCAGTGGGTCTGTTTTGGGATTTGTGATAATTTTTTAGTTGTTGGAAGTATTTTAGTTAA
Source organism: Aegotheles bennettii (assembly GCA_013398125.1). NCBI lineage: Eukaryota > Metazoa > Chordata > Aves > Caprimulgiformes > Aegothelidae > Aegotheles > Aegotheles bennettii. The sequence goes on from VZRW01002617.1 coordinate 140,266, forward strand.
TGGCTGAATGAATTAAATGGTTTCTCTTCTTCCCACCTTAAGAACTCGTGGTAATGTTTATACAAATGAAAGCTCTTTCAGTAATCCAAACAAGGTTTGTCTGTGTTGCTTTGTTAAAGTTACTGAGGCAAAATCCTGTATTACTGCTTGAAAAGAAAGCACAGTACATTTGATCAATTAGCTTTAATTGAGAGCTGTTTTCCAACAGAGCATAAACAGCAAAGGATATGAAATCCTGGTTTGTTATGCTGACACACTGATTAGTGCCTTGTAATTTCATGCAGGGTATGTTCCTCGTCTCTTTTCCTACCAGCAGGGTTTCAAAGTATGCCCCATGAGGTGTGGTGAATAGAGAAATCAATAAACACATCCTAGGTTTGAAAGAAAAGGAATATTCACTTTCCCCATCTTATAGTGTATCAGTGGGCTTTGAAGAGTGTTTTTGTTGGCCCAAGAGTTGGTGGCCGGGATCCAAATCTATTAGATGATCAGGTTGAAGAGTAACAAGAAAATAATCTCCAAATATTCCCACAATATGCTTCCTCCTCTTGTTTTCAGAGGGTCTGCAGGATTTGTTTATTACATCATTCCAAGTAGAGTAGTTTCTCATTCCAGGTGAAGTTCAGGTAGTAGCATGCTGATAAACGCACAACACAAGTAGACTTCTTTTGCCAAAGTGAACTTGGAGCAAAACGTATTGCACCGGAACCAAGCTGGAGGGTTCCTTCAGTGTGCGTTTGGGGGCACTATCATATAAAATGGATTGCCCTGTCATCTCCTGCTGCACTCACTACATGTGGAAGCACAAGCTTTATTTTCTGAAAGGCCCAGAGTTGTTCACAGACATATTGTTTAAAGGGAGGAGGGGAGGAAGTGTTATATGTTATACTGAGGCATTTGCTCCATCGCACCTTTAGTGTATCTAAATATGTTACATTGCAATATTGATCTCATATGTATTTGAGGGGATCATGCAACTTAAAAATCTTATACATGAGGCTGTTATTTTAAATAGATCAACCAAGTTCTGAAGGTCAACCAAGACCTTTTTGACCACGTCATATTTTCCCTCTATCAGTCTGTTCACTGACATATGCCTAGAAAAATATAGACAAAATAAAATTATTGCAGAAAAAACAATTCAACTATTCCACTCCCCCTTAAAAATACTAAAGAAAAAGGGAGAAAAAGCTGTTAAGTCAGGCTGCTGTGGGAACACATGGGAAAGGTTTTGTGAATTTCTTTTGTGCTTTTATTGTTGTTTTAATCTTTAGAGAACTGTCACCTAGCTTGGTTTGGCTATGAAGTGAGAAAGAAGGAAAATCACTACTGAAATTATGTTCTGTTAATAAGAGCCTATTTTATTTGATGCCTAGAGAGCTATTTCTTTAACTTGGCAATAGTGCCCTCTAGGGTGTGACAGACAACTCCCATAATATTTTTGTTTTTAGTTTTGGTAGATGATTTCTGATATGCTGGCGCTGGCCCAGTTCCACGCTTCGGCTTGCTGCGAGTCTCTCCTCCCCTGGAGGGATGCCAGCTTCTTTCAGCGGCTGCGCCAGATGCTGCATATGTCACATTGCTGTTCCCAGTGTGAACACTTCTCAACAAGTGCAGAGTATTATTTACTTTTTATTTGACTTCACACTTCTTCATCCCTTCCTCCAGGACTGATGGAGTTTCATTTCTTATCATCTGCTCTTGTGACCACAGTTTCTCTCCAAGGTGAAAGAGGCCTTGTCAATAAATAGCACTCACAGCCAGTGAAAACAGGCAGGAGTTTGCTACAGTCTCTTAGCAGGATTAGCAAGAAACTGGTCTGTCTTGCATACTAACGATGGTTTTGTGAACTGGCATCTCATCAGACAGAGGGAGTTAGACCTAAGTAGGTGGGGAGGGGAAACAAACTTGGAAAAATGCCAAACACCGTCCTTCTGATGCATGTCACCTTACCAGTGCTACATGGACAGGCAGGGCAGCCCAGTGATCTGGGGGGGGTCAGCCCTGGTGGTGTTCTTGCTGTAGTGAGCTGGCTTGGTGCTTAATCAGTGAGATGAAGCCAGTGTCCTGAGATGTACATATGGATGCTTTTGTAGTCTATTTGCTTTTTAAATGATTATTCTCATTATTTTTTTCATGACCCAGAGGACCAAAGCTAATGGTTTCATTTATATACAGCATTCGCTTCTCTGCTTCGTGTCTATTGTTCAGGTTCCTAGGATAACCAGTTTATTTCCAAGGATGACTTTCAGACCACTTTTTTCAACTATGCAAACAGCTTCCCTGCTCAGCTCTCATCCCGTTGAAGCAGCCATGTGTGGGGTGGCAGGGGCTATGTACTATCTCTGTGAGAGAGCTTTTGCCAGCAGGTGGAAACCCACAAAGGTTTGCCTCTTTTTGCTGGCTTTGGAAATCACCTTCACGAGCATGTTCCCTCCCAGGGGAGCACTTCCTGAGCTGTGGCAAGAATTAAAGCTTAGACTGGGACATTGCACCTGATTGACATTGATTTCAATGTGTGTAGGATATTTGTGTGTCTTCAATCACCTCACGGGGAAAAGAAATCAGTTCTGAAAGGACAGCAAACTAACAATGCAACATCACAAGATTATCAATGGGACAGACCTTAAATGTTACAGCACATGAAGATCCTGCAGCAAAAATCCAGCAAAACTATTGTAATCTTTGGACTATGTTGCCAAAAAAAAAAAGGTTTTATGTTTCTACCAAGATACTCTGTGTAGAATGGAAGGGCATTTGCAATCTGTTTTACTTGAAAACCAACATTTGTTTTGGTCCTCAGCACACCTTATGTATCAGAACTTGCAGAGTAACTAATAGCTATGTACCAGGGAAGGCAAATCCACTGAAATGAAAAACTAATTAATTTACCCCAATGTAGAATTGAACATGAATAATTCCATTTTTTCCTTCTTTTTCTTGTCCCAACCAGTAAGTGAAAGTATGAAACCCCTTGCAGAAGTGTTTAGAGCTGAGATATCCAGCTGACTTCTTAGAAACTTTTAGTCTGCAAGAGCAACTAGAGTTTAGAGTGCTTGACTAATTGTGAATTGCATAATTTAGAGGCAAATCCGGCACTTGTTCATCTTGCAATTTATTAGTGCAGCTCATTTGAATGCCTAGTGACATCCTTTAATGAGAAGGTTTACAAGGAATATATTAGTGTAAAAATGTTAGTCATAAGGACCTATTAGGTGTGTGTATGCTGAGAATGACCTACAAAGCACTTTATTTCATGTTATGAATATGTAATTCTTGCTACCTGCTTTCCTGAGTAAAAAAGAAAAAATTACATATATACACCTTAAGCTATCACGGTATATATAAGACGATTGCACAGTCAAAGTATCAAGCCAATTATCATGAGGTTCATGGAAGCTTCAAGTTCAAAATAGTATTTTTAAGCAAGATTTTTTTTCCCTTTAAAAATAAGATTGCTGACTTGTCTTTAATATTAAAATGAGTAGTGAATACAACTGCAGAAAACCAAGACCATTCAAACCACGTTTTAGCTTTAGTATGTTCTGCTGTATGCAAGTGTTGCAGAGAGCTGAAGTTCCCTCACTTGGAGCTGCCCAATTTAGGTGCAGATGATTGTTGGAAGTTTGAGCAATAACTCCAAAGCAGCATTGTTTAATGAAGTGTAGTCAATGCTTAGCGTAATTTTAATTAATTTCAATGCCTTAGAGCTAGTGTTGAAACAAAAGATTTTCTTGTGCACTTATTTCTATTCCAAAAAGGGAAAAAAAAATTCAAGCCATTTTCTGAAACCAGCATAATATTTATCTTTCGTTTAATGTTGCATTAACATTTTGTTGTCCTTGTGTAACCTCTGGAATTAAAACATTAGCATTTAAACGTGAACGTTTTCTATGTTTCCCCTGTTGCCTGCTAGCTATTTCTATTTGTTTTGGTGATTATCATTTTTTGATTGGTATAACAACAGGCCCACACTATTCCCCTAGTACCCACTCTACACCTATAGCAGATCTGCAGACTTTCTCCAAAGGAGCAATTCTCCCTGACATCATCCTTCTGTAAATTAAAGGAATGGGCGTTCATGAGGGGGAAGGAAGAGCTTCAAGTAAGAAACTTATTTCTAAAGGACTTAAAGCTCTGATTGATTACAAGTATTCAGTCAGCCTCATTCAGCTCGGACAGTTTCTCTCAGTCTCCCACGATGCAGAATCGAGGGTTTCACTGGCATTGTGTGCATCACGCTTTCCCACCCACTTCCTCTCCCATCTCGCCCGGCCTTCAGCAGTGCTTTCTCCATAGCCAGGCAGTTGCTATGGGGAGGGCCCAGAGCAAAACGTTGAGAGCTGCTGGTTAGCTTTAAAGTTACTCATAAGGAACAGAAGTTACCTTGTTTTGGCTGCACAGTTTTACACCTCTGAACAAATTGCAGTTGCTTTTAATGTAGTTTGTTCTTTCCAGAAAACTAGTGATTCTATACCCCAAAGGTTTAACTGGCAAATCTAACAAAGTTAACTCAATTCTAGTCTTTTGTGGGGTACCTTAAACAGAGTGAAGTTTCTTTGTGTTCCCTTTCTAGGATAGGTAAGACAACAGTTTTTAAAAATGTGGTGGTTCCTAAATGCTAATGTTTGCCAGGCCTGCAACGTAGAAAGATTTTCTTTTTAATCTAATGGAAAGACAGAATAGACCTCTGAGTACATGGAAATGGAGCATTTCACTACTAATCTGATTCATCATTTCAGTTTGTAAACGAGACCTCCAAACTGTCAGCCATGTCTTTGTATTTGCAGGAGAAATTTCCTTCATTTATTCAGAGAGCATTACATGTCATTGTCATTACCACGCAGTAGCCCGTCTGGGCTGACTGAAAAGGTTCACTAAGCATAAAGTGATGGGAGTTCCCACAGAGGTTTCTGTCTTTCTGTTGGAAATGTATAATCAACTACAGGGCTGGATTACAAATTGGGTTCGGGCTTTTTATTCTCTGGTACCAAACTCAGGAGTTCTCTACTCAAAATTCTCCTAAATGTTGGCATAAAATTTAAAGGTGGAAAGTTGCGTTGTGAGTCTCTGCCATTAATAATGCTACAGTGGGTAACCAGCTCTCCTGGTTTCTGTTTGAAGATTATGCTATAAAGCTTAAATTGCTGCTGTTACTTTCCTGGGGCAGAAAGGAGAACATTTCTGCCTAAACTGCTATAACTTCTTGTAACCTTGGTGGGATTGTGTTCGCGTGAGCACCAAGGTGTGGTACCACTGAATAAAAATTTCTGCTAGAATGGGCCATTAACAACTTTCCTTGGCCACTCTGGGCATCACAAAGTCTCAGAGAAATTGCGTGTCTTCAAACAATATACTTAATAATAATATGATCTGCCAAATTACCTGTTCTCTTTCAAATTATAAACCTGAACCTTGATTGGTTTGAAACAAATCTATGTAATAAAAGACAAATGGAGAGAAGGGTCAAGTGGCTTGGGGAGCGAAGATGAAGAAAACCATCAATGTTGTGAAGGCTGAACATCAGGCCATTTAGGTCACACTTATGCAGTCTCCGACAGTTTGAAACTCGTGTGATGCCCATGAATGAGCCAGTGCTATTCCAGTTTGAAGGGAGAAACCCTCTGTTTCTGGAGTTACTAACAGGTGGCTGGTTGTCTAGGTTGAAGTCTGGAAGAGGCCATTTGCCTTTGAAATAATACAGGGTTTTTGGCTTCCAGGAGGAGTTCTGTTACCCAGTGGAATGTCTGGCTCTGACGGTGGAGGAAGTTATGCACATCCGTCAGGTGCTGGTGAAGGCAGAGCTGGAAAAGTACCAGCAATATAAAGATGTCTACACTGCTCTCAAGAAAGGAAAGGTAGGGTCTGTGGATGCTCTGAAGCTAAGTGAGGGAGGCTGGTCCCACAATCCTCCCATTTTCACATTTGTTTCTTACCCTGTGTTGGAGAAAAAGAAGGAATATCCATCACACTCCCCCGAAATTTATATATGGGTCAGCTTCCTTGAATTATGTGCCAAAATATCAAAACTTTCATGGAAATACCTTATTCATTTAGATTATCTATAACAATGCGGCAGCATTTGCAATTTCAGCATGTATCTATGTGTGTATGTTTTAAACTTAACTGACTAAAGTGCTTTCTGTCCCCATGCCTTCTGCAGTACTGCTTAGCGTTTCTCTTCCAGAAAACAGAATTACAGTTAGCAGAAGGAAATTACAACAGGTTTTTTATATGAATCCTCACTATCAAACAAAGAGGGAATGGAAGCCTTCAGAGAAGTCAGACAACACGTGATACTAGAAGGAGGTTTAGTATTAGGGAACCCATTAACTAACACATTTTCTTCTGTAAACTGGAGATCAGGAATTGGTATTTACCAGTAGAAGCAGTGTCCTTTTCTCCCACTTGTGCTTCTTGAACACCTCCAGCAAGTGTATTTTGACTTCACAATGTATTTTACCTACAGGCCTACCTGTGTCTATTATGCAGATTTATAGAAAGATTTAATAAATTTAAGACAGAGGAACAGGAATCTTAAAATATCACTCATTAGATTCAGCTGTTGCATAGCATCATGGTATATAAAACTTAGTAATGAACTTTTGTAATATCTCCAAGTAAGTTGATGCTTTAATTAATTTACCCCACTATTAAAATTGTTCACTTTTATTTCTAATCAAATTTATCTAGCCTCACCTGAGTCTTTGGTTCTCAGTATGCCATCTTTTGTGTGACTGCAAAACTTTTCATTGTTCATTGCCTTTACTTCCTAGAAGTGTTATTAAGCTGTGATCCCTACCTCCTTTGAATAAATGGACTAGATGGGGTTTATTATCATAGAATCATAGAATTGTTTCGGTTGGAAAGGACCTTCAAGATCTTCGAGTCCAACCATTGACCCAGGAATGCCAAGTCCACCACTGAACCATGTCCCGAAGGGCCACATTTACATATTTTCTGAACCTTCCAGGGGCGGTGACTCCACGGCTTCCCTGGGCAGCCTGTACCAATATCTGGCCACCCTTCCAGTGAAAAAAATTTTCCTAATATCCAACATAAACCTCCCCCCGCACAACTTGAGGCCATTTCCTCTTGTCCTATCACTTGTCACTTATTATTATCACACTATAAAGCAGGTTTACCTCAAGTGAGATGGTTATAATCACTCTTTCTTGCACCTCCTTTAACTTTCAGGAGTGTAGGAATGGAAGAAAATCATCAAATGTTAACACAGACAAAAACTTTATGTCCAAGAACCTGACCCAGATGGTTAGGAACAATTTTCAGTTTAATTTATTCATGGCTGAATTTATACTCATTTGTTCTTGTGTTCTTCAGTTGTAACAGTTACTCTTTCTTACTACTGTTACTCTTACTTTCCTGTTGCTTTTTTTGTATTGTAGTGGTATAAACACCAGTGAAGAAGAGTGAAAATAAGTTCACAATTACTTAGCAAGTATTTAATTTAGGTAACAAAAAAAAAAAGTATTTTTAAATATATGAAAATACAATTCTGAGCCATTCTTTTCAATATCATGTTAGAAATATGGACCCCAGAACTGAATGTAGTACTGCTGATGGCGACTGATAGATGAAGTCATTATTGTGCTTAACATTGTGGACTCCTCTGTTCTTCTTTTAGCTCTGCTTTTGCTGTCGAACAAGGAGGTTTTCTTTCTTTACCTGGTCTTACACGTGTCAGTTCTGTAAGAGGTAAATATTCACTGTCTGTTAATAAATGAGTGTGGTTTCAGAGTGAAAAAACAGATCTATACAATAGAAACACCCAAATGTTTCTGCTGCATACTGTTGATTGTTTTTATTTCTGTAACAGTTCATGTTAAAAAAAATATATGCAAAACCAGTTCCTTCCTAAGTGATAGAACCGCTTCCTCGGACTGAAACTCTAGGCTAGAAGTGAGAGAAACACTTTTATGTTCATGGGAGAGTGAAATGGAATTTATTCAGGCTCCCCAATCAACAGTTCAATAAGCTCTATTGTTAGGGAAAACATTTCAAGGCAATTTACCTTTTGGATTATTTTGGAGTACTGGTGGGGGAGAAAGGAAAAGGAGTAATTTGCAAGCAAAATGAAAAAAATTAAGTTGAACAACAAGACAGTAAGTCTGTAGATCTATGAAATCACTGATTTATTGTGTCACCAAAAGAGGTTTCTTTAGAGGAAAAACAGCTGTTTTTTTCCCGTTTTCTTTGTTTTTTTCTTTTAATTTAGCTGCAGCTCTTTTTTAGCATTTCTCCTTGCTTTGGGCTTCATGTTCTGACTGAAATTATTACATTGAAGAAGCTTTAAAAATAAAAACGTTTGTTTGGGGGGTGGGGGTGGGGGGCGGGAGGATTCTAACTCCTGAAAACATTTATCCCTTATTTTTAATTTAAATGTAATTTTGCCATATGAAATGATTCATACTCTTGCTTTCTTATACAGGCCTGTATGCTCACAGTGTTGCAAAAAAGTAAGTAAATAAACTTACGGTTAGACCCTTTCTAAAAAGCTGTAATCTTTTTGTAATGGTACCGCATGTTCCTTCTGCTATTCTCAACAGATGCGGTTGCCATCAAAGCCATATTCTTCTCTCCCCATCTTCTCACTGGGACCTTCAACCTTACAAAGAGGAGAAAGCTTTATGAGGCCAGAGAAACCCTCTACTAGTCACCACCGATCCCTGCGGAGCATGTCCAGGTGAGAAACAACACATGTCTGTTGAAAATGCTTCCTAAATGTTTCCTCTTGAGTTATCAAACATTAATTGCTGTCTACCCATTTTGTAGTTGTAAGTGTTTCTAAAGCTTGTGGTAATTTTTCTGGAGCCTGAAAATCCATGTCTGTTCCACTCATCGCTTTGATTTACAGAAATAGCAATACTGACAGTGTGTCTTAAACCTGCATGTCTTTTTCTGGTGTGAATAGACTCTCCGAGGATAAATCTCACGGGCTAGAATCACTCCCTGAATGGGAATTAAATCATGTCTTGCACAGATTTATCCTTTTTCCCCCTGATTTTTCTAATTCCAATTTTCACTATTTTTTTTTTCGCTTTGACGTTATCAAGTTATCTGCTGGTATCTTATACACATATCAAAGCTAATCAAGAAATTAGGTATAAAAGAAATTCTCCTTTTTTGAGGTGATCTACAGTATAAACCCTTCTTACAAATCACTACTGCTATGATGCTGTGTCAAATTAGCCAAACATACCATCTATTTATAGTTATTAGTAAGGTTGGTTTTGTCATGGTAAATGTTACACATACCCTCAGTTAATGACCCTGCAGTCTTGCTGAACCAGGCAGAAGCTGTCCTTTCCAGTGTCTGGTCTCCTGGTGTCATTTTTGGAACAGGAGAAAGGAAGATTTGAATCAAGACAGTTCTGATGTGCTGTTTCCTGAAGGCATCCCTCGGGGCCCACTGCCATGCTTGCTAAATAATGTGACAGGTCCTGCTCTTCTGCCTTTCAGGTTGACCTCAAGGTCCAAATCTGTGGATAAGTCACAAGAAGAGTTTCCCAAAGAATTAATGGAGGACTGGAGCACGATGGAGGTGTGCGTGGACTGCAAGAAGTTTATTTCAGAAATCATCAGTTCAAGCCGGCGCAGCCTCTCTCTGGCCAACAAGCGAGCCAGGTTAAAAAGGAAAACGCAGTCCTTCTACATGGCATCGCCGGGAACCTCTGAATACTGCCCCTCTGAAAGGACTATCAATGAGATCTGAGCCTTGTGCCTTTTGCTTTGCTTCTGTCTTCATGAGGTCATCATCCATGAGCAAGGCCACTGAAACTGGATTATCATTCCGTTGCTTCGTTTCACTTGACTGGCTTGAATTTGCATTAGATCACAGGATTTCCTACTCCAGCGGTTCCCAGAGACGCAGAACATTAGGTTTAGATCTGTGCAGAATGAGACGCGACAGGTCAGCTGCTTGCACTGGAAGAAAATTAATAGTTTGAAATTGTTGCCTCTTTTGTATGTGTGCATTGAAATAGAAAGCCTTTTCTTGCTTTCAATCTTTTTTTAACCATGCTTTAAGTCATTTTTTCAGGAGATGAGCTGAAAACATGTGTTTAATGGAGAACCAAATCTAACAAAGTGTCAGTTCTAGCACAATAGCAAGCAGTAAGTCATATTGGCATTGCCACCCTAGTGATGCTCACGTCCTTGTTGAAACAGCAAAGGGTTGTGTTGCACACCAGACACCCAGAGTGGGCAACTGTAATCAAAACTATCTTTCTTTGAACTGTTGTGGTTGCTCTGAGATCAGGGTTTAGCACAGGACTCTCCAATGTCTGTGTCCTACGACAAAATACACGACAAAGCTCTTTGCCCATGTGGCTGGCCATTCCCCTGAGCTGCTGTACTTTTTAAGCCTTAGTGTACTTCTAAGTGTCTCCTGAGCAGGTTTTAGTAATTCACTTTCTATCTTGAATGTATGATGATGACTACTAGAAGCAGTGAATTTTAGTAGTAGACAGAGTTGTACAGTTTATGGGGAGGATGGGAAATAAGGGAGGCTTCTAATATTACCTGAATACCTGTAAAGTTGTTCTCATGGTTACTCAGAAAATGATGGGTAAGGTGTACATTTGTATTATAATGGAGCACACAAGTACTGCTATAGTTCTGTCTGACAGCATATCCACTGATAACCCCATTTTTTCTGGGGTTTGTAACTTGGCTGTAAAAATTCGTGTTCTGCTGAAATTTGGGACAGTGCTGTCTCAGATTGGGAGCAAGCACGCTTTTTTTTTCTTTTAATTTTTTTTCATTCTTTTTCCCCTTGTAATTCATTAAAGAGTGCTAGACTAGTTGTTTAGCAGTTCCAACAATGTTATGTTAACGAACATCTCATGCTTTTTTGCACTTTTTTTTTATATTAAAAATATTTTTTTTTAATTCGGGCATAGCCAGAGTTTAGTTTAGTCAATAATATGGAGCCAGATCGTTTTGATGTTTAAAAACAAGCTAACATAGCCAAGTTATTAATACTTGAAAATCAACTACTGTAACTTTTTCATAATTTTTTTAATACCCTGAGGCATATTTAATATCTATATAGCGGTGTATTATAGAATGACATAGCAGAAAAGTTTCAGATCTATTTATTAACATTTCTATACTTCGGATTAATGAGAGATACCTCAGAACTGCTCCAAAGTAGCTGGGACTGGATTTCCATAACGTGAGTTTAAAGATGCATTAATCAAAACAGATCCTGCTATCCAAACCTCGTGCATTGAGCAGCCCCAGAAGAGGCAGGCTGCCCTGCCAGCCCTGGCTGGGCACAGTGCAGAGCCTATGGGGCAAAGAGGGGGTTGGCTCCCATGCGGTCACTGGGCTCCAGTCCCACTGCAGGCTGCCTCCTGCTGCCCAGGGGAACAAGGCTTCCCCTTCAAAGTGTATTTGTGTATTACATTGCAGCCTTTGGAGCAGCCGCTCATATCTTTTAAGTTGATTTGAAAAGCACATGCAAAAGTCTCTTTAAGCCTTCCCAAGGACTCATTCATCCTCATTTTTCTTTAAAAGCCCCCCTGGAAAATAAGATTTTTTGCATATGTAGGGCTTGTTGAAATGATGTTTTTATTTTTTCCTGAACCAATGCAAACAGGAAAAGCAGGGCTCAAGGCTGACTTCCCCTCGCAGCTGTCCTGTGTAAGGTCAGCTGTTGTGGCCGTCTCCTCGGGGTACCTCTGGAAACGTGTCTTGCACGTTAAAGCACCTGGAGTACTGGCGTGAGATGAGGCTGTGGGATTGCAGGAGGTGAGCAGTACAGGCAGGCTGATTTCAAAGGTCTGGTGTTGCTGGAAGGGTCGCCTGATCTCAGTCACATCAGCACTTTTTCTTGTTTCTGTGCCAAAACCAGGCCGTGTGTTTGATGCATGATGCATCAGGAAAACTAGACTGAAAGAAATGCACGAAATCTCACTTTGCATCTCCCTTGTTGTGTCCTTATCATTTTCTCCTGGAAATGCCCCAGCCACGTTACAATCACTCAGCCCCCTGCCTACCGTCCTCTCCCCTGGCAGCCTCAAGCTCCTGAGGTGCAGGGTATCCAGCACGTTTGTTTTCCCCTTTGAGAGCGACGTAGGACATGGCAGAGCAGGCAGGATCAAGGATAAGGAAAACCTGAGTGTGCAAAGGGAAATGAGTCCCTTGCAGCAGGCCTGTGCCATCCTCTGCCTCGGCAGTGTGCGGGGCAGCTCTGGGGAAGTGGCAGAGCCTTGGGATCCAGCTTTGCCTTCCTGGGATGCCCGGCAGCCCTTGGCTCCAGCTGGGCTCTGCTGTGCTGGGCAGGGCACGGATCCAAACAACGCAGTGGTTGTACAAACTGCTCCATGTTGCTCACATAGAGCTGCTGTGGGGCAGGACATGGATACCTCTCTTTTTCCCAGGACAAACCCCTCCAGGCTGCTGACACACGCTGTAGCAAGCTCCAGAAGCCGTGGTGCGGAGGGCTGCCTCCCCCCATCCCTCCCATCCCTTCCTCTCTGCCACAGCTGCTCCACATTATCCTGGCATTTCATCCTGCAAAAGCAGCGGGTGGGTTTGTCACGCAAAGCCTGAAGGAGCTCCGTTGCCTGGCTCTCTGTGGAGTGGCCTATTTTTAGCTTTCCATCTCGCTGCTTGCGCGAGCATCCCGAATCCACTGCAGCCATTTGCCTGTGCACCCCGTGGTGCTGCCCAGCATGGCCTGTTTACGGGCTGGACTTCACATTAGCAACAGAGGGTGAAATCAGAAGCTTGTAAATATGTGTAATATATTTAAAATTTTCCATCCATCATGCAATGGGAATTGACTTTCCCGTGATGTTTTAAAAAGGAAATGAGTCTTATTTATATGTGTGTTGGCTGTTATCTTTATTAGCATTAATGCTTTCAGCCCCCAAATACAGTTTGCACTCCGTAGGCATTTTAGAGTGAATTACTGCTGAAAAGAATGCAAGACTAGCAGTGAGCTCCCTTCCATGACATTTTTAAGTCTTTTGATTTTTTTTAGCTTTATTAATATGCCCAAGGTCTGTTTAAATATTACCACAGGAGATCGAAGGGGTTAAAAATGCCACTGGCAGCATTGGTCTTGTTGGTTTGTACATGAGCCTGGTTGTGGAGAATTCAAAACCAGCTCTGCCCCACGGTGGCAATGGAGGAAGCAAGCAGTGTCCATGGTGACAATAGTGCTTATGGGGTTTGTTGGTTTTTTCCCTCCTTACCCATTACTTCCTTTATATAGGGAAAGGTGTTACCTGGCAAAAATAAAATGCCTTTCCATTATAGCCTTTGTCTGTGTTAATTATTCATGTGGAAGCTGAGTTAAAGTTTCTCTTTTTCTTGCTTTTATAGTTTTGTAAGAGCAGCCAGAGGGTTCTTTTGGCAAAGGATTGTTAATGAAAATGGTTGAATAACAGCTGAACGCTGGCTGGGCTGCATGAAGGGTTGGTACTCTTAGAATAGCAATAAAGCTGCTTGTGTAACCCCAGTGATGTGATGAGCACATAGTGATCCTTTCCAGCCAGCTCCCTCTGTTACCAACGTGTCACTGCTTCCAACACTGACACGCTGCAGCTGAGGCACACATACAGGCGTGTCATGCAGGCTTTGGGAAATCTCCAGCCCTCATCTTTCGGAGTCTCTTGGAGAGTTTTTTTTTTAATGACTTCTTTTTGTTTTAAACCAGAAGTGGAGAGAACTTTTTTTATTACAACTGTTCTGTTGTTCTCTCTTCTTTTTCAAGCTCCCCTGGCAAGTTCAGCATCAGCTTCCATGGTTAGTTACTAGCTGCATGCTGTATAGGTTGAAACTAACTGAAAAGCTCCAACTCTAGGCTCCTGATTGCTACCTTTGTGCTTTACCTCATCCTGTGGCTCTGTACATCTTTTCGGAATGTCTTACTTATGAGCTCTGCCTCATCTGTGAAACAGTGACAGCACACAGGCATGAGGAAAAGGTGCTGTGACTGTACGCTCTGGTGCTACAGCCTATGGATTATGTTAGTTACCATGAAATTTTACAGTATTTCCATGTTGGTAACTTGGAGCTGCTCTGGTTTTTTTCTTCTTTTTTATGTGTGTATCTTAAAGCCAGCCTGAGAATGTTTATGAGTAGATTCCAGCTATAGAGATCTGTTTTGTTGTTTCTGTCTGATTTTTATTACTGTGTTTCAGATTTTTTGTGTACCTGAAATTACTGTTTGCTAGAATTTCCTGGTAGGAGAACAACCAGAGAGGGGCCTTAGCTTGGTGCTAACACAAAGACACGGCACCCGTCTCCTGACACATAAGCCTGGGTTCATGAGCATTGTCTTCATGGCAGCTCACTCGAGTACAGCGCCACGGTCCCCTCCTGCTGGGAGAGCTGGTGCCAGCTCTTATGTACAAGGGGTGGGCACTGAGCAGCACCCACAGGCTCCGGCAGCCCAGAGCAGGGGGAGTGCACAGCCCTCCCTGCCTTCTCGGCTGCACATTGAACAATCCCAGAGCTGCTCTTGTCACTCAATTTACCTGACACAAGCTGTGAGCCTGTCTGTGCCCCCAGGGTCCCTCTCCACAAAAATTGGGACTACAAAGTGGTTACAACTGTTCATAAGGAATTTTGAGAGCTGCTGCTAAAGAGATGAATGCTCAGTGTCAGAGCTAATAGGAACCTGCACTGCAAGTTTCTATCAGCTTTTGGTACTTACAAGCAATTACCGCCACTGCAGGTGCACTGAATGCCAGAGAGTTAAAACTTTACAACACATTGACAAAGGTTTAAGAATGAACTTTACCATGGTAGTCTGCACTCCACAAACATCATAGGGCATAATCAGGAGATGGAGCTAAATAGTTACCAAACAGATACAGCAGATTTTACATGGTGGTAGATTTGCTTGTTTATTTGCACTAAACTGCAATTCATTAACTTTCCCATTTCTCCTCTGGTTGGGCTGCTTTGCCTGGCCAAACCGAGTGTCAGAGATGCAGGTAGCCTGGGCTTTGCATCCTGAAATAATGACAGAAGCCCCTGCGATCTGCAAAGGTCGTCGAGACAGTTCCTATCGAACTGTTCTACAGGAAGCCACAAACCTTTCCATAGCTAATAAAAAAATACATTTTTAAGCAGATAGTCTCTCGAGGTGCCAGGCTACTTAACGTACAGCCACAGCTGGAAAAGACCTGTTTGCTTATTAACCAATTTGATTAAAAAAACCAAACCTGCAAATGCAAGAAAGTGAGCATCCAGTATGAAAAAAAAAGGTATTGTTGGTGCCTCCTGTGCAGCTGTAGCATTTCCATTAAGCTATGGGTTCTCCCTGCATCTCTCTAACCAGTCAGGTCAGCACTCCCCAGCAGGAGCCAGCACTGCTCTGGCTTTGCAGGACAGGCTGCAGGCCTGCCCCACATTCCAGTCCAGGATTGTTACATTGGATTTCAGGGGCTGCTAAAGCCAGAATTAAAGGAGATGGGCATGAGCTGATGCAACTGCTGCAGAAATTCGGCTTCCAAAGTTTGGTGGAAATAAGCACCGGTTAAGAGGACGTGTGTATGCAGAGAGGGGCTGCGTCCTCACGGCCCAGCTTACAGGACAGGGAGGGGCCAAGGCCTGTCTTGGCGGGCATTTAAGATGAGCACGTTTCTATTGCAGGGGCTGGTGGTTACATTGCCTGTGAATTAGAAAGCAGACCGAAGATACAATGAGTGTATTTGAGCTGTATTTCTGTTAAAGCTGGTTCCCCCTCCCCAGCCCCCTCCTTTAATAAAGGAAAAAAAGAAAATCCCAAACAGAAGATGCACTTTTTGGACATTAACAGGCCTAAAGCACAAACCCTTCTTCTGCTTCTGTGCTGTCACTGCGCATGTACCGTCTGTGCGGCTTCAGGCACAGCCAGGGCATCAGCTCTAACAGAGAAAGGCAATAGCATTGTTTTCTGCTCGTTTTCATGTTACGTGGTACTGAAATGCAATTTCTTGTTTATCCGTTACTAATAAAATGTTCTTTAACATGGCCTTGCATTGCTCTCACTTTCTTGAGCTAACTGTGAAGCCTGCAAGCATCACTTCTTATGCAGCACAGCTGGCAAGGTCATGTTCTGCATTTGTTTGGGCAGTTGGAGCCCTGAACCTCAGCTGCAGCAGATTTAGGTTAGAAACAACGTTATCGAAGATGAGAATCATACCTTAATCTCCGTAGCTGTGGAAAAATCAAGAGGACAGGGCTTGTGCTTTGCAAAAATGCCTTTTCACTGAAAAAAAATCATAGTGAAAGCATGACCTGCCTCCTGTAGCTGTGACTAAAAGGCTGGCCCATAACCCGCATGATTCTGACCAGTGGCGAGTAGTGCTGGGGGAGTAAGAAGACAGATAAATAGGGGTTTTTTTACAAGTCAATTATTTTAGGTGACTCTTTGTTTTACTCCAAAATGAAGCAGCTGCCAGACCCACATGGAGTTACCAGCTCAGGCGCAGGGGATCCCTGCAGAGCTTTTGACCAGTAGGATGAGTGGCCCACAGTGAGCTGCAGGGAGCCCAGGACTGGGTCCTGCCGCTTACCCAGCACAGGGTAATGCTCTCTGCTTTCTGCAGCCTTCTCTGAAAACCAACAGCCCATTTTATATTTCAGCAGTTACACCCAGAAGTGTTTTTTAAACTGAGGATGTAATTTATTTAAGATAGCACCACAGTGTACATCATAGACACTTTACAGAGTCCTGCTCTTCACAGCTTACAATCTAGGAAGATGCAACAATAGGAAGGATGTTACCCACTGCTCCACCTGAAGGTTTGAAATAAAAAGTGTCTCATCAAGGAATGTCACTGGTCATCGTACTCCGTGCTACTTTATTACATTGTCACATACATCCATGCCTGGCGTGTGCTGCACATCAATGCCTGATACACACAAAGTGCTGCAGTTCAGTGCTTTTACTTGCATTAAGCAAATCATTCCAGAATACTGCAACTTACACTAGGCTTGTCCAGTCTCCCAACAAATACAACCCTCCCCCCACCATACGTATCTGGGGGAAAGACGCGAGTAGTATGAGGGAGACTGGAGGAGTCACACTGGCCAAGGGCAAGTCAGGAAAAAAGGGGGGAAAAAAAAAAAGGATAGTTACACAAAACTGATTATCCACAAAACCATTTGATTACACTGTTTCAAGTTAATGCCTTTTGTTGCTAACCTAAGCCTGTCTGTGCTAGCATGAAAACCAGACATCAACCAGAGTTCTCCTCAAGTTGGGTACCTTCAACATCTTGAAATGCTTCAGGGCCAAGAGCCAACATGTCCAGTTTGCCACGCTCTGGGAACCACCACTGCCATCTTCCCTCACTGTCTGTCCATCCCCCGCCCAGTCAGGAACCAGCTATCCCCAGCTTCATCCTTACACTGCAGTTGTGTGCCTCACATCTTGTTACTGGGCAGGGTGAGCAGCCCCACTTCTAACCAGTCTGGAGACCTGATACACTGGCACTAATTTCTTAAAACCAAACCACATTCTCCCTACTCCCTTTCCCAGGAACTGCAACCTAACAGCTGAGAAACACTGAACTGCAAGCATCAGTGGCTTGAACAACAGCAGCAAACAACCTCCCTCCCCCAACACACAAAACTCTATTTTCAACTCTCAAAACGGCAGAATTCTAACTCAAAACAGCACTTGCTACACATTAATCAGCATGATTACAAGTGTTGAGCTTTCTTCTGCACCTGAAGATCCTTCCCAGTTAATGTGTTGACTCAATGCCATTTCTGCTTCATAAATTTTTTTCCTCCTATGTACCCAGCTTTTTCTGCACCAATCCAAAAAGCTACACACCCCCACTGCCAAAAGCAGCCTCGCACTTTCCCTCACGTCCATCTTTCTGTCTTTGACAGACACCTTAGTCAATGCACATCATGTAAAACTGTCTTCAGAAATTTTTTTTTGGTATGTCCAGTAAATAAAAGTTGGGGGGAGTTTCCCTAGGGAAGGACCAACGTAGGGGTTTTTGCCCCAAGGGTCACCTCGGACTATAACGGTGACAGAACTGGGGTGGGAGATGGAGTGCTTCAGCCAGTGTTAGGCACAGCAGGGCTGAACATACAGCTACAGATCCCATCCGATCACATGGAGAAGAGTTACATGGTCAGGGAAGAAGAAGGGGGGAGCTCAGTATGCAAACTAGATGGGCAGAAAGCAGAAGAGTGAGTGTCCAGGAAGCTTACGGGAAATTAAGAACCACTTCATTTGCTAAACACTGGAGCCTGCTGCCCAGTGTGACCACTGCCTGCAAGGTCCTTTGTACACACTGGCAAAATGACTAACCACAGAAGATGAGTAAGCACAGAGATGCAGGAGTGTCACCTACACCAAAGACAAGGTGAGGAGCAGCAGCAGTGTCCAGCAGCAGAGGGGGCAGCTGGCTGCTGGAACTGGCCTCTGGAAGAAATTAGTCCTACCAAAGCCTCCCCACTCCCATTTAGCCCAGAGAAAAGCAGAAGAGGACCGAGCACAAGCAGGCAAGGTGCTGACCCGTGGCGAACAGAGCACCAGGTAGATTGGAAAACCAAACACTTAGCCATATAGTCCCCAAGTAACATGAAAGAGAGGAAGCAGCCCAAAACCAGTGGGGAATGAAACAGAAGGGAGATGTTGCAACACAAGCAGGCAAGGATTTGTTTCTGGAAGAAGGGAACAAAGCACAAAGAAAGTAATTCAGAAAACTGATGCATAACCAGTGCTGACCCTAAGACAGAGGAGTTTGGCCCTAGACAGAACATAGGAGCCTGTGGTGACTTTCCTGGGACACCAGCTAGCGCTGGAAGGTGCTATACACAAGTCAGTTGGCTTTAAGACAACACTAAGCAATTATTTAAAATCTGATGCAAGAAGCAGCTTTAGACAATTCTCCTTCCAAACCAAAGCAATACATGAACTTCTCCAAAGCCTTTTCTATCCCCTGACAGTTACGCTATCATCTCCAGCAGGCACATGTGGAAATGCTGCAGTACAGGTTTCCACACGAGCACACACTTACCCATCTCTTCCTTTTGTTTGCAGAGCTCTGCCATACCTGCACTCCCTTTCCTAGCAGAACTCCACCAGGAGCTGAAGCATCTGCATTCAGTACCCAGGAAGTGGCAGCACTCCTCCAAGAAGCACAACAACTGAACTGCACCAGGGCGTCCAGCATATCTTCTGGAAAGGAGCTGCTATCAGACCTTAGGCTCCAATTTTCTGTTCCAAAACAAGAAAGACTTTAGGTCCACAGAAAAAAAGCGATGTAAATATCAGCTACTCATTTAATTGCTTTTGACTAATATAAATTTTTTAATTAAGTTTATTCATCAGGATCGGGTAATTTTGCTAGATTATAGTTACACCCAAATTAATGTTTACTTTCAAACTAACAGAATACATATGCTGAAATGTCCTTTAAGCTACAGACACTATAAAATTACCAGGTCAAAAAACAGTGACCAGCATTTTACCCTTCTAGTTTTTTAGAAGTTGCTCATGCACTTTAATAGCTTCTGAAATACAAGCTTGCCTTTTGAACAAGTAAACATCCTTGCAACATTTATTTCACTTTCTGTGCACACCAAAAAATAAGTTAAAATGCCCTAGCGAAGGACTGTCTAAGAAACACATACTACACCTGGAGCAAATATAAAAACGATGGGAACATCAAACAAGGCTAGAACTGTTACCATAAATATATATTATTTATGCATGTTTTATAGAAAGCAACTTCTGCAGTTACTGGAGTGATTTTCTAGACAATGAGAAGCATTTAAAATGACCCTAAAAAACATTTTGTACTAATGCAGAAAAGTGCTGAACAAATTCAGTTACACTGTTAGTCAGTAGTCAGCAGAACACACTCAAAAAGGAGAGTCCATTTTGTTTTTCTCGTAGTGCTTTCTCCACTCCGGGCATGAAAAGTACATGTTCATGAAACCTTACCCTCTGGATTTCAAATTCCCTGCTTAGTTCTCATCTCAACTCTTCTGGTTATTGCATCTGTCTCTCCCTCAGCTAAGATATGATGTGAAGAGCAAGGACCAGCAGAACAGCACAGCCTCTTCATGCACAGTCTACAAGTACCCTTCTTAGAAATAAATAAGAGAAGTATTTTCCAGCACCTTCCAGGAATTACTACTCCCCTCCTCATAGGGAGGGGAGGAACTAGGGCAAGTTAATAAATATGAAAATAAATTATACCCTTCTCCCCACCAAAAAAATGGTTTAAGCTATTAACATCAATAGAAAATTTATCTTTGTTTGGATACAAACATCTAAGAGGTAAAGTATCTGTGTGTCATGTTCAGGCAGCACATTTAAACAACACAGGAAAAATTAGTACCGCACAAATTTTAGTTTTTTGGGATGATCCTCTAGATAGACTTCTAATTCTACAATATCATGTTCTGACTCATGTAGTTCCCTTTAAATGGTTGTAAGACACTATCAGATCACAAAACAGACAGAATTCAGTGCTTTAGTACCTATCAGCCCTTCACAGAACAAACGTTCACACAGAAAACCCTTAATACCATACATGCATTCTTTTCAAGTTTGAGTATGAAAAACCGAGATGGTGTAAATACTCTCTATCTTTGTTATACAAGGCACATTTAGGCAGTTTTAAATGTGCTAAATGCTTTGTTTCCAGTGTTAAAAATAAATTGTTTAAATTAAAAGAGCATCTGCATGAGGTCAATTTCATCTTCAGTAGGCAAGAGGAGCTGCTGTGGAGATGACGGATGAGGTTACTTTCCTGTTGATTCAATTATAAATATATAAACCCTATGCAGATCAGCCTCGGGAGGGAGATCTGCAAAGCAGTCTCTAGAATAAAAGTTTTCTGTCAGTTACTTGGTGTTTTGGGGTTTATTTTTCTGTTGATGCTGCTGCCATGGCTGGTTTCATGCCCTCACGAGTCGACTTCAGCTCCTCCAATTCTGTGTTTAGTTTGCTGATCACCCACTCCAGGGCATCCCGACCCTGTCAGGAAAATACTGGAATTTAGCATCAGAACAGAAACACCACCACTGCTCATGTTTCTATAGTTTTTCCTCTGTCAGACGTGAGACTTGTTTTAAAATGAATTCCATGTCCCGCACAGTTTGATACCAGATTATATTGCTATTTTTTTAGCATATTCTTGCTGAAACTTCACTGCAAAGGCATTTGCTTAACCCATATACAAGAAGTAAATGCAATATTGGTGTGAGCTCGCAGTAGCACACCTAGGCAAAAAGTCTAATACAGCAGTTCAGTTCCTTTCTGTAAAAGTATTGGCTTTTTGACTGTTTGCTGCTCCCACCACCTGAAGAATACCAGAGAATTTATGGCAAAGTCAAGATGCTGTTCTCAGATTCATTAGCCAACTTATATAGGGACAGTTTTTGAGCAAACCCAGCACAAAAAAAGAAAGTCTTCCAAGTGCTCTTTGAAATAGCAACTAATTGATTTGATCTCAGGCAAGAGTTCAGAGATGGACTCACACCGACTTCTATATTCACACACAGCAGCTTTTCAGCATAAATCAGACTAACTGAGAGACTACAGCTGCATATTTTATATTAAGGCATGGTCTTTCTCTGTTCATGTCTCAGAATGGGAGGCACTGACAGCCGATGCTTTAGTAAGAGCTTGGGAATCCAGCAAAATAAGCATGTCAAAAACCTTCTACCTTAAGAAGACCCTGTAGCAGCTGCTCCCCAGTGACCACAAGAGGAGCACGCAGCCAGCTACACAGCAAAGCCAAGAAAATAGAGGAGCACTTTAACTAAACAAAAGTGCAAGATTTTAGAGCTGCATGATCTCAGAATGACAGCTTTTGCCAAAACAAGCAGATGGGATCAGACGAGGAAAACACCTGGCCTTTTTTACTTAAGGAGAAGCCAAGAGATATTCACATCTAATACCCTCCTGAGAGTAAGAAGTACAAACCCTGGAGAGCAGTGACTGGGAGCCACATGGCTCTGGACATCTCAAGAGGAGTTCTGGAGGTAAAGGGTCTGAGCCCAGAAAGTCCTGTCTCCAGGAGAGCCAGTGTATTCTAAATTCTGATGTACTAATTTTTTTGCATGCATTATAGGTGATAAAGTGAACAAAAATCTCTTCTAGGGTCCAGAACCTGCTCTTGTCCTTTATAAACCACTAACCATGAACAAGAATTTGCATAAACAGCCTTTAAAATTGAAAAAAAAAAAAAGGAAAAAAAAAAGAAAAAAGGAAAATAAGAAAAAAATTTTTAAAAATAAAATAATAATAATAATAAAAAAAAGTAAAATCAAAACCTACATATGCTCTTGAATTTTTTCAAGGCTAGAAACATTACTCTGGAATAACATGAAAAGCCCAGTTCCATGCTGCAAAGTGTAACCTATTAAAAGAAATGAAGTTTTATTATGAATAAGAGCATGTTTATCACAAGATCCTCACTAAGTTCAGCGATGAGTTGACTCTGTTTCTCTTCAGGCTTTTCATGTTACAGGGACTTACAGAATAAACACCAGTTGCTACCTCTGCACTGGCAAGCAGTCCTTACATTGAGAAAAGTCATCCATGTATCACAACAGAGCTCAGAAAGGGGGATTCAGCCTTACCCAGAATTACCTCAAGAGCTACTACATTTAAGTTATCTTAGATAAAGATACGCCTTTAAAAATACTAACAATATTTCATAAAGCATTATTTAAATTATCCAGTTTAAGTACGGGTTGCTGAAAGAAGTCCTTAGAAGAGCATGATTTAACTTATGACTTCCATTTGAGCACCAAATCGACCATGCTTCAGCAGGTGGTAACTTCCACCATCCCTACATCCTGCACAAGACCTGGGAACACCAGTAAGAGGTGCAGAGATGCACTCAGACAGGAGTTGGCTACTGCATAACAACAAGTTGTAACTAGACATGAATTAGCCAAGTGGAGTGCTTCATAAGGAACAAAGTGCGGGGAGAGAGGGGGAATCATCTTTCAGTAAGCACGCATTTGGGTATTTAAAAGTCAGGTTAAAATGTCCTCTCTTAGATGACACGAGCACAGAGAACTAAGACAGTGACAACTTAGATTGACTAATTGCCCGAAGAAGACTTGTCAGAAAGTCAAACACCTTTGATGTAGAAAATGCTCAGTAGGAAAATACTGATTCTTTTCAGGCCCTGACTATGAAACAACAAGGCCATAGTGTTTTAGTTGATATATTTGTTGACAAGATAAAATTAAAAATAATAAATCCATGACATTCAACTGGAGCATGAAGGTACTTCCTTCAGCTTTTGAGACTACACAAGACACAAGTCTGCACATTTCCTTAGACCTGCATGCACGATATGCTGTACTTTGCAGCTAAGAATAAACTCGTGATATTGGCAAGGAAGACTTCAGGAATATTCTGTAGAGGAAACTAAGTTACAAATCTTAACAAGATGCAAAGCCTCCAAGTACTGTAGAACTACCCAGTTACAAAAAAAAAATCTGACAGAGGATTTATCTATAAAGTTTCATACTGTACAACAAATTCTGCTGTAAATCATCAAGCAAGCACATTCATAACCAGGCATGCATATTTTATTAGTCTTCATTGCATATGTTAGCAGTATGATGTGTTTGGCAGACCAAACGCTGCATATGAAGATTTGTTGGTAGAGCTTAAGTGACTGATAAATGCTCAGCCTTTGTAGTTGACATTTTCCAGAAAAACAGCCATAAAAGCTTAGTGGAATGAGAACAGAAAAGCAAACACTCATGGCAGACACTGATCTCAAAGGGAACAGTGTAAGAAACCCTACATTCTTAACTAGAAGAGGCAGCATAATTGAATTCTTTCTTTTTTGAAGGGATCTTATTAATTGAAGCCAATACAGGAATGACAGAGACAGGCCATACTGACTAGTGGAAGCAAAACAATCTGCAAAGAGGCAAGTACACTCAATTCTCTCAACCTTGGAGTAAGATTTTTTCATAGTCACATCGCTTCAGGGCCACGTCACTACCAAAATGAATCTAACTACAAGACCAACGAACAGCCTGATGTTCTGACAGCTGCAAGCTTTGTACAGATTTCCACAGAAGTTCACAGAAGGGCAACAATATTCCTCAAGCATAAGAAAAGCAAATACAATTTCGCTATGCAAAAGATTACCCCTGTTAGGCAATCTCTTTCAAGAAATAAATTTTATATCCTAAGAGTACAATTCTGTTTCATTTTTAGAATGCCAATTCCAGTCACTAACCAATTCATTAATTTCTTCAGACACCAGTTTTCCAGGCTGAAATCGCAGGCACTGGGACCAGACAAAACGCTTGGCAGAGGGATTCATTCCCACGCCTAGCTGTCTGCAGTCATCATTCCACTTTCAAACCATAAGCAACACTAAGACACAAGACACGGCTGCAGCAAGCTGGTTGTCCAGAGGCATAAGCAGGGGTTAATTGATGTGACCTACTCTCACTCTCTAGGACTGCAGGGTAATGAACGTTTGCCATTCCTGTATGCAATGTATATAAAACATACATGCAGGTTAATTTATGAAAGTCACATGACAACAATCCATGCACATATTTGCTAGAAAGCTGAAATGCTGTACCAAGAAGAAGAATGCTGGCATTACCACTAGTTAGTACAAACTGCAGATGTGGAGAACTGCTAGCTTAGTGTGCTTTCAGAATTTTGAATTATCCACTCAATAGCATCCCACCCCTGGAGTAACACAGAAAAGATTTACAATGTATGGCAAATGATTTTTCCATCGTCACTAAAAATAACAACATATCATCTGCCCCCCCTACCCCAGAGCAAAATCTCCATACTTACTTCCTATTTCTTTGGAATAACAAAACATTTTTCAGCAACCTTCAGGAAGTTTAAGAGGGGTGCTAAGAACTCAGAGGCACAGCACAGCGTGCAAGAAGAGCTAATAATAGGAGAGTAGGCTACTGGGTAGCAAAGAAAGAGCCAGTAATAACAAGTACAAATTCCTGCCAAGTTTAACATCTCTAAAGAGACTCTTCAGCGAAACACAGGGTAAGAAAGTCTTTTGATTCACAAGAGGCTTGCAAGCCAGTGTGTTCCTTGAAAATGCTAGAACGGAAGAACAATCTTAAAAGAAATCGAGTTCCCACACAGGCAACACCTGAATAGGTATCAAGAAATATTTACGCTCTTTCTCTTGAGTTCAACAGACACATGCAAATGTGACAGATGCCATGAAAGGAATTCAGCCAGCATGTTTAAGTGTGCCTAGTTGATCTGGCCGTTCTGACTAGCTAGTGCTTTGCTGCCTCCGAGTCAGCCTGCAGTTCAGTTGTGAGCCAGGGTTTGGACTTCTCTTTCAAGAATATATGTCCCACACAGACTTTTAAATGGAAACTGGATCAGAACAGAACTGAAATTTAACTGAAATACATTCCATTTATGGCTTTCAAACAAACACAGAGAGCACTCAGCTAGCTGAAGTTACTCTTCAGTGTCTAGAAATTACCATCACTCCTTCTCCATTTGCTGATTTTAATGTTTTCTTCTCATTTTTGAAAAGGTACACAGAAGGAAGAAGGAGGCTTTCTCCTCCCTGATCTAGTTGGTCAGTACCTCCTATCAAGTTGGCCTACACGGCCTTGGTCAAGCAACATCTCTCACAAGGACCAAGGGCTGAGCCAAAGCACAGGCTCTGTGGTATAGTAGGAGTTACCTGGGCCAGATTTCCACTGTGCTGAACCTCTCCAGCAATGCAAAGCACGAGCTCAAATTTCAAGTGCATTCATCCTGCTTTTAAGCAGTGATGCCTGTGCTTCCCTAGCAACTCCCCTGTTTTCCCACCTTCCCCAAAGAAGTACAGGACAAGGACAAAGTGTCCAAGAACAAGCACTCCCATAGCTCTGCCTGTGCTGAAGTGTAGCTCCATGGCTGCAAGCCAAGTAGAAAAAGCAAGCACAAGACAGAGGAGTTGGTGTAATGTTGCCTACAAAAGCCAGCATAATTTCATCTCTTCAAAGAACACGCTGCTGCTTACACTACTTTACTTCCAGCCAAAGGCAAGGAGATAGCTCAATAATGGATAGGAACAGGAACAACTCACAAAGCAGCATAGAAAGTATGCTAGCACTAGCTGCTAAGTTCAGATTAGAGAGGAAGTTATATTCAGTACTAGCACTAACTCCTGGAAATAGGAGGTGTAGGGTTTAAAAAGGTGCTTTGGAAAAAAAACCAACCCAGCCTAAAACCCAACTAATAGCATGTGTATGCTATGTCTAACTGTAGCATACACACAGAGGTTGGTTTGTTCTGATGTGCAGTTCCAGTTGAAAAACAAAGACTTAGTAGTGAAACCTTTTCATACTTTAGGAAATTATATTCTACTTGCTGAGGTCCTACAACAAAATCAGTTGAAACTGTGCACAAAGTTTAGAGAAATTAAATATGTTATTCGGCACATGTGAATGACAATTACTGTTTTAATAAAAAGAAAGGTTGGGGTGGGGCAAAAGAGGCAGAAAACAGAATAGAGATGTACCTTTCTGGCATTAGAAGATATTGTGTTTGCCATTAAGCTTTCCAGATAACTGCTCAAGCTAATGCCTTTAACAGTAATAATTGCTTCTTGAGTTAGCACAGTTCTGTAAGACAAGAAATAAAAGTTAATACCTAAACAGAATTGGGCTAACATACTGTCTCCTATACACAAAGAAGCACACAAATATCTTTACTTACTTTTCAGGATTTTCAGGATGAGGTGTGTAAACCAGTCTCTCATCAACAGACACCAAATTTGTGAGAGTAATCTTAAAAAGAAAAAAAGAGCTGAAACCCTCGCTTTCCACCTTTCATATTTCTGTTACCAGCAGCACTACTCAATAGCAAAGCACTCGACTTAAACGTCAGCAACAAAGCAGTGTACACAGAATATAGAACCCAGAACACAGTCAATAAAAAGACCTATAAAGAGTGATGCATCTTCTCCTATCCTAGATCTAATCATATCAATCTAAGTTCCTGTTCACAGTACAAGGCACAAACAGCTTTCCGTTCATTTTCTCTTGAATGTTGAGTCTTATCTGATTTATGGTGTGCAGTTCAGAGAGGCTCTTCAAGACCAAGAGCACCAGAACACTACTGGGAATGTACAGAAAACTAATACTCAGGAAAAACAATGTCTCTTGTGCAGAGACAAGGCTCTCCTATGGGCAACTCCACTTTGAATCTGACAGTTACAAGTTTCCAAGATACCAAAATACAGCATAATACTTCATTTACATTTGGGGAAAAAAGGCATTTCAAATTAAAGCTTTTGTTGTAAATGGCAGTATAATGTAGAACAAGTTATTCATCTAAAAGTCAAACCATTTTACATGCATTCTGAGAAACAGTCTTACATTAAAAGCAGAATCACAAACGTTTGATCCCAAAGCATTTAAAGATTTCTATGTGTGGGAAGAAGGAGAAAAAAAAGAGCCAACTAAGATGCCAACTAAGACGTGGAAATTGCTGCCTCC
This sequence comes from Aegotheles bennettii, assembly GCA_013398125.1. Classification (NCBI taxonomy): domain Eukaryota; kingdom Metazoa; phylum Chordata; class Aves; order Caprimulgiformes; family Aegothelidae; genus Aegotheles; species Aegotheles bennettii. The sequence continues at coordinate 167,743 of VZRW01002617.1, forward strand.
TGATGAAAGATGCAAACACAGTTCTAATCTAAATATTAAGAGCAAAACATCTAATCTCCAGAACTAGTTACCAGAAACTTCTTAAGCTACGACTCACATTAGTTGAGCAAAGCTCCATCTTTTTTTCCACTGGATCTACCACAGAGTGTTCCTCAATGTAAGTCAGAGTCCTGCTTGTTCCTAAAATCTGAAAGTGAGAAATAAAAAAATAAATAAAGTATTAAAAATATAAAAAAATCCTGACACACATAAATGTCAAGTTTTTAGTGACCCCAAATAAATACTAAATAATTCATGGATACCAGAACACTGTGATGAGTGGCAAGACTACACCCTGGGTAGGCTGTGTCAGTCATACAGCATGACACAGACTAGTCTGGAAGGCATGTACAGACATACATACACTACAGGCATATTAAAGCCTACAACGTATTCTCGCTACAAAGTACACTAATTACAAACTATGTGATATTTGTGGATGATACTTCCTATAAATCCAGCTTTTACTTTGAATTCAGCTCTGATACAGATCATGACATGAAAACGCACCACACCCTTAGCAAAACATACCGCCTTTACAATGCTGGGCAATCCCCACTCTGTGCTGAGGAGACGGTGACTGTGCAACCTCCCCTGGTTATCAAGGCTCCTGTCAAGGACATCTACCCCTACCACACACGGATTCATTGGGTTGGGGTACTTCCTCATAGCAGCTTTGATCACTGTATCCCAGGGGTGCCTGAAAAAGAAGAGGAGACAATATTTGTAACTATTTTGTACTTAATTACAAGTATTCAGACAACACTAAATCAGGGACCTGGCTTGCGTAACATGGCATGTGCTGTACAACTTTGTAGCTCCCAGAGTCCTTTCAGAATTCAGTGATGCTTAGAAAAGCAATAAAAAGTACTGATACACAAACAAACAAAAAAATTCCTTTCTCCAGCGAGAAGAAAGGGATTATTAACCCAAGACTAACAGAAGTGAGGGCAGGGAGCAACAGTCTCAAATTGCTACAAGTGACATTCCAAATAGCTGTGCAAAAAGCCCACAATGACAGGGCAGCTGTCCAAAGAGGCTGATGAATCTCAATGCATTTCAGAACTCAACCGGAAGAGCAACCTGACCTAACATTCAAGTTAACCCTGCCCTGAGAAGGGAGCTACGTTAGATGACCTCCAGAAGTCCACTCCACCATAAATTCTTCTGTAATTCTAAGCACGCCAAATAAATTAAAGCAAAAAAGCATTAGCTTCTGTTTCTTCCAATAGCAAAAAAGCAAAGTGAAATTTAGTTCAACTAAAAAAAAAAATCAGGAAGTTCAAAATAAAGAACCAGATTTTCGAAACTGTACCAGCTCACTGTCTTGAGTCTGCACCTGTACTGCTGCTTTCAGCAGATTCTTAGCATGAGTTACACTATGGATACTCTTCTCAATACAGAACTGGTTTTATGAAACAAGTTTTGATAATTTCAAACTCCTGGTATCAGCAGCAGCACTGGAGGACAGGCTGTCCACACGGCTCTTGTTGTGGGATTTCATATACCTTCTTCTGAAACAGAGGATTCAATACAGAAATTCTGTCCCTAAGCAATGGTTTCTGTATTCAGAATAACTGATAAATCTGAAATGAAAGGCTTGTAACCTTTAAAGGTACCTTTAAAAATTCAACTATTGATACACTACCACCAGAACAAACAGAAGCTTTGAAAAATAAATTAATTTTCCAACAAGAAGAGTAAGAAAAGGTCCTTCAGCTTTACTGGTGCAAGCGGGAAAAATATAGTCCTACATTAGAAGGAGAGCTGGAGGACCATTCATAGAATCATCATCGAATCACAGAATCACTCTGGTTGGAAAACACCTTCAAGATCATCGAGCCCAACCATCAACCCAGGACTGCCCGGTCCACCGCTAAACCCTGTCCCCAAGGGCCACATCCAGACATTTTCTGAATACCTCTGGGGATGGTGACTCCACCACTTCCCGGGGCAGCCTCTTCCAATGTCTGACCACCCTTTCTGTAAAAAGTTTTCCTAATATCCAGCCTGAGATTCCCTGGTATCTTCAGCGGCTATAGATCATAATCAACAGCAGATACACAAACTGAAAAGGTCAGATTTCTGTTAGGTGTCCTTGAGGGATCTGATAAGGCACAATATTTTATTACCCCCTGGGGTGACTGTCTACACTCGCACACATTACACCGTAAGATGGGGGTGTTCCAATACAGATGTCAGTGAGAAGATGCCAAATAAAAATTGAGTTTGTGGCTCCCAGGTGACAGATACGAGTCTCAAACTCGCCAGTGACACCATGCATGAGCAGCCTGTGCTGGCCTCTGCCTGTTGCTCTGTAGCAGGAGCTCTTGTGTGCTCAGACCAGACTGATGCCAAAGCTGAACACCTATGTTGGCATAACATTGTGTTAATACAATTAAAGGTGTTTAAAACTGCACATCTGGGGTGTTCTGCAAGCATTCTGCAGACCGTGGTGCCTGGTGCTCCCCAGGGGTGGGGGTTCACAGAACCACAGAATGTTGGGGGTTGGAAGGGGTCTCGAAAGATCATCCAGTCCACCCCCCCTGCCAGAGCAGGACAACCTAGAGCAGGTCACACAGGAACGCATCCAGTCGGGGTTTGAATGTCTCCAGTGAAGGAGACTCCACAACCTCTCTGGGCAGCCTGTTCCAGTGCTCTGTCACTCTCACAGTGAAAAAGTTCTTCCTTATGTTCACCTGGAACCTCCTATGTTCTGACTTGCACCCGTTCCCCCTTGTCCTGTCACTGGACATCACTGAGAAGAGCCTGTCTCCATCCTCCTGACAGTCCCCCTTCACATATTTATAAACATGGATGAGGTCACCCCTCAGTCCCCTCTTCTCCAAGCTGAAGAGACCCAGCTCCCTCGGTCTCTGCTCACAAGGGAGATGTTC